>JAUEJJ010000046.1:3655133-3678072 GCA_032164275.1 Synergus coniferae
AAAAATTTTTGCAGCACAATTCAGCACAAATTGAGCACAATTCAGCACAAAATTATTTTTGAGGAAATCCAAAATGGTGGTGCCAACTTCCTGAACATCAGTTTTTGACAACAAAATTCCTGTTTGATGAAGATTTATATTGTATAAGCAAGGAGTCATTTTGACAAATTATATAGCGTGCTCAACACGACATTGACATATAATCCAGGGGGGACTTGTGCTTTTAAAAACCTTTTCAGGTTTATAGCTCTCAATTATCTTCCTCTGTTCTCGTTAAACACTGATTGGACCCCCACAGGCACTCAGACGTAATACCTATGTCGAGCTGCTGTGCATTTTAATTTTCTCAAGCACAAAAAAAACAATTCTGAATCATAAAATCTGGGTTCCGAGAGAAAGGATTTAAATTTCAAATTTAAATTTCCAATCAGATTTTATTCTTTGTATCGTCTAGCAGAATCTTTTTTCAAAGATGTCTAGTGTTTACTTGAAATAGTTTGTCTTCCAATGATTTTTTTTCTTCTGTTTTCTTTCTTTTTTTTACTTTTATCGTATGGCTGATTTAACATCTATTGTTATGAGGATCTTAATCTTGTCGTGGTCGTTTTACGACTGTCGAGTTTTGCCTTAAGCATCAGTTTGCTCGATTGTCTCATACACATCATTTTCGCGATCAGCCAGCCACAACCAACACGCACGCTGCACACTTCCGCCATCAATGAAAGTAAAGGAGTGTAAATGGTGTAAATCGTGTAAATCAATACATGTGGCGTCTCTGACTGTCTGAGGGTCGACTTTCGGGGGAGCTCACTCAAAAATCCGATTTCACTTTCCTGTCCGTCAATCCTGCCAAATGCTGACGAGTTTATTTAGATTTGAACAATTTAAAAATTTTTTTAAAGCTTTTTAATTTGCAAATTTGCAAACAAAACTTTTGTTATGAAAAATATATTTTTTTACAATTTTATTTTTTTTCTTGTCCCATTGTAATTATATAGTCAACAGAAAGTAAAAGTAATGTTTAAGCATGTGTAAAAGAAATTACCTACTGGCATTACCATGGGAAAAATATGTTTGTAAAAATATCTTCGCTGCCTCATTCTCTCTGAGCATCCGGTTACAATAAAATGACACAATTGAATTAATTGAACGGTAGATTTCACACCGAGCAAAATCAATGCTGGTAAGAGTTGAGGATGTGTAGAAATGGGAGTAACTACTTTCTTATTTTTTGTAAACATTAAAAGCTTATTAATTTCCAGATTAAAGTTTTGTTTTACAATTTATCTCCAGTATAAGATAAGGAAGTTATCACTTAAAATTCATAAATGCGAGTGTAAGTTCCCCTCACAGATAGAAATACTACGTATCAAGTGTGATAGTAATAACTTTAAAAATTTTTTTAAAAATTTTTAAATAGCCCAATGAATTTTTGATATGAAAACATCAGCAGATTATTTGTCTCCTTTACTTTTCATTAAAGTATCACATAATAAAGAATCGATGATACATAACTAACGAGGGAAAAAAAGACAATGACTAATTGCGAAAACTATTGTTGGATTTTATGAACTATTGAGTTAAAAGTAATGAAGAAGAGAAATTTTCAAATTGTAACGTCTCGAATATGGGAACGTGAGTGCTATCGTTAAATATAACCCGTCCTACATAATATACTCGTAATTTTCCCAGCTTTTTCAGCATTAGTGTGAATAAGCGCCGACTAAAACTCTTGTCTGATGTCGAGAATGAAAATTAAGTTTTATTCAATCTCACCAAGCACATAAATAGTTCGTAATTTCGTGCCAAGTGAGCGTAACCGTGATGAAATTCTTTTTCTCTGGACACGAATGAAATTCTCCAAATGTTTTCCACCTGTGCAGATGCCTTGGCGGTCTTTTCTTTCCTCTTCCTGATTGGTTCTTTCCTCTTTTCTCTATTTTCTTCTTTTTCTATTGTTGAGAATGCAAGAGGAAGAAGATAACGGTTCGGTAATTTAAACGTGGAATGCAATCACCTGGTAGAATATACGTTGGCATAAATTATCTTTATATTCTGGAGAAATTTTTGTTGAATTATGTCGCTCTAAAAAAAAAAAAATCGAGTCTTTTAAATTCGTGCTTTTCTCTAAATTATAATTATTTCATGAAAATGTTTCGCTTCACCGATGCATCAGAGTCTAAACCTTGTTGGCCACTGAGATACTACTTTTGAAATAAATCGTGTACCTTTGAAAATAAAAATCGTCCCCGTAAATAAAAGCATGAGATCTTCGCCCCCGGGAGGTAAAAAGAAAAAAGATATGTTAGGGAGGGAAAAGAGAGGGTACGACACAACCCTTGGAAACATGGAAACGGGTCTTTGAAGCATGTGATTACAGTCCCTAAGCCGCGCAGTAAAAATTATATCGTTTCTGGCTGCTTTTTTGCCATATGTCGACTCACCATTTTCACGGAAGCACGCACGTGAATGTGTCTGGATAGGAAAAACATGTATGATCTGTAATTGTGTATATATATATATACACTCTTCAATGTACATAGACTGTAAAAATGCACGAAAGATACGATTTTTTCTGAGTTCAACTATGCAAGTTACATATCTTACTACAGACGAGTATTAACTATTAATTCGTCGAATAATTCCACCCTTTCACGACTAAGGCACTCACATAATTACTCTTTTCTGTCAAGAAAACAAAGAAACTGAAACTCATGTCACGCTCATTCTAGTCTAGATTATTATGGAAGTAGAGTAACTTTCTTTTATTCTCGTTTTTTAATGAATAGCTTCAATTAAATCTTACGATTTCATACTGCATTTTAAAGCGATAGGATTTTATTACATTATTTAAAAATATTAAAAAGATTGAAAAGCAAAGAAAATAAACAACTGGACAACAAATAAAAAAATACAACTAGAAATTCTTTAATGAGAAGCTTTTAACCAGAACTTTTTTTTGAGCGCTGCGGGGCTCGGAGATATTTTTAGCTTCTATTCTTTGGTGTCGACTTTTTTCGTCAATAGCCTCTCTATCGATCAAACAATTATTTATTTTCGAGGAATGAGAATGCGAGAGTAGAATCGACGAAAATTTCAAATTTCAAATTGCGATGAAACCGCAGAAAAGCAGAGATAACGACTCGGCGATGCTAATGGCGGATTAAGGCTATTTATTCCTGAATCTTTGAACATCCGACTATGTATGTTCATTGTTCATTCATGTATCGCTTGCCAACTGGAGCCGAGGTTAATAATCTCAGCTCAACCGACTTAATTTCTTTTATATCTGTTTCAAAGAATCCTGTATATTGCGGCTGCTGCTAATAGCTTCATGGATCTATTATTTCTATTAATGATAGTCTGACCTGACAAATCTTGATATACATTTTTCACAATGAAGGGTCATTCACAAAATACGTGATAAGTTCAGGAGGAAGAAGTGCTTGATGATAATTTTGACGTGGAATTATAAATGAATTGAAACCTTCAAGTTTCTCATTTAAAGTTGCAGAATTTTTTATTTAAGGTATTTTACTCTACAAGCTTTGGCTGCCGCAATAGAAAAGATCTTACACGCCTGGAGAACATTCACATGGACACGTTTTGTTACGAGTTTTTAAGTGTGAGTGGGTGTGTGGCGAATCACGCGACCCTCGTTGACAATCAGCCCTTTGACACGAGACTGAATAGATCCGACGCTTCTAAAAGACGCGACGACGAAAAGATTCTTTCAGAGATCGAAAAGCAACGTGCATGTTTGATGGAAGGGATTTTAAAATTTGAACTGTGCCCTAACGAAGATGGGATTGGTTGAGATTGGCGGATGCAATTTAATCCATTAGACTTATATTTGCTGAATAGTTTCAAGATTTAAAACTTGAAAGCATTGGTAATTGAATACTTTGATCTTGAATGTGTTCCAAATCTAGCAAATTTCATAATTTTTGAAATTAAGGAGGCTTGACATTCTTGACATTGAATTTTTATATGAATTGATTGAAGTAAAGTTATTAAATGTGGAGATGAATGAGAGATCGTCATCTGTAATGGACGACTGCGGCCAACTGCGGCGTTGAATGCATTGAATCAACCAATTCTAGTCAAATTGAACCGTTCAGAATAGTAATACTATGAGAATCACGTCATCGTTGTTCGCGACTGGTGGATTACCTCATCAACCTCGTAAAAGAACGTTTGTAAAGGTCGCTATGCCTCAACGATGAGAACACTCTACAAACCGAATTTAAAAACCAAAAACAATATGTACAACCAAATATTAGAATGCAGCCAGCTTTGACAATATTTTTCCGCTTATTTGTGAACGTTTTCCTAAAAAATTTGATACAATTCAAGGCTATCTTCTTATATACAAATTTAATGATACAATAGTTTTATGTTCTTTCAATTTTTCAATTTGATTTCTAATATTTTTAAATACTTCTGGATTTAAAATCTCGATTTCAATTGCTTATTAAAATTGCTAAAGGATAGAGATAATTTTTAAATAAAGATATAATAAAATCAGAAAAATTATATAAACAAAAATAAACCGCACCTGTTAACAGATGTCTGACTATAAAATTCCAGAAATTTGTGTAAAAGTGGATTAAAAAGACGGTGGGAGCTGAAACCAAGTAAACTCCCATGCAAATGAGACTTGAGTGCCTATTTTTAAACCTCCTGGCGATATTTGAACGGTGGTTACAGTAGTAAAACGTGCCTCATGTGAATAATAAGAAACAGTCAAACGGACACTATTCGTACATTTTCCTTTTGCAATTAGTTATGTAACCCACCGCTCTTTATGAATTGTGAATATTTTATGGAACTAATTTGATATGGTGTTTTTGGTAAAACATTTTTTTCTGTATATATGTATAACAAGTTCTTGACAGGAATGTGAAAAAGCGTGAAGTGTTTCTCAAAGTCACATTTTATCCATTTTATCAGCGTTTGTCAACGATGAGTCGTCTTCGTTTTTATCAAAGAAAAAGCTGAAATCGATATTTTAAAAGCAATATTATTTTACGAATTAGGAGAAGTTGCCAGTAAAATTCATTTTTGTGGAGGTAGAATTTCAAGACTTTTGAATTATAATTGATTTATAATTTAAAACTATTCTATTCTATTTGGGTTAGTTATTGAAAATACTTCAATACACGAAGCTTCAATATATTTTCCTAAATATAATTAGAAAATGTTTTCTACTGAAGTAAAAATTAATTTTCTACGTGAGTTATACTTTGTTTTGTTTTTTTTTCTGACGAGGACGGGAATGTTAATGAATATTATTGAAATAACTCGACAGCAGTACTGATTCCCTGTAATAATTGAGTCTGCTGTACAATGTCATTGCGTAAGGTTGCATTCATCGTGTTTGCTAAAGCAATTGGAATCAGTCTATCCCTGAGCACTGAAGCGTAACAATAATAGTTATATATTCTAAATAATTTATGATTATTAAAAAATTCGAAAAATCGATTATTTAAGAAAAATCACATTTATAATCAAGGGCGAGCATTCGTGAAATTAAGTAAAGGTCTCGAGGTACACAATCGATAATCCTGAAAGGAAGTAGCTGGAAGTAAAAAAGTCTGTGGTCTCTCTCTAATGAAAGGCGAGTTGAAGAAACTTGATTCCGTAATTAAACGTTAACGGTAATTGATGCCTACATATATTTTTTTGGCAGTCCTCTTGACCTCGTTTTAGGGCATTAGGTACGTTTTTCTTGGATGAGTAATAGATAAGTTAGGTGATAATTAGGAAGCAGTAATTAAATAATTGAAGCTAATGTAGGTGACGTATATTTAATGGCCATGAGAAGTTCATTATTTTATGCTACTTTAAATATGAATTCACCAAAAAATACTAATTCACTTAGTGGATGACTTTTCGTCATTTCATTAGTAGTTTTTGACCAATTCTGATTTAGATAGAAAGAAGTAATGAATGAAATATTATTCAAATTAGTGGTGTAGTATTTTTGGAAAGCAAACTGTGGTTTGGGAAGTTGGAAATAATATTCGACAGTCTCGGAATTTAAAAACAAGGAGATTAAAGTTTAGTTCGGAATCTTGTTGAGAAAATAATTGGAAAGGAGAGTTTTGGGTAATTTTAGTGTAGCTGTTATAAAGAGATGCTTGGTTGAGTGGGAAAGTTCACTTAATGTCTACAGTCTCTTTGCTGGTGGGATCTCGAATCTTGAACCGTGTCAGAAAAACAGTGTCTCAAGAGTTCAGACTGCAGACGAATCTCAAGCCTCGAGGAGTGATTCAACTTTCTCACTTTGCCGTCGTAGACACACTTTATAGAAAATAGATATAGAGAACCAATACAATCTTTCTCGGAAAGTTTAATAATCTACCTGCAAAAGAGGTCATTGGTCTATTACTTGGTTCTTTTGTGCAAGTTTCACGCACATCTCACCAAGTGTATTTATATTTGGTAATCTTTATAGAATCTTAATTAATAAAACAAAATAGATCGATAATTTTAAATTCTAAACAAGAAACCCCTCATAATTTCATAAATTCGTAATTTAAGACTAATAATAATAATTATGCAAAAGAAAGTCCAGATTAATTAAAATCTAATGATATTCTCTTAAGTTTTTCTTTCTCAGTATTTGTTATTTGGTCTCTACCTTGAGGTCGTGGAATTTAAATCGAACACGTTTCAGAATTTAGAACTCGTAAGAAAACCTGTCGCAGTTTCGTTCGTGGACTTTTTATATATGAAGTCACATATATAAAAACAAGGCAGAGTCTGTAAAAGTATTGATTAAGTTTATCGCATGATTCTCTCTAATTAGAACAAGATCTAACAAAGCGTAGTAATTCCAAAATGTCATGCGATCTATTCCGGTACCATCCGGTCGAAATTGTATTCTCAGAAAAAGAAAGAAAACCGAAATTAGGCCATAATTTTTCTTATTAAAATTGCTATCTATCTCCAATAAAAATAATTTGTTTAAATAAGTGGATAATTCAAGCAAAAATTTTGTTTTCAGGCTCATTGTCAGAGCTGAAATATGCCGGAGGAGCGTAAACCAAGTGTGGGGTTGGCGGAAGTGACTGCGGAAAATGGAACCGGGACCACTTCGCCTACTAAAAGCCCCGTCAACAAAGGAAAAATGGCAGTGGCGAAGATCACTTTGCTTGATGGCACAGTAAAGGATTTTCCAATTGAAGTAAGGTTCCCATAAAAATAATTTATAAAAATATTAATGATTCTCGCATTAATCTCCTACTAATTATTTTATTATTATTATTATTTTTTTTTTAAAGAGAAAAGCAAAGGGCCAAGAACTCCTGGACAAAATATGCCAGAGCATGAACCTTCTTGAAAAGGACTACTTCGGTCTCATTTATGAGGACAAGCACGACCCAAGGAATTGGCTCGACCTTGACAGGAGGATTTCCAAATTCCTGAAAAGTACGTTTCGAGACTAATTACTTTCATTAACTTTAATGTCTCTAAATGTAGAAACTTGCCGCCAAGCTTAATTAAGTTTGTAAATAGCTTTTGATAATTTTCTTCAGATTATCTAGTGATTTTACGTATTCTTTATTGATTGTATTGCAGATGACCCGTGGAAATTTAACTTTGAAGTTAAATTCTACCCACCGGATCCAGCACAATTGCAGGAAGATATTACACGTTATCAATTGTGTCTGCAAATCAGAAATGACATCATGACTGGACGTTTGCCGTGTTCTTATGTCACCCATGCTCTTTTAGGATCTTATTTGGTACAATCTGAATTGGGCGATTATGATCCAGAGGAGCATAGAAAGATGTACCTCAAAGACTTCAAATTTGCACCCAAACAGACCCCCGAGCTGGTCGAAAAAGTAATGGAACTTCATAAAACTCACAAGTGAGTTTGCGATGCTTTATTCAGCTTATGGTCTTGAATTATTTTACAATATTTTTTAAATTCAATATTAACCCATTTCTTTAGGGGCAAAACTCCAGCGGAAGCGGAACTTAACTACCTCGAAAACGCAAAAAAATTGGCGATGTATGGGGTGGATCTTCATCCAGCAAAAGATTCCGAGGGTGTAGATATAATGCTAGGAGTTTGTTCCTCAGGGCTTCTTGTCTTCCGAGACAAACTCAGGATAAACAGATTCGCCTGGCCGAAAATTCTCAAGATCTCCTACAAAAGACACAATTTCTACCTGAAAATCAGGCCCGGGGAGTTCGAGCAATTTGAATCTACCATTGGTTTCAAACTTGCGAATCACAGGGCTGCTAAAAAATTGTGGAAGGTCTGTGTTGAGCACCATACTTTCTTCAGGTATGTATTATGTTTTACTGAATATATAATTATATATATATATATATATATATATATATTCTTCTCTCTCTCTCTCTCTCTCTCTCTCAGATGGACATTAATATTAAAACTTTTTTAACACAGGCTCACGAGTCCGGAGCCTGTAAAGAAAGTGGGACTAATACCACACTTAGGATCTAACTTCCGATTTTCGGGAAGGACTCACTATGAGACTAAAAAGGTCCCGATCGACAGACAGCCTCCCAAATTCGAGAGATTCCTAAGTGGTCGACGAATCACATCTCGTAGCATGGATGGTATAAATTTGTTTGTCTTATTTAAGTTGATAACTCTTCAAGTTTTACTATTTGTATTTCAAAATAATGTTAATACTCACTGTTACACAACAGATTCTTTTGTTCTCTATTTATGTATACAATTTTTGTATGTAACTAATTTTTGAAAATCAGTTTTAATACAGTTTGACCCTTTTGCTCAGCTTTAGGTGGTGCAAAGCAAATAGAACCTTATGGTTCGGAACCTAGTAAGCGTCATACGATGAGCTACGAGCCCGACACAATTCCTGATATGGAACACATAGACCAACGACCTAGTCCCATCAAGAAACAAAAAGAAAAGGTACCGTGTAAAAAATATTTTACCAAAAAAGACTTATTCTTATTTGAAGAAGAAAAGCCGCGAAACGGGTTTGTTAGTCTTTCAGTAATCGATAGATATTTTACCGACCATTTCATTAGTTTCTTACGGTTTGCAATTCATCAATAAAATCCATTTTTTTTTTATTGATTTCTATAATTTTTGTATTACCCATGCGTAAATAACAAAAAATTCTTTGATAATACACGTTTCATGTGTGCACAGGTTGAAATATCGGAATCAGCGAATTTTTTTTCGCATGGAATGCGAATTAGGACGTTTTTGCATTGTTTCTGTGTCGCATATTTACATGCAACATCATTACAGATACATAAATAACTTTTTTATTATATTGTATTTATCTTATTTATTCTTTTATATTTTATTTCAATTAATATATTTGAAAAAAGCGGTTCTATGGTATTTAGAAAATGTGCAACACCAATTGGCTCACTTTAGAAACAAACTAAATATGATTTCGTAAAATGAAATTTTTTTCCTTCTGCTCTTTGTTTTTTGTGTGAATCTGTTTTAATTTAACTTTCTTTAAGGGTATATGATAATTACCATAAGAGCAAATTTAATTTTGCCAACTTAACGCTCACATTAATAAATATTTTTTGTTAAAACTAGGCCATTTACCTTCGTTTCTTACAGTCGGAGGTAAATGGCCTAGTTTTAGTGAAAAATATTTATTATTGTAAATGTGAAGTTGACGAAACTTTAAAATTCTTTTTATGGTAAAGTATCGCATTCGCTTAAACAGTATTCTAAAATATTTTGTTTAGTTTGTCAATTAAAACCTGTAGAATAATCATTAAATTGAGCTCTATGGAATTGGAGGTGAATCTCGCAAAGTAAAATCGATTAAATTGCTTTGTATGATATATGCACTTTTTAAAAATCGATCACCAAGCTTTTACGAGTGAGAATTTTATTTCATATCATCCCCTCTTCAGTCTGTAGAGCTTTAATCATTAAAATAACTGACACCTAACTAACACCAATAGCTCACACGAAAAACAAGTGCTGGAACAACATCAGCTAGCAGTACCAGTAGCCTGGAAGGGGAATACGATGCTAATCGTGGCAACAAGGTATTACAGTACATATTTAGAAATCACCCCCGTCATGTGAATTTAAACATTTATGTCGTACTATTGTTAATAGTTATCTATCTACTAAGTCAGTGGCCATTTGGTGTTTTCATTTCCTTCGGTGCATGCCGTTGTCTTCCATTGTGCAATATTCCGTCGTCCATGCCTATTATCAACTTAAAAACCAAAAATATTAATACTAGGAAGATATCTTCATCTAATTTACAGAACTTACAACATTAAAATCAATATCTTCGTTTCATAAAAATGAATAGAAATTATAAGAGATTTTTATATCAGAAATTAAATAAGAAAAGTAGACATGTAATTGTTAAATTGATTATTTTTTCTCCTGGTTTATTTCCGTTTCACCTGAAATAGGGCAATTTAAATTTATTTTCTTGTAGGTTTTTAAAGGAAAAAATTTATAATTTAAATTTGTACTAATAGGCATGAACGTTTTGCACGGCGTACTCATTTAGTGTTGCCTTTAGATCAGGCAATATTTTATTAGATAATTAATTGGTATACTGATATTTGTTATTTGATAAAACAAAAATTGGTAGAGTAAAGTAGTTGCCTACCGCTTGTTGCATGAAGCGAAGCGTGATTGTGTACTCTAATTGTAGAAACCGGTCGGAGGTATTGCGGTCCTACCGCCCGGTGGTATTTCCAAGAAGAAGAAGGATTCGAAAAACGAAAGCGAGAAGGAAAACCATAACGATCTCAACAAATCTGATTTAATTAATGAGAGTACTGTTCTCGAGAGCATTGACGAAAAGTCACCCAGTAAAAAGGACAAAAAGAAAGATAAGAATTCCCCCGAAAAACCAGAGAAGGAAAAGAAAGAGAAGATAAAGGTAAGTAATTCGCTTTAATGTTTTGGTAGCTAGTTTCCTACACTATAAATCACTTGATTCAAACTTCATGGTTTGACATTTCAGGGTTGCTACAGAAAAGTCCATAAACGTCAAAACTTGTTCTTGTTCTTAAAATCAAACTGAAAAGCGGACATTCTGTATAAATCCTGCAATATCTTTTTGCACCGCTTTGATTATTATTATCAGTAGAAATGTACTTTCTAGTTGTAAATTTTTCCCAATGATACCCAATAATTTTAAACCTGCTAATATTTTAAATCCGCTAACTTAAAAGCTCCCATTTTTTAAATTTCTCACACACTTGAGTATAGTATTCCATTTTTTATGTTCGCTAAAAAAGAGTCCAGTCGGTGGCTTCCTCTTCGGTAAAAAAGAGAAGGATGACAAGCATAAAAAGCAGAAGAAGAACAAAGATCTCGACGACTGCAAGGACAAGTCTGACATAGAATCGAACCTTTCAGTATCCGAAAAAGCACCAACAACTCCAAATGAAAAATCCGATCCTGAGAAATCAATCGGTTCTTCAAACCTTCAAGATCTTCCTGCTTTTACAAAACCCTACGAGTATGAAGAAACCGCATCTTCTCCAACTAAAAAAGCACCTACTACCCATGGGTTTTCCTACGAAGACAGAGCAGCATCTCCCGGAATTCAAAATCAACAATCACCAACAGGTACGGGGAAAAAAGCAACAGGTCTTGCTTTTAATTATGCTCCTGGGGAAAAACAAAAGGTTGCAGAGTCTGCTGAAAAACGAAAGACCAAAGATGACGGTAAAATTGTTGAGAATAAATTTCCCGTTGAGTTGAAACCACCAGCTGGATTGAAAACTCCAGGTCTCAACTATGTAGAATCCGCAGGTTTGAAAGAGCAGCAAAAGGATAAGGAAAGACCAGCATCGCCTTCAGATGCAGATGAAATAAATGCGACCACTACTTTCCTCACCGGTGAACGTCAAGCCCAAACTGCAACAGCACCTGTTGTTCCCGTTCCAGCTTCCGAGAAATCGGACCCAGAATACCACGTTTTGCCATTACCTGACGGTTCAAAAATAATCGGTGGTGTAATATTCACTAAGGATGGCAAACCTCTCGATCAAAATAGCCTCGGTCCAGATAATTCTAAAATAATAGATGGAAAGGTCTGCGGAAAAGACGGAAAACCATTGAGGAAGGGAGATTTTGGCCCCCAGGGTCTTCACGTTGCCAATGGACTTGTCGTCGGGAAAGATAACAAGCCGTTCAATCAACAAGTCCTTGGAACTGATAACAGTTCGATAGTCAACGGTCTCATCTGTGGAGCTGATGGCAAACCTTTAAACAAAAGATTCCTTGGCCCGGATCACACGCTTGTCAAAGACGGGAAGATTGTTTCCAAGAATGGAAAACCTTACCAGCTAAGCCAGCTCGGATTTGACGAAACTTTCATAAAAGAAGGTCTTATCTTTTCCCATGATAGAAGACCTTTAACTCAGGGATCCTATGGAACTGACGGCAACTACATCGTCGGTGGCATCGTTTGCAACAATGCTGGAAAACCTTTTACGCAGAATGCCGTTTTACCAGACTCTACTTACATCAATGATGGGTTGATTTACGGAAGAGACGGAAGACCTCTGGCTAGTGGTAATCTCGGACACGAAGGTTTTTACATAACAGAGGGAAAAGTTTACTCTAAAGAGGGAAAACCAGTCAAACACGTGACCTTCGCCTCTGATGGATCAAATATCAAAGACGGAATCGTTTACAGTAAAGACGGAAAATTCCTGAATCAAGGATCCCTTCTACCACATGGCGCACATCTAAAAGACGGAAAGGTCGTTAGCAAGGATGGAAAGTCAATAAAACATGCGTACTACAAACCTGATGGTAGTTTCATTAAGGATGGTATTCTCCATGGAAGAGACGGAAGACCTTTGAACCAAATTCCTTTGATTCTTGACGGAGCCTTTGTGAAAGAAGGTTTGCTCTATGATAAAAAGGGAAAATTGCTGAACCAGAGTCTCTTCAAAACGGACAGTAAAGCAATTAAGGATGGAGTTATCTGCGATGAGAATGGATCACCTTTAGCAAGTGGTTCTTTAGGTATTGATGGACTTACCATCAAGAACGGAGTCGTGATTGGAAAGGATGGAAAGCCAGCAAAGCAGGAATCTTTCGGATCTAATGGAAATTATGTAAAGAAGGGAGTAATCTACGCCAAGAATGGAAAGTCTTTGAATCAGGATTCCTTGATTCCCGAGGGATCTTCGATCAAAGAAGGAAAGATCTACTCGAAGGATGGAAAGCCTCTCAAATTTGCTTTCTTCAAACCAGATGGTAGTTACATTAAAGATGGTTTCATCCACGGACAGGATGGAAGACTTCTAAACCTAAGTTCTGCTCTTCCCGAAGACAGTTTCGTCGCAAATGGCGTGATCTTTGATCACCTGGGCAAACCTTTGGATAAAGACACTTTCGGATCTGATGGATCTTACGTAGTTGGGGGTTTGATCTGCAACAAAGATGGCAAAATTATCACTGAGGGAATTTTTGGTCCAGATGGAAACCAAATAAAGAATGGATTAATCGTCGGAAGAGATGGAAAGCCTTTGACTCAAGACAACAAAGGTCCTGATAATCTTGCCATCAAGGAAGGTAAAATAGTCGATGCTCAAGGCAAACCTAAAAACCAGGGATCTCTCCTTCCTGATGGTTGTTACATTCAAGATGGAGTTGTTTATGATAGGAACGAAATGCCTCTGAAGCAAGGAGCTTTCAGACCAAATGGAACATACATCGAGGATGGATTGATCTACGGATGGGGAGGATCGTTGCTAAACGCAGGATCTGAACTTCCGAATGAATTCTACGTGGAGGAAGGACGACTCTACGGGAAAGATGGCCAACCTTTAAATCATAGTTCTTTTGGAACAGACGGAGGATACATTCAGAACGGGTTTATTTATGGAAAGGATATGAATCCCTTAAGCCGAGGAACCTTTGGAAATGATGGAAGTTATATTCAGAATGGTTCCCTCTGTGGAGCTGATGGAAAACCACTGAACAAGAAGATCTCTACGATCACGATTAGTTTTGTAAGGTATGGTTTGGTGTGTGGAAAGGATGGAAAACCTCTACAGAGTGGAAGCTTCGACAGCGAAGGTACTGTGATCAAGAATGGAAAAATCTATGACAGCAGGGGACATCCATTAAATCAGAATATCTACGGACCTGATGGATCTTTCATTAAAGAAGGTCTTATCTATGGAGCGAATGCAAAACCTTTGACGAAAGGAACTGTCGCTCCAGAGACGAGTTTCATTAAGAGTGGAAAGATCTATGATGCTCAAGGCCAACCATTGAACCAGGAATCTTTTGGACCAGAAGGTTTAAGAATTCTTCAAGGTGTTGTGGTTGATAAAGCGGGGAAACCTTTGAAGCAGGGTGTATTTGATTCAGAAGGAAATATTGTTAAGGATGGAATCGTTCAGACAGTAACTGGAAAGCCTTTAGATAAACATTATTCTGTAATCACAATCACTTTGGTGTCCAAGGGACTCGTTTGTAATAGAGATGGAAAGCCTGTCGCTAATGCTGCATTTGGAAGTGATGGAAGCTTTTTGAAAGATGGAAAGGTTTATGATAAGGCGGGAAAACCTTTGAATCAAGAGATCTTTGGAGAAGAGGGTGGATTTATCAAGGATGGAGTTATTTTCGCTGGAAATGGAAAGCCGATGGATAAAGAGATTCCGGAAGTTGTGGCTAAGGAGGAAGAGAAGAGTTCGAGTAAAGTTGGACCTACGAAACTGAAAAAGGCTCCGATTCCCGTTACCATACCAACGATAGTCAAATCGACGACGAAGCAGTCGGTGATAAAGGATCTGGGAGGAGTGACGCAAAATATCGAGGAGAAGGTCGAGGATCTCACACCTGGGGGAAGTGGACAAGTTGTGGTGAACACGCACGTTAACAAGGTGAATTTTGAAATAAATGGTGAACGGTGTTTGGGATTTTTAGTTTAAAAGAAACGTTGATTATTTATAAAAGGCACACCTGAAGGAATTGCAACTATAAAAAGGGAAGCTTAGTTTCCTAAAATTAAAAAAAGAAATTTTTAAATCTTATGTAAATATTCCTCTAGCGAGCACTTTATAAATAAATTAACCCTCGTCTATTTATCTGAAATATTGATACAAAGATTCGATATCAAGATTTTAGGAATCCGAGAAAGGGACTTTAATGAATGTGTGTTGAAAGCAAAGGCTTTTTTAAAACAAATAATTGATTGACGTCATTTAAATTTGATTTCTTATTTTTGCTAAAACTATATCATTATAGAATATTATCAGTACTAGATATCATGATAATAAGCTTTAAATGGAATTATTACTTCCAAGGTTGGCTGCATGGTCTCTATACATGTAATTTATTGCTAGTAATTGGTATTCTAATATTTTTTAATTCGAAAAAGTATGTACCTACGTCTTCAGGTGAGTTGACTTAGTGGTGCTTGATTTACTTTGACAAAAATTTTCTATAATATTACCAAATATTACCAGATATTACGTACAATATTTTTCAATGTTTTATAATAACTTGTAATTTTCTTTTATAAATGTGCTTGAAATATTTTCTTTTTAATATTCTGAGGAATGAAAAATTAGAATTTGGATAAACTAAAAGAAATATGAGTGAAAATTAAAATTTACGAGAAAATTTCATTCTATAATTTTTGTACTATGAAATTCTTAAATATTTAAGAAGATTTCTAGTATTTATTTATTATTAATTATTATCTAGATAGAAATGATTGCTTTTTTAAAAATCCTCTTAGTTTAAGGCGCTAGAATTCGAAGTAGAACTATTTACATTTATGTTACTTTGAAAAAAAGTATTAGTTACTGAGTAGTTGTATTTAGGCAGAGGCAACCCCGGACGATGGTAAACCACCTTACATGACGGCTACAGCCGTTACAACTCGTACAGCAATGATGCACGAGAACCTGGAAAAAAATCAGAAGACGAGTCAGGTTTGTAAAATAAAATTTCTTTCAAAAATCAAATAATTTATAGAAAATAATCTTTATTCATCGTCATTTTGAAATTCAAACCCAAAGACTCAAGAGAAGATAAAGTTCTAAGAGCTATCAAAAAAGATCTATTGGTCAAACAGGTTTCAAGTTATCTTCTCTTGAGCTTTTGGACCATTATATTTGATTAATTATGTCATAATAATTTGATTTACTTTACGTAGCAGCTTGTTATCATTAACTTGTTGCATTAGGTTGAAGAAAAGACAGTAGCCCACACAACATCCACAAGTGCAACCCGACAAGAGCAACGAACTGTAACCCAGGAAGTCAAAACGACGAGTCACATCCTATCCGGGGATCAGGTAACTTTTGAAATCAATATGTTAAAACTTTTCAGCGATTGTTATGTCCTCGAATAGTGATTATTCAATTCTGAAGCATTTTTCAGGCATGACCAGCTTTAATTTAATTCACACTTATAATTAGTTAAAAAATCCATTTTTTATTTGTATTTGTTGTATCAGAAACGGAATGCTAATTCAGCACTTTTGAGTGATTGATGTTTTTAACGCATTTAAAATTAATTTAAATTACTGCATAATTCGTAAAATTACTGCTTTCGCCCTACACTATTCATTTTATATTATTATAATATACTATTTATCAATTAATAATTATTTATTATTTAATATTTCTTGATGTAAGATGATTTAAATTATAGATAATTGTTCATTTTTACATATTTTAATTTCACTCTAACATGGTACACCATAAGGATCACGAAATAATTTTGACATTGGGTACTAATATGCACATTTGAATAAGAACATTGGTGAAATATTATTACAAGACAATTGGAATTTTATAATGGTTTTCATAATTCAACTCCAATCATTTTTTGTGAATTAATTAATTAATTAATTATGATTTAATTAATCATTAATTCTTTATGATCTTTTTCTGTACTATTTATCGATTTAATTCTTTTTGAATAGAATTTTTCAAATGGATTGATTCCTTTTTTCAAGCTTTGTTGGAAATTCCTTTTTTTTTTATTTTGCAAGAAAGCATTTATTTCCGTTCTTTTGAAATTTCAATGAAATGAAGCAAGATTTTAATGATATTTTATTTAAATTTTGTTTATTTATGATTCGTTTTTGTGGCTTGGCTAACCATTGCATGCGTAGCTGTTGTCACGACGACATAGTACATCCAGTTCGAGCAGTGGTGATTCGGGTACACCAATTGATATTGACGAAGATCAACAAGCTTTCTACAATAAGTACTATCAGGTAAATCACTCATTGCTTGTAGCAACTTAACAAAGTATTTAAGGGCGTATGAGCAAATTTATTTCCGCTAATTTTTTCGTTTGCAATAATAAATATTTTTCACTAAAATTAGACCACTTACTTCTCCTTGTTTGAAAGGAAGGTAAATGACTTAGTTTTACCGAAAAATATTTAGGAGTGGGAACGTAAAGTTAATTAACTTGAAAGGTAATTAAAGGTAATTAATTTAGTATATAATGTTTAATAATACCATTGGTGTAATATCCATTCATTCATAAAAAGTTACAAGTTCATTGTGAAAGTCATAAATATGAAAATCAAATTATCACCGAATTTTTTAAATTTTAAGGATTATTATAAAATACAAACTCCGGATGAGTAAATAAGAATAAAATTATGGGATCTATTCGATGAGAGGAGAATGCAAACTTTATTTGAATATTGTCGATTAGCATTTAAAATCAGAATGATAAAAACTTTGATAAATATTTTGCAATTTAATAACAATGTAATCAGTATTTAAAAAATGTTTAATTACTTTCATGTTGGACGTATTTAAATTTAAAGCAGTATTATAATTTCAGCTAAAAGAATTTGTATGGTATAACAATTCCATGAAAAAATTTCTATAAAATCACTTTCAATACCAAACATTATTAAATATAAATTTGCATGATTATGGTCTGTATTGCAATTAAAAATATAGTGAACTCTACACGAGGTAAGAATATTCGTATATTTTTAATATCCGTGTATTTTTGAATAAGAATTTCAATTTAATGTAATTTGATTGAATAAATTATTTTTCAGATATTTTTTTTTGATTAACACAGTTTATTATAGAAATAGTTAGACTTTCATTGCATTTACCAAAGGGATTTGTTTTATTTGTTCGTCAAATTTTTTAAATTTAAAACAAAAAAACTAAGTTTGAAAGTTTTTTTTAACAATTAATAATCTTAAAAATTGATCTTGATTAAATATAAGTGAATCTATTGTTTCAAAATTTAAAGCATACCTATTTTAAATTATTTTACAGGGTGAACCGGCTGGTATAGTCGCAACTGAATCTCATGTTTTTACTGGCGAACCGGACAACAATATCACCACTACGACTACGGTTCCTCTTGTAGCAACCGAGACGCGGAAAGTTGCTCTGGAAAGTGAAGATGGAAATTACAGTGCGTCTGGAGAAATTGTCAGTTCACAAACCATCTCAAGTAAAATTCGCACCGTTGAAACGACAACAGTTAGTATTAAATAATTTTATAATGAAACATTGAAAATTATTTGTCTTCAAATTTAGATAAATTAAAATTGTAAAGTTGTAAATGAAAAGTATAATGATTTATCTTCTTTATTTTAGTATAAAACGGAACGAGACGGTGTCGTGGAAACGAGAGTTGAACAAAAAATAACGATACAATCAGACGGCGATCCGGTCGATCACGACAAGGCCTTGGAAGAGGCGATTAATCAGGCCGCAGCAATGAATCCCGATATGGAAGTAGAAAAGATAGTAGTAATACAAGAGAAAACGGCTCAATAATAATCATCACCAGCTATTAAAATCAAAGTCGGGCACCCTGTCTATAAAATCACTCCCTGAAAAAAAAAAAAAACTATTAAGCTTAAAACATAAAAACTTAGGTTGTAAAAATCCTATCAGACTGAATATTTACCACTATTGACAATTCGCTTTTAAAGTAAATTGACCTAATAAACACGTGGATCGCGTTTTTCTCGCTTTTCGACTTGAGAAAATAATTACATTTCTATTAAATGTATAAATGTGCAATTATGCATAGCAGATTCTGCAATACGAACTCTGCTTGAAGACTTTGCATAATTTTAATAATCTTAATTAAAGACAGGGTGAATTACGAATAAGTAAGCAATATAATTGCTTTTCTGAAAAAATTGTGTATAAAATACGTTTGATTCAACATTTTTGTCAATGCCTGATGTGATCATCGTTCGCAACAACGTGGCTTGTTGCAATATTGCCTGTATAGTACGAATACAAATGCAGTAGATATTTTTTCATTTTTAACCTAATTAGTTACGGTATAAATGCTAGAGAGTCAGAGGTGTCTGGATAAAAATATTAATATATTATGTACCTATATAATAAAGCTAGGAATACGAAACGACCAATGAAAATCGATATCGCTTTCAGAGATTTTTTAAAACTGTGAAAGTTGCCTGGATTTCACTGGTCGGTGTACAACAATAAATATTATAATAATTAATGATAATAGATTAATAAATTATATAAGTATAATATCACATACCAAGAGCGACGATGCATTGGTCAGCGTATATGTCTAAATTTAGCAGTAGCATATGTAGCTTTTTAAGTCTACGACATTTCGTACCGAGTTTCGTTGACTTTGACTCTTCTATGTTTTGCGTGATAAGTACAGATAATCTCTGTAATTATCACGAGCAATTGCACTTGATTATTTTTCTACTTTTATCGTTATTAATACGGATTAAATCTACTTATAATTTTTATACTCCATTTTACAATCCTCGATTTTATTCGAAAACGTCTGTGTCGAGTTTCAGGGATCGATTGATCCACTTCATCAATATTGAAAGTATCCCGTCTAATCGACTTAATAATTCGAGTTAGCCTTGATAAATTTTACTCAACTCCAATATTAAGAATTTTAAAAAGAAATTACCCTTGATGAATTTTAGATGTTTAGGAAGTAACCATAACTTGCATTCCAACTTTGAGGAAATAAAATTCTTTTCCTGCAATGTATTTTCCTTATTATCTATAATTTTATACCTTTAATTTTTCTTTCTCTATATTTTATAATAGTAAATGTGAATAAACTGCGGATTTTATATTAACAACGACCTCTGTATTATTAACCTTCGATTTTATTTTGTGAAATGTTTAATTTTAGTAAATTTGTGTTTATTTTTTATGTAATTATACAAGTATCTTTTATTGTATTATTGAATTAGACACTTTCAATAAGCGTACAAATTTCAGTTTTAGTTTCGTTGTCCAACCCTTGTACTATTATTAAAGTAACGAAGCTAATGTAAGTAAGAGGCAGAATTTTTATCTTAGCGAGATTTTATATGGATTTGTAATTTGTATTGTTAGAATTCAGTCGCTATAGCTTATCACCTTTTGTAAGTAAAGTTTATTTTTCAACCGAGCCTCTTGGGAGTCGTTCAACGAGATTCCGAATTTATTTCTAGGTTCTGAGTCTCGTCGCTGCCTCTTTTGCAATATTCTCGACACTTTCACAACCAGAGAAATTTCAGTTTTTATTATTATGTTATTAAATTTTGACTAAGAAAGTTTTACACTGACACGAATGATTAAAGGATTTCATTTTATAAAGATGCTTTAAAAGTGATCGTGTCGAGCAAATTCGTCGTTTGAAGCTAATTGTGAGATTATCTGTGTCTTCAATGTCAACCTTTGTATTAGAAAGTTGTGCATATTCATCTGAAATTCCCAACGCTTCCTGTGTGCGAATTTTGATTTGCGAAACAAGCGACCATTCTTTTTAAATATCATTGTTTGTTGTATTTGTTGTGCCACCGTGTCGTAGAGATTCGCCGTTTAGTTTGTCGATCACAAGTCAGATTCGGTTTGCGTCGTTATACTTTTCTTTTCTGCACGTAGGTGTCGATTATAATTCGTTTGTCAACTAATTAGACATACTTTTAGAATAACGCATTCGAAGATAATATTAATTAATTTGCTACAAGAGAAATCGAACGAATAAAAATAAATGATAATGATTCGTACAAAATTGTTTGTTTATAGACTATAGTTTCTTTTTAAAAAATAATTCTATTCACTCTAAGTTGCGTAGTGTAAAATTCGACTATTTCATTTTAAATTGATGGAAGTGTGATGTTCCCGTGACCAAGTCGTGGAAACATCGTGGTGCTTTGTTTTGTTTTAGATACACTTCTCCAAAATGGTCGAGGCATCGTGTGATTGTTCTTTGATCCTTTAACAGATTCACCTGTAAAATTAGCATTTATCAAATTTAATAAGCTGTAAATTTGATAATCTATAATTTAGATTTTAGTTTAATTTTAATTTATAAATAGAATTTCATACTTGTCTTCCAGAATGGAAATTGCGATTGAGATTCTCCATTTGTGGATGTGGCTGGTATAGCAAATTTTGGACCAACATGTTGAAATATTGCTCTTGAAATTGATCTCTTAAATGCAGGTGGAAGATTTAGAGAACCTACGAAAACATTAGAAAATAAATTGGAAACATTCTTAATATTCAATTTATTATATGAAATATCATTTTTAAAATCGTACTTGTGATATCGTCACTCAAAGTTAGCTTATTCTTTTTTTTAGTTTGCTGTAACTGCTTTTCTACTTTGAATTTCTTCATGAATCTTCTACAATTCTCTGCAATTTGCTTTCCATCCAGATTTACTAGAAGAAAAGAATTCCAGAATATGAGGAAAATTTGATTGGCATTTAAAAATACGAATTAATAAGTATTACCTAAGTAATCGTGATTTGCTATCAAGCTTTCTCGATATCTGTATATTTTTGTTACTGAATTTCCTTCCAGGAATAATTCTCGTAAGAAAGGAAGATTGCTAATAGACTCTGTTACGTCTTCAATGCTTTTTATCAAATTATTTTTGGCTTCGAGTATTTCCAGTTCTTTCAAATGGCTTATTTCTTTTAAAGAAGTAATTCTATTGCTAGTTACGTTCAATACTTTCAGACTTTTCTATAAAAATATATGATAAAATTGATAAAAAGTTTAAATCCCATATGAAAAAAAATATAATTTGATTTAAATAATTTTTTTTTTATTATAAAATAATTAATTCCTACCGATAGGGTAATTAAACTTCTTGGTTCGAAGCATATCGAGTCTCCTGGATCTAGTCTTTGCTTCTCTATGTGTAATTCTTTCAAAGATTCCAAATTTTCCAAACATTCCACAATACTAATGCTATTGTAGCCCAAATAAAGTTTAACAAGATTCACGAGTGAATCTAAATTTTCTATTTTAGTCAAATTATTATGTTGCAGGTATAAATGGGTTAAATTTTTTGAAAAATGCAAGTTTTCTATCTTTGTAATACAATTATTTTGAAGATAGATTACTTTCAAATTTGAACAGGAAGCTAAATTCCCCTGAAAAGGAATTTCATTATTTAATTAATTAAAAATAAATATTTAAATGTTTCTGTTAAAATTTTTAAAATAGTATAAGTATCATAATATAGAAAAATGAAACACAATGTATTAGATAATTCATTTAAGTACTGATTTAAAAATTATTTTCATTATTATTTAAATTTATTTATTCGGTAAAGTTACTTAAAACTCACAATAGCACTGATGAATTTGTTATTCATAAACAAATGTGTAATTTTCTTCACATGATTCTTATCAATTTCCTTTGTAAACGATTTATTTGATTGCGTTTGAGAGCATTTTTTTTCAACATAGGCGGAAGTTAACTTTAACATTTTTCGGTGAAAGAGATTTTGATAAAGAATAATATATCATGAATTTCATGAAGTTATCCTTGACATTGACATATTGATCAAACTTTTGACACTTTCCCGGCACTGACACGCAGGCATCTGTCAAAAAAAGCATTGGTCAAAATTTGGCGCGCGATTTAAAATCGAATTAATTTAATTCGATTTTGAATTGCGCGCGAGATTACAGCCAATGAT
>JAUEJJ010000046.1:3678172-3690577 GCA_032164275.1 Synergus coniferae
AGACATTAAATTTAAAATTCATTGTAAACGAACATGAAATTTTTTTTTAGTTTTTCAAAAACTCTACATTTGAGAAGAGTATTTGATGGACTCGGAAGAATGTTGAAGATTCGAGTGGAATGTTTATTCATGTAAATGTATATCGTTTTTTTCCTCGAGACCTTTCGAAGTTGGTTCAGGTCCAGGTACAAGGGGAGATCCCACGGGACTTTTGGGGGGCTTGGTCAGAGGTACCAACATGATCCTACACTTTGTGCGACCTCTCGTCGCGTCCCAGAGGATTTGTATTCCAAGTCACGCGTTTAATCCTGCGAAACATGCAACCATAGTGCATTTTGTTGAAAGCGAATCAAAAAGTTCGTTTTTCATTTTGTCGACAGCACCACTCGGCTTCATGTGCGGCATCCTTTTAAAAAATGTATCGGAAAAGGTTAAAGCGAAAGATTCTTTATTAGAATGAACAAGCAATTCTTGAAAAAATTTATTTTGCGGACAATGAAAAGCTTCTTAAAGTCTTTTCTGAATTATTATTTACATAATTATATCATTCAGTTATTTTTGGACTATAAAATTAAGATTAAAAATTAAAGAAAAGATTTAGTTTGTAAGCTTTCAAGTTCTTCCTGTTATTAGATAATATTTGGACAAAAATGTTCCAGGTGTCCCGATTATTTCTTTGAAACACGCAAAATGTCCCGATTTTAACGAAACCAATGTTTTTGGCAGCAAATCTTTTGTTGTTCTAGGCGAAAAACCGGGACACTCAAACATTTTTCACGTACACCATAAAAGAAAGGTCGCCAAATGTATGTATGGTTATAGCATGTAACCATTGAGTTGATAATTTTCAGAAATTTTAAGGGATTTTATGAGATGTCAAGGGATTTTAAGACATTTTAAGAAATTTGGCGTTATTTTGTGAGTTTTTAGGAAATTTTATTAGATTTTCAGGAATTTTAAAGTAATCAACGAGATTCCATAGGGTTTTAAGTAATTTAAAAGTATTTAACAATATTTTATGAAATTTTAGGTAATTTTAAAAATTTTGAAGGGCTTTCATATAGGATTTTGAATAAGATTAAGGGATTAAAAAGGGTTTTACGAATTTTATTTTAATAAAATTTTGAAGAAAGAAAGTAATTTTTGTGAGAGATCAAGTTGGATTGAGAGTAATTTAAAAGATTTAACAATGTTTGAAGGAATTTAAAGTAATTCTGATGTATTTCATGTGTTTTTATGAAATTTAAAAGAATTTCTTAAGTTTTCATAGGATTTTAAATAATTTTAAAGTATTTCACGATATTTTGTGGAATTTTTAGGAAAGCAATAAGAATCAAGTGATTTTGCAAAATTTAAAGGAGTTTCACTAGATTTTGTGTTTTGAATCCTTTAAAAGTCCTTAAAATTACTTAATGTCCCATAAAATATCATAAAATCCTTTAAAGTTACTTAAAATTCTGTGAAATTTCATGAAACTCCTTTAAATTTTGAAAAATCAGTAGAGATTTATTAAAATTAAAATATAAAATATAAAATAAAATAAAAATATAAAATCTGGTTAAACCTTCAAAAACCTAGCATTCCTTTAAAATCCCTTAAAATTTTTTAACATGTCTAGAATTTTATTAAAATTTCATGGAATTTTTAAAAATCTTATAGTACCCCTAGAAATTTCGTAAAATCCCATGAAATTTATTAAAAAGTCTAAAATTTTTGTTAAGGGCATGATTTAATTACCACAAGAGCAAATTTAGTTTTGTCAACTTTACGCCCGCAATAATAAATATTATTTCCTAAAACTAGGTCATTTATCTCCGTTTCGTACAGGCGGAGGTAAATGGCCTAGTTTTAGAAAAAAGTATTCATTATTGCGAGTATAAAGTTGGAAAACTAAGATGATTTTATGATGCTAAAGTATACAATACCTATAAGTCAACAAAAATACATACTCAACAAAATTATTTGACTAGTCCAACGAAGCAATTTTTTGGGACAGATCAGCAGTTTTAACAGCAGAAACATATGTTGTTTAAGCAATAAAAATTTGCTTTTGAGAACAAAAAAGCTCAACAAAATTATTTTGATACCAGTCATTACTAAATTTTTTTTCTCAGTATATCTTCCACGAGGTTATAATCAAGGTTCTAGAATAAATCAAGGTAAAAAAAAGTTTCCTCTCATGAAATCTTTTCACTCTTAATGAATTGTAATGAAGAGAATATAATTAATTCCCTAGAACGTTTTCTTCATTCAAATTACAATTCCGACGATATCCAGAATAAAGTTACAAGAATACTGTGAAGAACAACACACGATTTAAGATTTTGATCTTTTACTTAATATGTATTCCTAGGACATTCTTTAAGGAGGTAGTACAGGGTCTCTGATGTTTTCTTTAAGAATTTGTTTTTTCATATTAATAACTATTTTATGGATTCAAACTTTTTACACATAAATATTGACATCAAATACTGTTAGAAAAAAACTTTTTATCTTAATTCCATTGTAAATATGACTGGTATACGGCTGCCTGAAATAAAATTAGCCTTGCTAAGACCTGGTTAACATGATTAACAAAAAACTGCTGGACCGATCGAGATGAAATTTTTACAGCTTATTCTGCATATGTGTGCTTAACACTCGGACCGTAGAAATTAAAATCTGAAAAAAATACTACAAAATGGCGGATTTGAAAATTTTGAAAACTTTTGATCAATTGTTTAAACAAGAAGGTAAATTGATAAACTCCAGTACGACAGCCCCCATACGAGTATAATCGAGGCAAGCGCTGTTTGATTTCGGCATATACCATATGTCTAAGCGACATGTGACATATATTATGTAGAAGAATACATATAGATTCACTATTTATTAAATATTTAAAAGTAATAAAAAGCTGTGAAGATGCATCAACTTCTGTGTTCATTCAATGAGCACTGTGCTTCCTGAAAGCAAATATGATTTTTGCTTCCTCATAGAGGAAGCATTAAGTAATTAGTGAAATATATTAATATTAGACCATCTGATTCGTTTCAACACAAGATATTTTTTTTAATCAAATTTAAAATCTGATAATTAGGAAAGCTACAGTTGAAAACTCAATTTTCCAAAATTATAAATAAAAATAACTTCCTTACTTTTCAATTAAATGCATTAATCATATAAATCAATCAATTCGTCTCGACACAAAGAATCTTCATTTTCCTTACATCAGCTTTAAATTATGAATTTTTGAGAAGTTATACTCAAAAAATCAATTTTTAAAAATTACAAGCGGGCATAACTTTCTTATTTTTCAATGAAATGCATTAATCTTATAGACGCAAGGAACCTTTTTTCTTCTTACATCTGATTTGAATTTTGATAATTTCGGAAGTTATAGTCGAAAATTCAATTGTTCAATTTCGAAAACATTAACAGATTGGATTATAAAAGTATTGTTTAAATTACTTTTCTTTAATTCACAAATTATATCGTATGGACGACATAGTACTCAAACATTCGAAAAATCAATTCTCATGACATTTTTCGATGAAATAAAAATTATCAGAGTTATAACATTATTAAATTTAATAAAAAACAATTGAAAATGCAAATTTTAAGTCAAATAACGCAAGATATAAAAAAAGGCGCGAGAAGAAAAACGGTGCTTTTTCGATGCTCTACAAGATTGTCATATCAACTTTTTGAATATTCTTGAAAAATTGAAAGTTAAAATTTTTAGCCAAATTCTCCTTTGACCATTTTTTAATAGGGTAAATAATTTTCGTTTTAATCGTGAAAAATATATTGTTACATTTAAGAAATTAAATTTCCCCGCTAAAAAACGTAAGATTTTTGGTAGAAGACATAGTGCATTTTCTAAGCATGGAAAACGGTTTTGTAATATTTTAAACTTAATTTTTGAGCCAAAAAACACATCACACGATAAAAAAAGTATAGCTATGACAGGGAAGTTAATCCCTATATATGGCAGCTAAACGTTTAGCTGCAGGAAACAACGAGAAAATGTAGAACATTCCCTGTATCAGCTAACGTGATTTTCTTAGACCACTTTCACTGTTTTGGCGATATTGTGTAGTCGAAAGAAAGATTAAGTAGCACAGAAATAGAGAAATAGAGAAATAGAAATCTAGCATAGAAATATTTCAATTCAAAAATAAAGCTAATGGGAATGTATAGCTATAGTATAACTACAACCCTACGAACGGCAAAAATGAAAAAGAATGGGAGGTTATTTTTAATTATAATGGTTATGTAGGTTATTTCATATGACAATAAATTAGAAGAATTTTGTAAATTACATATATTAAAAGATTTCATGAAAAATTTTATTAAAATAAGAAAGGGGATAAGAAATGTGAAACTGACCTTTGATACTGAAATGTTCTTGTCTAACATTCACGAACTAATAACATATTGACACGTGGGAGAACCGGAGAACGCACGAAAACGCACCCGTAAAAAGGGTTAAAATGACACAAAACATGTCGCGAACAAACTGACTTGGAGTCGTTGCTTAATTAGAGTAAGAATGTAATTGGATACACATTGTGCACTTGAACTGTTACTGCCATTTTAAGTCCATTATTCAAAATTATCATACATTTACAATAAAGTCAAATGCATCATAATTATTTAATGGATAAGTGGTTGCTGTCGGAACATACATTTCTATTCCATCTAAATCTTTTACTTTATTCAATGATATTGAGTGAATATACAATTTATTGGAAATAATCATATCTTTGATTTGGCAATTGTATCAAAAATGTTCTTTCACTTAAATAGTTTCGGTAGTGTATCTACACTGTATAATTATTTTGGTTAAAGTAGTTATACAGCATAGATATACTAATTCCTTAAATCAGGATAATTATAAATTCGCTCATTGGGGTTGCCCATTGGGATTGCTGTTAAAGACTTTATAAATCGTATTTTAAAATATTTTTTCCTTCTGAAATAAAAAAATTTGTAATTTGAAAATTAAAAATGATATTCCTACACATTCCCATATATTCTTCATATTCCTTATATTCCCAAATATTCCGATATATTTCCTATATTTTCGAATATTCTTTTTGGAATATATTCCTGATACAAAAAAAGAATATGAAGAATATATATGGGAATGTGTATATACATTCTGTATTATAGACAAAAATGTCTTGATAATTTGTAATATGAAGAGAACCTAATTAACATCCCAAACCGCCTTCTTAATTCAATCTACAATTCCCACAAGGTCCAGAATCAAGTTGCAAGAATACTGCGTACAAGAAAACTCGATTCGAGAGTTTGGTGGCAAGTTTCTGGGCTTATAAGAAAGGTGGCGGGTACCGGGCTCTACGAAGTGTGTTGGAGAATGAAGGACGGACTGAGGGTATAGCCACCGATGGGAGCGTGCTAATGGCTACTGACATGCAGTTTTGATGGATCGGGTACCACTCTTCCTCGTTTCCAACCCCGCGCAAGAAGAAAATACGTACGATTCGCGGTATATATATATATATATATATATGTATTATATGTACAGTGTACACTGTATGGCAAGGGGAAGGTGGGGCAGAAAAAGGGCGAATTATAGAGCATGAAGAGAAACCTCCACAACTAACGCCGACATCCACTACTGTTGTCCATGTTGACGTATTTGTCCCTGAGGATATTCCCTGATCCTCCAGGATCCAAGAACCGTATTGCTGCCAGACGTCGTCCCGTAAACCCGACTTCAAAATTCCACTGACAGCTTCTTTATCTATATTCTTTGCTTGTACACCAGATTTCACCAATTTTCTGCAAATTAATTTCTTTCAGGCTCGGCTTATACACCCAGAAAATAGTTTTTTCGAATCAAAGAAACTTTCTTTGAAATAATAATTTTGTTTGAATGACACAAAGTTATTTTAAAAGAAAAAAAGTTTTCTTGTTTATAAAGAAATTTTTACTCTGAATTATTAAAATAAAAGTTTTGATTTAAATCAAGTTTTTTTTTTAGTGTAGGTTACAAAAGTTCTTAATTTGCTGTATATTCGTAAATTTAGTTTAAACATTAGTCTCTACTAGATGTATATAATAGAATTTTTTCAAATTTTTGCGTGGTGTGGACGGGGGTCAAAAAAATTAAAAACTCATAGTTTTTTCATTACGTCTTGGCATCCTGTATTATCAATTATTAATGCAAAAATATTTTGCGACATTTATGGCAAACATTTTTTGCACAATTTTCAGAAAAAACTTATTGGACATGTGGACATTTTGATAGCTGTATTAACTTTGCTAAATGCATTTGTCGCTAAGCTTACGAAAAATGCATGAGTCACATGTGAGGAGAAATACGCAGACCCTAACATGTACATAACAGGTCCCCAGTTTCTCGCTCGAGCGCTACCCCCACTCCGAGCCCTTGCTCTAGACTTGAGAATCTCTCTGAGTAGTATCATGAGCAAAAGCGCTAGGAGTGGGGGAACGTTAATTCTCGGAATCATGATGCAATAAGTGAATAAGTAAGATATTTGAGTAATTTTCACGGTAAAAATATATATCCTAAAAATATAGATTGTTCAAGGCTTTATGAACATTTGAATATTCAAGAATCACCCCAATCTCCACAAGTGTATTTATCCGGATTCTAAACAAGAATCATCCCAATCTCCACAAGTATATTTAACCGGATTCTAAAATGGTATTCGGAAGAAAGTTAAACTGCGTTTTCAGTGGAATACATTCGAACCCCATCTATAATATGTCAACTACTCCAGATTTGAGCCCCCCGCAATGTCAACTCATCCCCTCCAAATTCCCTCCCGCAAATCTCAACTATCACCTAACTTATACTGACTTATGCACATGCGCATTGCGTATTGCGTTATAGAATTTTAAACTTCGCGCCAATTAGATGCAGAGAGCGCAACGCATGCGCAGTTGAGTAAGGAGACATTTGTGATGGATGGAGTGGAGATGGTATTGACGTTTATGGGAGGAATTTGTTGACGTTTGCCGGAGGTTGACTTTTGTGGGATTGACATTTGTGGGGTTCAAGTGTATGTGGCTGATGTAATTGTTGCGTCAAATCGCGTGATCAACTTTATTTATTAATAAGAGAAATGATTGTATAATTTACAGCGTATTCTCTTACCTGTTGATAACAATAGTTACAATGAAGCTCTTCAAGGGATAACACTTTAATTTTAAATCAATATTCGTAAATAGCACTGTTTCGACCTAGTCCAAAAGAAAAGTGAGAGAAAAAGCGTACACACATCGAAGTCCTATCATATGAGCCCCAGAATGTCACCCTTCTCTTTACAATTTTTTCCCACGAATTAACGTTCCCCCACTCCTAGCGCATTTGCTCGTGATACTACCATGATACTACTCAGAGAGATTCTTGAGTCTAGAGCAACGGCCCGTAGTGGGGATAGCGCTCGAGCGAGAAACTGGGGAAGTGGCATCACTCGGAGCGGTATCACTCAGAATGTGGACTGTATTCCCGCGTTATTAGGGGATGCGTATTTCTCCTCACATGTGACTCATGCATTTTTCGACTTAAAATTCGTAAGCTTAGCGACAAATTCATTTAGTAAAGTTAATAAAGCTATCAACATGTTCACATTTCCAATAAGTTTTATCTGAAAATTGTGCAAAAAATTTTTGTTATATGTGTCGGAAAATGACCAGACGTAATAAAAACACTTTTTCTGAAAGCCTTATAATGTTATAAGTTGACAATGTCGGTTGAAAATGCTGATTGTAGGAGTTTAAAATTTTTTTGACCCCGTTATTAATTAAATTTTGTTCAATTGAGAATTAAAATTTAGTTTTTAATTAAAACCATATTTTAATTAATAATTGAACAATTTAACTAACACTTATAGGATATATTTTTATCTAATATTATATACATCACAAAAAATTTACAGATATGTCTACGACTAAAAAGAAGTAGTGTGAATTTTTCCGAAATTTTCGGATGAACGGTTTAGCTAAAAAAGTCAAACAATAGAAATCCAATAATCCACCATAATTCATTCAAAATGACAGCTACAGATGTACAATTTTGGTGAAATTTGTTCTTCGTCAAGTACTTCGAAAAGGTAACAGCAAAGCTTTATTTGGTTTGGGGGCAATTTTTGCATAGAAACCCGGCTACACCCTTTAGTATGAAAAAGTACAATAATAAAATTATCGCAAATATTTATAATAGGAGTATTTTTACTATAAAGATTTATTATCTAATAGACATTTAGGCATCTTAAATAATAATATAATAACACTTTAGATTTTCTTAGCATAAATATTTTATTTAAACTAGTTAAAAAATTAATTTGTTTGAACAAATAATTTTTATTATTTTTTAAGTTATTACAATTATTTGAAAATTAAACAACATTTGAACATATACACAGTTGAAAATGAATTCTTTTTAATTATCCATAACTTTCTCACTTTTCAATTAAATCCTTTGAATTTGGATTACTTAAGATATTATAGTCGAAAAGTCAAATTTACAAGAAATTTAAAAGTACTTAAAACTTGTAAAATTATTTTGCTAAGCACTTGTAAAAAATTCCTCTTGGAACATGGTGTCATGCTCAGAGTTGGAAATAATCGATTAGATATTTTTCAATTAGGTCTTAATTATCAATTAGCTTATAATCCATTGAGAATTAAAATTTAGATTTCAATTGAATTTTATTTATCTGATAATGAAAATTAATTTTTTAATTAAATTTGTTTCAATAGACAATTAACATTTAATTTTTAATTGAATTTTGTTTAAATGAAAATTACAATTTAGTTATTAATTAAATTTTGTTCAATTGAGAATTAATATTTAGTTTTTAATTAAAACCATATTTTAATTAATAATTGAACAATTTAACTAACACTTAGGATATATTTTTATCATTAATATATTAACATATATGTATAATGTAATATATTTGTGAAAAATTATAATATATAAAAAATATAATATGTAAAAAAATGTTTAATAACGTTCGAAAAATTTTTAACGAAATTTCACAAATTTTTTATGCATCTTATTGTTGGTATAAAATGTTTAAAAAGTAAAGAAGTATATATATAGTCGGAATTCATCAATTTTCCCAAATTTATCAATTTAAATTACTATATTAATAATTAAAAATAATTTTATTTAAGTAACTGTTAAAAACAAGAATAACTATTATTCACGTCCCAAATCGTTGAAATACCATTGTTTATAGTTATTAATAGATGTTTACAGTTATTCATTATCATTCATACAAAAGAATTCAACTTGGTAAGTATATAATAAAAAAGTTATTTTCAAGATCCTATTATAAAAAGATCATGGCCTCGATTAGTAACGTAACGCTTATTCCTTATATATTTAAATTTGTATTCTTAAAAGATAATATTTAAAAAGAAATTAAACAAGCGCGCGTAGCGCGCGTTTGGTCTCGCAAAGGTAAATATGAATGTTTTTATATTAAATTTTTATTTTGGAAATTTTAATTTGGAAAACAAAAAAATTGTGTATATTCATAATTATGCATATTATATATATATATATATATATATATGCATAATAAACATAATTCAGCCTTCCAAAACAAAAGTATAAATTATTTTATCACACACAAAATATAATTTTTCTTGATCCCCACACAACAGTTTAGTTAATGATAAATAAATAAATAATTTAATTATTTGACAACAGACGATTTGCATGGTGGTAACGTGGGTTATACCACCAACTTAACTTCAGATTTTTGCTATTTAATTAATTTTTAACGTATTTAGGTCGGATTTTTATTACTCATTTGCTAATTTATTGGGAAGGGAACATAAATATATAGTATATTTGACATAATTGTTTATAATAATCGTTATATAAATAAACAAATATGAAAAATGCCTTTTTTCGAAAGGATTCATTTTTGAAGAATAATCTATCCAATATAATAAATTGAGAATCTCTACTCGGGGGTTTTTTGCATCGCTGATTACGAATTTGATGTCAAAATTTTGAAATATTCAAATTCAAGATGGCGTATTCAAGATGGCGATTTCAAAATTTTGAAAAAGGAGATATATCCCTAATACCTTGAAAATCTCTACTCGAGGGTTTTTGGGGTCGCTGATTACGAATATAAATTTTCAATTCAAGATGGCGGTTCCAAAATTTTGAAAAAAAGGTATATGCACTTGAATATCTCTATTCGGAGGTTTTTCGGGTCGTCGGTTACGAATATAAAATCAGCAGAAATTAGTATGCTTTAGATAACTGTCTACTGTTTCAACTAATTATTTTCAATTGTATAATTTTAATATCAGATTCGTAATAAAAAAATCAGAAAATCCCATAAATACATACATTATCAAAATCAAAGTGAATATTCGAAATCTCTCTACAATTTCGAAGATTTACGTATCGATGTGAACTATATTTGATTAACCAAGTTGAATTTTAGTGTAGTAATTCAAATTCGTAATCAGCGACCCCAAAAACCCCCGAGTAGAGATTTTCAAGTGCATATACTTCTTTTTTCAAAATTTTGGAACAGTCATTTTGAGTCCGCCATCTTGAGTTTGAGAATTTCAAAATTCCAACTACAAATTCGTAATCAGTGACCCCAAAAACCCCCAAGTTAAGTTTTTTAAGTGCATATACCTCTTTTTACAAAATTTTGGAACCGCCGTCTTGAATCCGCCATCTTGAATTTGAAAATTTCGAAATTCTAACTTCAGATTCAGAATCAGCGACCCCAAAAACCACCGAGTAGAGATTTTCAATTTATTAAGTTGAATAGATTCTTCAAAAATGAATTCTTTCAAAAAAAAGCCGGCATTTTTTTATGTTCGTTTATTTATATAACGATTATTATAAACAATTATGTCAAAGAAACTATATTTCTATATTCTCTTATCAATAAATTAGCAAATGAATAATAAAAACCCGACCTAAATACGTTAACAATTAATTAAATAGCAAAAATCTTAAGTTAAGTTGGTGGTAACCTATGTTACCACCGTGCAACAAAGGGTTAAAATTTTATACATAATTGAAATTTTGTAATTCTGTAGACCTTATATTATTTGTCATAATTCCGAATATTATGTCCGATGGACGCATACTAGAATTTTATTGTTTAAGGCTTCTGTCGCAATCCACAAAGTTAAGCAACGCTTGGCTTGGTTATACACTCGATATATACAATATACATTTTCACTTTGGAAGAAGCAGTTATTAATGAAATTAAATAATTAGCCCATTTACAATTGAATTCCAGCAACACAATTTGAATCTTGGCAATTCGAATTACATTTTAACAAATAAAATTCAATTTCATAACAGCTTAAATGGAATTACAGTCATTCAAATTGTAATTCCAGTAAATCAAATTAAATCTTGGAAAATCAAATTAAATTCGCCTAATTGTTCAAATTCAATTCCATGTGCCCACCGTACGTGATATTCTGAATTGTGCATGGAAAATTAATATATAAAAACTACAGAGAGTTTCCTAAAGTTTTTTAACTTTCCTTAATTTTTCTCTTCCAGAAAACTTTTAAAGAATAATTGGTACTTAGATTTTAGTATCGTCCTTTGAAAGACAAATTTTTAACTATAATATCTCAAAGCATTTCATGGAATTATCAGAAATTTAAGGAATTTTGATGTATTTTAAAAGATTCCATTGAATACGTAAAAAGTTTATGTAATTTCAAGGAATCGGGAAATTCTAGATGTGAAAGAATAGAAAGTTATAATAAGTATAATAAAGTATAGACTTATAAGGTTTATAGGAAAGAATATATTGTATATTGGGTCGAAGTTGCCAAAAATTTGTATTTATTTATTAGCAGAAATTTACCCAATGTCACCTAGGAAATTTCATAGAGTTTAAAGGTATTTTAAAAAGACTTTAAAGAATTGCAAAAGATTTTAAGAGACTTTACGAAATTTCAAGGGATTTAGGTTGATTTTATAATATTTTAAGAATTATTGAAATGATTTCAAGAGATTTATAGTGATTTAAAAAAAATCAAGGAAGAAAAAGACTTTAAAGAATTTAAGGAGCCATCCATAAATCATGTGAACAGTTTTTCACCACTTTTTGACACCACTCTCCCTATCGTGGACAACCGTGGAATTTTGGCATAACTCCCCCACCCTCCCTACTTTGTCCACATTGACATATTTTTTTAAAATATATATAATATTGGTCTTCAAAATAAAGCACATGCAACAAAAAATTCGAGAGTAACATTATACCTCGAGTGTACCATATAACTTGTCTCATTTCAGAATATTTTTCATAAATTCAGAATGTCCACGTAGATTTCACCCCGACCTCCCCGGTCTCCTTCGTGGACAAACGTAGTATTTTGCCATACCCCCCCCCCCTTAAACTGTCC
>JAUEJJ010000046.1:3707397-3733049 GCA_032164275.1 Synergus coniferae
CATAAGACACAATGTTAAAATCGGGCTGAAGCGCAGCTGCGCCATCAGTCGGGATTACCAGGTACTACCAAGTGGGGTCATATATTTACGGACGTTCCAAATGCAAAAATCAGCGAGTTGGATTTGGATAGGGCTGAGCCCTGAGGGTGCACACTCATGCACAGCACTCACAAGTCACAACTCACAAGTCACAGGCACAGCCAGGCACAGCAGTGCACAGTCCCCACAACATGTCGAACACTGCCCTTATTTTTTCTTTACTGAATTTTTGCGAAAGAAACAGCAGTTGCAGGAGTTTCTTCAGTCCGTTTCTAGAACAGAAGGTAAATATAATTTATACGTTTTAAAGGTATTTTAATATGTTTCAATACTGAAGATAAACGACTTAATATTCATGCGTCATAATTTTGAGGTTAGATGTATACCGCAACCAATTTCAACTTTTCTTTATTAGAGTATATTTATTAAAAGTAAATAATTGTTTATATATATATATATATTTATATACATATTGATATAACTATTTTCGGTTCATTTTTTTAGGAACTTAACTCTTCTCAACGAAATAAAATTTTTGAAATTCTTCAAGTCTTATTAAAAGATCCACGTTTTACTAAGGACATAGCAGAATGTTTTTCCAACATTCTTTTGATATTGTTGACCTCTACAATAAAACTCAACGAGGAAAAAGTTTGCGATTCGAAGGAGGCTTATTTGCTTCATCGAATAAATTGCTCAATTCTAGGAAAGCTTGTTCACGGACATCCGGATGTTCTCAGGTAATGTTTCACAATATATTCAATAGCGTTATTGTCAATAAATCTATTTTAATTGTTTGTGGCAAATGTATATTGTATTTAAACGTAAATTAACAAATTTTGTTTGTGGATTTCAGATTTACGTTACGTTATTTCGAGTTATATCCAGCTCCGTTTAGTACTGTGGAAAAAAGTGCAACATCTAAAGTACAACAACTGGAAAGAATGGAAGTTGATTCCGAGGAAATATCTGATTATGATATAGTGCTTGCATCTTTCAATATATTAAAGACAAAACCTGATCACTTCAAACACAAATGGAAGTGGTCAGACTTTTACCCATTTTTAACGCATCTTGATGACAAAGTTAAATGGTAATTTCTATCACCTAATACTTTATAATACAATTTGATTTAAAACTAATGCAAGTTTAAAGTACATACTACAGTTCGGAATAATAATCTTTTATTTCTTCCTGAATGTTTCAGGATTGCGTGGATGTGCTTTGGGATTATTTTAGACATGCCTGAACCTCAGCGTTTGAAATATGCTAGATCAGTAATCAATTCAGCGGATTTAAACAAATTTTTAATAGAATCAGAGAAACAAGATCTTAAAATAACCGCCTTGGTATCTGAAACTACATTCCAGGAGGAAAGTCTTGTAGTAGAAAAAACGAAGTCCATTGTCTCAGTTGCTGGTGTTTTATTGCCCATTCTGAATAATACGTGCGATAAGCTGCAATCTTCTCTCGTACCTGTCCCATCTTTAGAACAAAATTTACGTAGCTTGGCTCTAGCAGTAGCTACCGGCAAATGCGTTTGTGTTCAAGGAACCGTTGGATGTGGAAAAACCAGTATAATCGAGTATCTGGCACAAATCACAGGACGTGATCCATCTGATTTTATTAGAGTTCAGTTAGGTGATCAAACAGATTCAAAGATAATGTTGGGTACATATCGATGCACTGAAATTCCGGGCGAGTTTGTTTGGCAGCCTGGTATACTAACAAGAGCCGTGGTTACTGGAAAGTGGCTACTTCTGGAAGACATTGATAGTGCAACTTTGGATGTAGCAAGTACATTAAGTAGTTTATTGGAGACAGGAACTTTGTCTGTTCCGGGACATCGAGATTTGATTCATGCCAAGAGTGGATTTCAAATGCTTGTCACGCAAAGATTATTCTCTTCTACGACTGGCTTTCGTAAACCGGTATCAACAGCATCCAACATGCTCGCAAAACACTGGAGTTGCGTAAATATGGAACCATTCTCAAAAGGGGAATTAGTACAAATTATAGAAACTTTATTTCCAAAGTTAAGCAAAGTTGCTTCTAAAATGGTAGAAGTCTTTTCAATATTTCAATCGGATGAAGAAACCGATTTGGACCATAAAAGTTCGACTTCTAGAAGTGGAAGATTGATTTCAACAAGAGACTTGATTAAGTGGTGTTCCAGAGCTGTCAATTATTACGTTGCTCAGATGCCTGATAATGTAAAGGAATACCTCTTTAATGATGCAATTGACATATTTTGCTGCGCTGTTGCCGATGAAGGTAAGTAACTTTAGTTTCAATAAATGACTTACCGATGAGCAACTTACTACCCTAAATAATAATTAAAAATACATAATAATATCTGCTGCTCGTTCTATCACAAAAATGATGAAATTCGTACTTTTTATGATGTTTTAAGGGATGACTTTATAGAAGTTTTTAATATTTAAATTTCAGAAAAAAGACGGCCTCTGATAATAGCTGTTGGCCACAAGCTAGGTATCAATAAAGTCAGAGCGGAATCCTTTTGCGAAACACACAAACCTTCTATAACATCTGAAAAAGATTTCGTAGCTGGTCGCGCAAAATTACCGCGAAAGGAACTTCTTAACGCTGATGTTAAACGAACGAAACTTCCATTTTCATTCACACGCCCATCTACCTGTTTGTTAGAACGCATTACTTGTTGCGTGGCCCAAAAAGAACCCGTTTTATTAGTTGGTGAAACTGGAACTGGAAAGACAAGTTCAATACAATATCTAGCCAAAAGTACGGGTAACACTCTAATTGTCATTAATATGAATCAGCAGAGCGAAAGTGTTGATCTTTTAGGAGGATACAAACCCGTAGATCTACAATTCTTAATAAAACCTATCAGGGAAGAGTTTGAAATACTCTTTCGATCCTTTTTCGCTGTTGGACCTAATCAAAAATATTTGGATAGAATAGCTCAATTTTATAAAGAACAAGAATGGGATCTTCTTCTCAAATGGATGACACGAAGTACTGTATGTGCTGTAAACAGATTGAAAGAGAATTTGCAACAGAAGGAAGGGAAAGATGTTAAAATAAAAGAGAGAGCGTTTTTATATAAATGGGAAAAGCTCTTTCTAAAAATAGAAAAACTTTCATCTCAAGCAAAAGCAGGATTATCCTTGGGTTTTGCATTTGTAGAAGGAAGTCTCGTGGAAGCCATAAAGAACGGCAATTGGGTTCTGCTAGACGAAATTAATTTAGCCAACGCGGAAACTTTGGAATGTTTATCAGGATTACTGGAAGGCTCCTCTGGCTCATTATCGTTGTTAGAAAGGGGTGATGAAGATTCAATTAAAAGACATCCAGATTTCACTCTCTTCGCATGCATGAATCCGGCGACGGACGTTGGTAAAAAGGAACTGCCCGTTGGTCTTAGGAACAGATTTACAGAATTTTACGTCGATGAGCTAACGTCAAAAATAGATTTGCAACTATTAGTAGACACTTATCTTCGAGAACTAAACTTGACAACATCCAAGCACGAAGCAATTGTCAAATTTTACTTGAGCCTGCACAAGGAAGCAAATAAGACTTTAAATGATGGCACCATGAGTAAACCACATTACAGTTTAAGAACACTGTGCAGAGCTCTAAGTATTGCAGCTTCCAATCCATGTGGAAATAGTTTGCGATCTTTATACGAAGCTTTTTGTCTAAGTTTCTTGACTCAGCTGGATCACAAGTCCTATCCGATTGTACAAGATATGATCATCAAGAGTATTCTGGATAAAAACTCAGCAAATGCAATAATTCGCGCGCCTATTCCAAAGCCGAAAAGCAATCAAGGTCAGGAATATATCAATTTCGAAGGCTACTGGGTTACAGAAGGTACAGTAGTTCCCGAAATACCAAAAAATTATATACTGACACCGTCCGTTAAACGAAACTTAAAAGATATAGTACGAGCAGTCTCTATAGGAAAAATGCCGATATTATTGCAAGGAGACACTTCCGTGGGAAAAACAAGTTTGATTACCTATCTTGCTAAAGCATCTGGTCACGTTTGTGTACGTATAAATAATCACGAACACACAGACTTGCAAGAATACGTCGGCAGTTACGTCGCTGATGAAATCGGGAAGCTAATTTTTCGAGAAGGCATATTAGTTGAAGCTATGCGGAAAGGATACTGGATTATCCTCGACGAATTGAATTTAGCACCCAGCGATGTTTTAGAGGCACTTAACAGAGTCCTTGATGATAACAGGGAACTGTTTATACCAGAGACTCGGCAGTGGGTGAAAGCTCATAACAATTTCATGCTTTTCGCCACTCAAAATCCTCCAGGACTCTACGGAGGGCGAAAAGTTCTCTCAAGAGCGTTTAGAAACAGATTTGTTGAACTTCACTTTGACGAAATACCCCCAGAAGAATTAGAAACAATATTAGAAGAAAGGTGCAGTATGCCTAAGTCGTACTGTAAGCAAATTATTAATGTAATGAAAGATCTTCAGATCAGACGGAAAACGACAGCTGCTTTCGCAGGCAAGAAAGGCTTTATAACTTTGCGAGATCTGTTTCGATGGGGCGAAAGGTATCGATTGGCACCAGATGTTGGTCAAAACTTGTACGATTGGAGTCAACATTTGGCTGATGAAGGATATTTGGTACTTGCGGCCAAAGTACGTCTTCCGGAGGAAGAAGCTGAAATCAGAGAAGTTATTAATAAACACCTACGGCGCGTCGTTAAACCTGAAGATCTATTCACTTTAACCAGAACCACGTCTTCTGTCACAAAACATATTCTTGAAGAAATACACAATGAAGATATTTCCAATTTTAAGCATATCGTTTGGACCTATCATTTGAGAAGAATGGCTGTTTTACTGAGAAAGTCTTGTCAATTTAAAGAACCAGTTTTACTCGTCGGAGAAACAGGGTGCGGTAAAACCACAGTTTGCCAATTAGTAGCTGCCATGCAAAGGCAGAAACTGCACGTCGTGAATTGCCACATGCACACCGAATCTTCAGATTTTCTTGGAAATTTGCGACCTGTAAGAAATCAGACTGATGAGGCTAATCAGAAATTCTTTGAGTGGGTTGACGGCCCTTTGATTCATGCTATGAAAAATGGTGATTTGTTTCTAGCTGATGAGATATCTCTAGCAGATGATAGTGTACTTGAGAGATTAAATTCGTTATTGGAACCCGAACGTACTCTTGTTTTGACCGAGAAGGGAATCGATTTGTCAAATCCAAATAAATCCGATAGCATAATCGTTGCGAATGAACGATTGTTCTTTGTTGGTACCATGAACCCCGGTGGCGACTATGGGAAGAAAGAACTTTCTCCAGCACTGAGAAACAGATTTACAGAAATTTGGTGTCACCCCTGCACGAAAAGGGATGATTTAAAGATCATAATCGAGCACAATCTTGATAAAAATCTTTCCGAGAAAAAATCTAGTACAGCATCAGTAATCCTGAATTTCATTGATTGGATTGCGACTTCTGAACTCTTTAAGAATTTCATTATTAGCACAAGAGATATACTGAGCTGGGTTAATTTTATTAATATCACAACAGTTGGCAAACAATTGGCTTTGGAAGATGCGATTTTGCAGGGAGCGTGTCTCACTTACACGGATGGGCTTGGTTCTAATTCAACAACTGGAGGCAGTTCCAGTCAGTTAGATATCTTTAAGCGCAATGCTTTTGAATTTTTATCACATCAGATAGAAAGTTTACTAGGAGTTTGCCCTAGTATAGAAAACCTATCAGTCATTGTCGATTTGAAAGTCCATACAGAAGGACTCTTCGGTATAGACCCCTTCTTCATTGACAAAGGTCCTGACTATTCTGAAAATAGAGAGAAATTCACATTTATAGCACCGACGACAAAATTAAATACACTAAAACTTTTGAGAGCCATGCAAATAAAAAAGCCTATTTTATTGGAAGGAAGTCCAGGAGTTGGTAAAACAAGTTTAGTCTCTGCAGTTGCTAAAGCCTCTGGACATTCTTTGTTTAGAATTAACTTGAGTGATCAAACCGATGTCTGCGATCTTTTTGGAACGGATCTTCCCGTTGAAGGTGGTAAAGGAGGTGAGTTTTCCTGGAGGGATGGACCATTTTTACGCGCTTTACGAGCTGGTCATTGGATTTTACTGGACGAATTGAATTTAGCTTCACAGGCTGTACTTGAGAGCTTGAACGCCTGTTTTGACCATCGTGGAGAACTGTTTATCCCAGAACTTGGCAAGACATTCTTTGTTAAGACTGGAACTAGGTTTTTTGCTTGTCAGAATCCAATGAGACAGGGAGGAGCAAGAAGAGGATTGCCGAAGTCTTTCCTAAATCGATTTACACAGGTTTACGTGAGCACATTAACAAAGGAGGATTTAAAAGTCATAAGCACCTCTCAATTCACAGAAATGCCGCAGGAGTTGGTACACAAGATGGTTGAGTTTAATTCAAGAATGTCGACCGAAGCCGGCGTCCTTTGGGGTTTTAATGGATCTCCTTGGGAAATGAATTTGCGGGATGTTACCAGATGGTGTGAAGCAACTATTTATTCGGCTGAGATTGATTCTGATGAGAAGGACATGTTTTATAACCCCGGATCCTCTGTGGAATTGATTTACGTAGACAGAATGCGAACTGAGGCTGATAAGGAAAAAGTTCGCGAAGTATACAGAGAATTATTTCCAGTGGATAAATATCAACTTTCTGCTCGCCAGCCGATTATCCATGTCACGAATGACAAATTGTATTTCGGTGATACAATTTTAGATCGAAGTAAATCATCAGCTTATGAAGAGGGTATGTTGCTGCTGCGTGATCAAATGAAAACTCTGAAGAGTCTGGCGCAATGCATCAACATGAATTGGATGTCAATTCTTGTCGGCGGACCAGGCAGTGGAAAAAGTAGCGTTGTTCGCGTAATTAGCCAATTGGCGGGGCAGAAATTAAAAACTGTGGTTGTTAATTCTGCAATGGACACAAATGAAATTCTGGGTGGATTTGAACAAACAGACTACAATAGACATCTCGGGCAGCTTTTTGAGCATGCAGAGAATTTGGTGATCGATGTGCTGAAAACAAAGCTGAGTAAGGAGAATATTGGGGAAGTCAGGGTCTACCATAGTTTTCTAGAAGATGTACGAAATACTGTTTTTAATGATTACGAATCACAGACGTCTGGTATGGAAACTGCATTATTTTTACAAAAGCTCGAGTCGTTATCCGGATTAATTTCTAAGACTAAAAAGCTAGGTTTCCATCTGGAGGAACTGGATCAAATAGCGGATAAATTGAAAAATCTTTCAAGTATTGTAAAGCAAGAGACTTGTTTGAACGCCGGAGGTAAATTCGAGTGGGTGGACAGTCTGCTCGTAAAGTGTTTGCAGGATGGATCTTGGCTCTTAATTGACCAAGTTAACTTTTGCAGTCCTGCTTTATTGGACAGACTTAACGGTTTATTGGAACCGAACGGCGTTCTCACGATAGGTGAACGAGGAACTGGAATTGACGGGAATATAATGACTATTAAGCCACACAAAAACTTTAGGCTCTTTTTGACAATGGATCCAAGATACGGAGAGATTTCCAGAGCAATGCGAAACCGAGGGATAGAAATCTATTTACTCGATAGCCAAAAAACGTCTTCCAGCGTAAAACTTGATGTAAGATCAATGCTATTCAATTCTGGTCTTGTTAACAAAAAGCATCAAGATACTTTACTCGAAATTCACGAAAAAGTATCACAAGATGAATCAACGACAGAGACATTTAATGTTGTTCAACTGCTTCAGTCGGCCTTTTTGATAAGCGAGCAAATTTCAAGAGGCTTTCCATTAATACCAACTTTCGAAACAAGTTGTGAAAATGTGTACTTGAAAGCTCGAGCAATAAGTCAACAACAAACAAAAGAACGAATTGTATCTTTGATTCGAGAGTCGGTGAATCAGTTGAAGGGTACTACTGATTTAGAGGAAATATCTGTTGATCTGAGTACAATAACCTGGAGAATTGCGGACTATTTGGAGAACTCGAAACTGGCAGTCATAAAGCAAGAGGGAGTTCTACTTAATTACTTTATTGAGTGTAGAAAGTTTGATAATGCTAAGCTAAAGTTGGAAATTTTAATGAAATTTTTTAACTTGGATCATCTTGAAAATATGGAAAGTGCCATCTTTTCTAAGATGTTGCTCTTCTTGTTATTAGAATTTTATGAAAAGTCTTCAAAAAATGACGTTCATTTAAGACATCAATGGCTCGTAAAAAAAATTAACAACGCAGGTATACAAATGGTTAACGTGTGTGAAAAATTGAGCGAGGAAGTTTCAAATTTCGAATTCCAGAATTTAGATGAAGAATTACCTTGGGATATGTCTCAACTACCGCGAGCTGTTACAAGACAAGTTAAGGAAAAATGTTCTTATGAAGGTAACAAATTAGCACTGCTACTCTATTGGATAATAATTCATCAGGAGGATTTGAAGAAGGAATCGCTTAATGGATTATCTGTCAAACGATATTCAACAGCAGTATTGAATGGTAAGTATTTAAACTTTTATCTTAGAAATCTTCTAAATCTAGACATCAATAACTTAAACTATATATTTTTAATTTTCAGGAACCCTGATCCCGCATTTTAAAGACGACCCACTTATAACCAATTTCACTGCCTTCACAAGTCAAGTTGGAAGATGCATAGAATCATTGCTCAGAGAAGAATATCTCACACTAAAAGCGACTGATTATGTAAAACTGAGACAAAATCTAAAATGGTACAAGAGATATTCGGATCTAGGAAATCTACTTTTGAAAACTGAAAACTCAGAGTCAAGTTCCAATAACCTGAGACATATCAGTTTACTATTAAAAGTGCACTACAAATGGATAGTTAAATTTATCAAAATCTTTGTTGGAATGTTCTCTGAATTGAGTGAACATTCTAAAAGTGAGGTCGGAAAATTGTTCCAGATGATAGATGACATTAACAAAAGTTTATTTTCTCTATACGATCCAGTGGTTAAAGTAGCAAAAAAATTTAAAGCTTCTATGTGTCTACCACTTCCACATCCTTCAGAACTTATTGCAAGTTCATTTTCGATACTCGCAAAAGTCACGTATTATTTGAAACCATGGAAAAGTCGTGATCAACACGAAGCCTTTGAAAAAAATTTGGCAGCTTTATTGTCTACTGAAGCCTTGAAGGCTCGGCGTCATGTATTTTCACTTTGGTACACATTTTTCACAACTAACTCTTTCGAAGAAGTGGATCAGGATCTTTTGAAAATACAGGAGTTCTGTGAAGCCTATCATTTAAATTTGGTGCATGAAGATCCGATGAAGGAAGTATTGAATCCATTACAGTCATTGAACCAGACAGAATTAGCTGGACTTTCAATTAATCTTCAATTGTGGCCTTTTTATGAGTACATGTTCCACTTGTTGACTTCTAATATTCAACGAGTGGTATTTAAAAAAGTGTACGAAGACAGTGAAGATTTCACTGTTACAACACAATTGTGGCAAAAGTGGGCAGAAATTCCAAGCATACCAATAGACGTATTGTCCATATCAAATGCTATTCTTGCTATAAAGGAGGACCCAGAAAAAATATGTCGCTTAGTTCCCTCATTAACTTATTTACTGGCCAAGATTATTCCAAGCTCTTCTGCCATCAACGATTACAAACGAGTATCACATTGGGAAGGAATGCCTAAGGAAGATTTAGAAACTTCAACTGCTGTCGCTAACTCGCAGGTATTTTTTCAAATATCTATTTAATTATCTAGTAAACAAAAAATTAATGTCACATTTAGGTACTTTTTTATATGATTGCTTCACTACTACTTTTTCTATTTCAGGAAATGGAAAAGTCTAATTATAAACCAGGATTTTTAAATTTGATATTGGAGTTGCTGTTAAATAAATCCCAAGATAAAGAAAACTCATCTACTCTTGCGATGCCTTCTCTTGGCACACATGAAGCACGTATCTCTCAACTGAAAAAACTTAAAACTTTGCTGTGGAGAAATAGTATTTCTCTCAATTCCGAAAAGTTTGACTGTCTTTTAAATGATCAAAAGATTTTATTCACCAGCTCCAATCACTTTATCTCACTAAGCGAAAGACTGAATCTGGAAAATGAATTAGATAACTTGATAAAGACAGAAAGGAATCCTCTTACAGAATTAAAAGAAGTTCTTCAAGAATTACGCAGTTCACCAGAATCTGATCTTAATCTTCTCCAAAGGGGAAAAGCTTGGACTTTATTTGGTTATCTTCGTACGTTTCTCTTTACTTCCCTTGGATACATAGATCCCTTGTATAAAGTTGATCAAAAACTTCGCTACACTGAAGAAGATATCCAAGATTTCAAAAGTACCGTTTACGTTAGTATTTTACAATCTCGTCTTCTGGGTGATGCAGAATCGCTTACAACTTTACATCCCCGTTTTACAGAAATAGAAAAAACCATAAAGCAAATTACTATTGAAAAGGATGCTTTGAAAAGCAAAAAGGCTTTTCGACCTAACGACAGCGAATTTTTAGATCTATCTAAAGATTTCAAAAATTTACGAAACACTTTAAGTAGTTATGAGGTAGTCGGGAGTCACATTTGTGCACTTAATACGGCTGCTGACAATTTTTATCAGAACACGAATCCAGATATTAAAAGAGCAAAAAGGATTGTTTGTCAAGCAGAAACATGGCAAGAATCTTTGGAACAATTCATGAATCGAGTCGAAAATCGCTTTTTGCCATCATATCCAGATCTCGCTTTGCCAGCACTTGCAGCCTTGTCTGATATGAAACGCGGAATTTCTATGATGGTTACTGAATTAGAAAAATTGATTTCAATAGCTAGGACTAGTTATCAAGATTCCACTGTCGAAAGACTAATTGAAAAATTGGTCTCTTATCCTACGATTGGCCCAAAACAATTAAATTTACTAGAGCTAGTAAACAACTGTACATCCAAGTCCACCAGAGAACTTATAAATAAAAACTTAAAGATAGATAACGTGCTTGATTCATCTAAGGAACAATTTAAGATAACTCTCTCTGGCTTACACGAATTGCACAATCACATTTTGCTCAACGGAAGCCTCTCAAAGCCTTTGTGGCATAAGTTAAGTGATTTGATGCATCAAATTATTTTAATTTGGAAGAAACAGCAGCAAGAAGTTTTAAAACGTCAAGCCGAGGAAGACAGTATGTACAAAAACAAAACTCAAATAATTGGTGTTCAATTAAAGGAAGAAGAAGAAATTAATCAAGAACTGCAGGCTCTTTTCCCTACTCATGGTATTCAAGATTTTAATGATTTACAATCTGATTCCGAGTTTCATATGGAAACCGAAGAAATCAAAGTCACTGTGAAAGGACGAGAATGTTTTCATGTTTCAAATGAAGAAATACAGATGGTTCAAAGGTTGTACTCTAGCATCTTGAGATCTTGCACTACTTCTGACTGGCTGAAACCTCCACCTCGTCAAGTCGAAAACCTGGATTATATTGAACCATTATTAATGCGCTATAATACTGTTGGCCTCTTATTAGAAAACGTTACAGCCTCTTTGAGTCCAGAAATCTCTCAACATTTATATCCCAGCTTAAATGTGCTTACCGAAATAACACTATGTATGAGCCAAGGAGAAGAAATAGGAGTAAAACGCCAGACTACGTTCGATTTTTATAAAGATAGTAACGTCTCCGAAGTAAGTTTATGTTTACAATTGCTCAGAAATATTTTCGACAGGGTAGGCTTATTCTTAAATGAATGGCCCGACCATCCAACCCTGAAATGTATTAAAGTCGTGATAGAAAGAATTCTTCATTTTCCCATCACTTCTTCACTTTCAAGATTTTTGACTGGTTTGGAACTCCTACTAATAAAAATGAAGGAGTGGGAAGAAAATGCTCACAAACAAGTTAGTCTCTTCGATCAGATGAATCTCCTCACACAGCAAATTTTTTCTTGGAGAAAACTCGAACTCTCTTTCTGGAAGGATTGTTTGAATGTAGCTTCCCAAAGGTTTAGATCTCAAAGTGCAAAATGGAGTTTCTGGCTTTACATTTTGTTGGAAAGTTACATCAATAAGACGTCCATTCAAGAAGAACCTGATTACCTCAATCTGGAAAATAAACCGGATTTCTTGAAAAAAGATGAGCTCACTCCTCAAAAGTTAGCAGAAACGCTTCACTTTTTCATATCGAAATCTCCTCTAGGTGAATTTGAAGCCAGACTCGAGTTGCTCTTAACATTCCACTGCCATGCTTTCTTTTTTGATCCAAGTTCAGAAAGAGACGAGATATTGGCAGTTACATGGAATGTTTACAATTACTACAAACAATTCATGAACGAAGTGAACAGGAAGATTAATAGTATCAGAGCCCCGATAGAGGAGAAATTGAAAGGGTTCGTTAAAATAACTCGCTGGAATGACATCAGTTACTGGGCAGTGAAAGAAACCATCGCTAAAACGCACAGAACATTGTTCAAATTTATTATGGAATTTGAAAAAGGATTGAGAGAAAATGTAGCATCGTGTTTATTCGTAAAGCCAGCAACCAGCAGTCTTATGAGTGATAAAGCTGCCAACAGAAATGAGAAGAATTTGGTTGATTCAGATATGTTTATAGTTTCAGATGAGACAGCAAAGAAACTTGAAATAAGGTACCCGAAACAAAAAATCATTCTAAAATCAAGTGATCTACATCAAATAATGACGCTGCTGAAAAATAAAATATCGACTTCTCAGTATTTGAAATTGCGAATGCAATTTGAGGAATTCATCGAAGAATACATGGAACGCAGTGCCGATTTAAAGAAAATAGAAATTGATACCACATTACCGAAGCCCAAGCAAGTATCACACGCAAAGAGTGTTTTACAACAGAAGAAAAAGGCTCTATCTGATTACTTTAAATTAATAGCACATGCAGGTGTTTCATATCGAATTGGTATTTTAGCTTGGAAGAACGACGAGAATACAGTGATAGATTTGATGGTACCTCCCTTAGATCTGAACGCAGCATTGAAAAACTTTGATTCTATAGCTGACAAGTGGATGCTCTCTCAGTGGAAAGGTTGCGATGACTATTACAACAAAGCTACTGCCGAATTTATAGCCTTGAATCAACATTTGTCGAAGGCACATGAAGATTTAGGACCTTTAAATGTTGAGCGATTCAAAGGATACTCGGCGCACATGATGTTAATGGCAAACGAACAAAAGAGAACACTTATTGAGAAAGTAAAACACTTCATTGCTCTCCGTTCTCAAGTTTCAAGCTTGGCGAAAATAAATGGAGACGAGAATATGAAACTTCCAAAACAATGCGATTTGCTTCAAAAGGCTAAAAATTTGAAACGATTGTTGTTAATTTTGCAACCAAATTTGAAACAGTTACAGCTTTACTTGCGAGCTTGTCCAGCTAAATCTGAAATTGATGAAAACGAGGTCTACGATCTAGAACCAAGCACCTTGGCTATTCTTAACGCTACGAAAGAAGATTCTGCATGGGAGAAAGTAAATTCTCTAATCAAAGATTGTTCCCTTTCAACACAAGTTATCTCTGATCAATTTGATTTCCTCTTTCAAAATGTGGATAATATTTTCGAAAGTGAAGACGTTTATGTGGATTATATTCAAGTTTTTACGTCCAACCATTTCGACTATTTACATAAAAGTTATAAAGGCCTTGAGGATATGAATTCAACACTGATTGAAATTGGAAGGATGTTTGGTGCTGCTGAGGAGTTAAACCATCCGATTATTAAAAACATTCAGTTCATTGTTAAAGAAATATCTGCAAGTGTACAAGATTTTGAAGAACTTCAAACAAAAGTTAGCAGTGAAGAAGAGATGCAAATTTCAAGTAATAAGAAAGTATCTGATTTTGATAAAATGTTGACCGACGTGCTTCGTATTGCGTTAAGAGCGATTCGAAGTAAAAACAAAGTGAATGTAGAAATTAAAAGTTCTGATGAAGAATTAGTGGAATTAAAGAAAAACTCTCTTAGCGAGATGCTAATCAAATCTTTGAAAACAAATATTACAGATTTAAATTTAGAGGATGTTTCAGAAAAGTTTAATAAAATACTTTCGAAGATATACAATCTAGACGCTGTAAGTGCAAATTTGCATTTCAAGGCAATTGTGAAATGTTTGCCACTGCTTGAACAATATTTACTATATGTTCAGTTTTATTTAAACGAGCAAGTTGCTGCTTTGCGATTAACATCCAAAATGTTGCACTTGCAGTTAAATGTCTTTTTAGACTTGGCTATGAATGGTTTTTGCATACCAAAGAATCTCGACCTCGATGCGGACGCTGACGGCGAAGAAGGTTCGCAACAGAACTCAAACAAAGGAGGAATGGGATTGAGTAACGAAGAAGGAGTTAAGGATGTTTCTGACAGGATCGAGAGTGAAGATCAGTTAGAAGAAGCGCAGCCTAAGGACCAGGAAAAGAAAGATTCGGAAGATAAGGATTGTGCGGAAGAAGAAAATGGAATCAACATGTCAGAAGACTTTGAAGGTAAAATGCAGGATATTGAGAAAGGAGAGAACGAAAGCGAAAAAGGCGATGATGATAATGATGGAGATTTGGATAAGGAAATGGGTGAAACGAAAGAAGGGGCAGAACAACAAGATGAAGAAATCTGGGGTGATGATAAGGATGAGGCTGAAGAAAATGATGCCAAGGAGGACGGTAAAAGTGGAAGAGGAGAGGAACTTGACGATAAAACAATGGGTGCGAAAGAAAATGATGAGAGATTACCTGAGGAGTCTAAAGAAACTAGAGATATTGAAGAAAAGGAAGAGATATCAGAAATGAATGAACCCGATATTAACGACGATCAGATTGATCCTTACCACGGAAAACAACAACCAGAAGTAGAACCAGAAGCCCTTGATTTACCAGATGACATGAATTTGGACGATGGAGAAGGTGGAAAGGATCAGGGACAACAGGATGAGGATGCATTTGATATCGACAATATGAAAGAACCAGTTTTGCCAGCTGAAGATGAAACTGAAAAAGATATAAAAGAGGATGAAATCAAAGAAAATGCGGAGAATAAACAAGGTGATGAGAATGGTTCTAATGTTGATAGTGAGGAAGAATCACCTTCTAACAAAAATGCTGAAGCTGTTCCAATCCAAACAGAATCTGGAAAGAATGAGGAACCGGAAGCTATTACTGAGGAAAATGAAGAATGTGTTCAACAAACTGTACCCGACCTTGATACTAAGAAATCAGCGGACAATGCTATGCAAGTAGATGTCGGTACGGAAGGAACTCAAGACGAAGTTATTAATGGAATAGAAAAAGATAAAAATCTCTCGCAAAAGGAAAACGTTCAAGAATCGCAAAATGATTCCGGTACTGGACGATCGAATCAAGGCATGGGAAACACTGAAGCTTCTTTACAAGATGGAGCGCAGACTGACCAAAAAAACACTGAAGCAGACCAAAAGAAGAAGAGAAAGTCTCCCAAAGAAACAGAAAATAGGAACACCTCTTTGATGGATGAGCAAGAACCGCATGTAAAGAAAATGAAGACAACCATTCAAGAACGTCAAGATGGAAAGGAAGATATGGATGATAACAATGAGAATGAACTAAATGATGAAGAAGCTAATAAAGATATGGAATATCGACACGTTGATAATAAGGAAAGTTTCAATCGCTACGCAATCGATGCAGCTACAGAAGATCAGGTGAAGGAACAAGCGACCAAAATTTCAATGGATGTTAATACTGAAGACATTGAAGAGCCAATAGATATAAACATGCTTCATGAGGATGAAATGATGGAAGTAGAAAGCCTTCCGCAAGATCAAATACAGAGACCAGAGCAAGTGTCAAACAGTGAAGATAAAAGTAAAGGTAAATCATCAAAGTCAACGAATGAAACAGGACAAATGGAGTTGGACTCTGATATTCAAAATGTGGATACAACGAAAATAGAAAGAGGAATTGATTCAGCTTTCTATACGAATATCTCAAACTTACTTAGTGACAATGTTTTTAATTCAACACGAGTTGAAGAAAAACGAAATGAAGTTAAGCAAGCACTTCAACAATGGACATCTGAACCATCAACGGAAGATGCAATATCTGCTTGGAATGCTGTAAGCACAATAACTGATACTTCGGCAAGAGAGCTTGCAGAAAAACTTAGATTGGTTTTGGAACCAACTCAAGCTTCACGATTAAAAGGAGACTATAGGACTGGAAAGAGGATTAACATGCGAAAGATTATTCCGTACATAGCAAGTCAATTTAGGAAAGATAAGATCTGGCTGAGAAGAACAAAACCTTCGAAGAGAAACTATCAGATTGTTTTAGCAATTGATGATTCAAGTAGCATGATAGATAATGATTCTAAAGAAATTGCATTCGAATCCCTTTCTTTAATAAGCAAAGCAATGATGTACCTGGAGGCTGGTCAACTGGGTGTAATTAGCTTTGGTGAAAGTATTAATATTCTTCACCCTCTTGAGGAAGTATTCACACAGGAAAGCGGAGCAAGGTCAGTTTTCTACTCTTTCCTATTCCTAATTTTCTTCTTTTTAGTGTTAGATAAAATATTAAAGAGAGGAAATTCGAATTCCAACAATATTATTGATGTTGATTATTAATATTATCAATTTGATTATTAATGTTTTACAGATTAATGAAGAAACTGAGATTTGAACAGAGAAAGACTAAGGTTGGGCAATTGATAAACTACAGTATGGATGCATTTAATGGGCAAAATGACTCAGTAGAGAATGCTAAATTACTTGTCATATTGTCGGATGGTCGAGGAGTATTTTCAGAAGGAGCAGAAAAAGTAAATCACGCAGTACGTAGGGCGAGATTAGCTGGAATCTTCATAGTGTTCATCATTATTGACAATCCATCAAACAAGGTAAATTGTTAAAACTACATTAGCAATTAATCTTAACATTTGGATCATTTGCAATTTTTGATCAAATTAATCTCCTAACAAAAATGTTTATATTGAATTAATGTAATTATCGTATTATAGGAATCTATACTGGATATTCGGCAGCCAGTTTTTCAAAATGGAAAACTGCAAGGAGTGCATTCTTATATGGAACGTTTTCCATTTCCTTTCTACATGATTCTAAGGGATATAAATGCACTGCCTGATATATTGAGTGACGCTCTTAGGCAGTGGTTCGAATTAATTGGAAATATGGACTCTTAAAGACCTGCTTTAATAATAATAAGATTAATATTTTTTAGTTAATGTAAATATATAATATATAGGTATTGTGATTTGAATTTTGACTATAAATATCATTTATAATACTAGTTGGATTATTATTTCATCAATGTAAAGATTACTAAAAGTCCTATAATGTTTTAACTGGTCTTTTTCGACAAATTAATCACTGTAATTGTTTATGTAATTGTTCATTAGCTTTTATATTTATTACGAAACAATTTTACATGTTAATGTCAGAAAATGATAGGTTTTTGAAATTTCGCGGTAAAAAAAGTATTTGATTGCATGGCAGCATGGTTTAAATTGGACAATTTTGAAATCCTAACCTAAAATGTATAAAAAAGGATTGTGGGTCTGACTTTATAGAGAAAAAATCTGCTGCAAGTTGTGAGTCTTGGTGCGTGCACTGTCAGCACTGTCAGTGGTGTAACTGTTTGACAAGCGAGTGACAGTATGACTTGATTTTAAAAACTTGTGTGTATTTTAGATTTTATAAAATAAATACTGGATATGAAAAGTACGATGTGTTAAAATTGAAAAGTTAGTGAGATTAGACATTGAAGTAAAAAGTCTTATGCAAGAATAACGACCGCGACTGTCTGTTAAAAAAGTTTCAAGATGACTCTTATGGATTTTTTTGGATGTACTTTCTTAGCTTTTGGACCACCTTTATCAATGTTTGCATTGACTGTTGCTGTAGAACCTATTAGAATTATTATACTAATAGCTAGTGCATTTTTCTGGTTATCTTCACTATTAGTATCTTCGATAGTGTGGTATGTAATTGTTCCACTAAGAACTTATCTTGCTGTTGGACTCGTGTACTCTGTTATCTTCCAGGAAGTGTTCAGGTAATTTTTACAATTATTTTACACTTGTGTTTGAAGATTTTTATTATCCAGGAAGCTTTGAAGTAATTTATAGTTGCTTTTAAACGAATGAAATTTGTTTAAATTATTTTTTAAAACTTATATAAAGTGTATGCTTTCTTTGTTTACAGAACTCAATTATTGTCTCAACTCTAACAATCTTAAGTTAAAAATATTGAAATCTTTTCAAGAATAAACTTATTCTTTTACAATATATAATATTCGATTTATATTATGTAACTGCAATTTTGTGTCTGAGTTTTCGCTTATATCTACCAAATTTTCGTTGTCTTTGCGTAAATTAAAGTTTTATAAAGGCTACCTTGTAAAGCTAGATTGTATAAGATTCAAGATTATCTAAAAATCCAATTTAAAGTTCAAATCAACTTTACACTACATCATACAAATTTTATTTCAGGTACCTCCTCTATTGGATTCTCCGTAAAGCTGAAAGAGGCCTAGAAAAGGTGACAACGGCTCATGTTGCCGACAGCAGACATGTTTTCGCATATGTTTGCGGTCTAGGTTTTGGACTAATGAGTGGTGCATTTGCTTTGGTGAATGTTTTGGCAGATGCTGTAGGACCTGGAACCATGGGCCTTCGCCAAGGCAACGAATTCTTTTTTATAATATCCGCAGCTACAACACTAGCTTTTATATTACTACATACTTTTTGGGGTGTAGTGTTTTTCTCTGCTCTTGATAACAAAAACTGGGGACAAATTGCGTGGGTGGTTAGTTCTCACTTATTTGTTTCTGTCATGACGTTATTAAATGGGATAGGCTATCAAGCAATTAGTTTATCAGCATCGTATATAGTTCTTTTGATTACAACTATGCTTGCCTTTAAAGTAGCTGGTGGTAAAAAACAAAATTTAATCAATTGCTTTATTAAAAAATGAATTTAAAATTTATAGTAATATTATTTAATAATCAAATGATGAAACAAAATTACAGATCATAAGGGAATTTAAAGCGTTATCTATGCCGAGATTTCAATCCGAACCACTACAATTTAAAATATCTAATTATAAGTGTAGCAAGTACCATCTTTGAAAGATAAGTTTATTCTGACTGTATGTTAATCTAAAGTCTGAAAATTTAAGGAATTACGAAATTGAATGCAGTCGATATAGATTAAGACATGAATCATGATTATACTTAATTGTATGTATGGTAATTTCGTAGAATAAGCTGTTGTGAAAAGCGGAAAGATTTAATAAATTGTGATCTTGTCATATCTATTACATATTGAATTAATTTCATCAAATCAGTATAATAGCAGAAATAGATTTGTAATGAAAAGAAATTATTTATTTTACATCGTTAGATTGTCAAGTTCACAAATTGTATTTTCCAGTATTTGACGATATATTATTTAATTATACTACTTTAAACGGCGTTATTAAACACGGGAATAATTGAAGAATATTGTAAAATTTTCGGAATCGTAAATTTATTGATTTTTCTTTTTATGTTACTTAAAAATATTGTGAGAATGAAGATTGTTTACAGTAAGAAATTCTACAGACAAAATATAATGCACTATGCTCGTATTTTGTAAAAATTACATTTCTTTAATAAATCACTTTTACTTTTATATCCGTCATTGCAACTAATGTATCATTCGTATCAGTCTCTTTTGTAAACAATAAACTGTTATAATCTTGACAAATTTATAATTAAGTAGTACTTGATTTATATTAGTATCCAATTAAAACACTCAAATTACTTACCTAACAATCATGTACATATTTAGAACTTAAACTTCACTATCACTTTAACCCTAACACCCTGTTTATTGTTTTCCGCAAATTTTTAAGAGCTTGTGAGAGAAGCCATGAGCAGTTCCATTTTATTCAAAAAGTTCTTGCCTTCCATTTTGTCCCATCTGACTTCTTTGAAAGAGCCTCCGAGATTTTCCCACTTTCTTTCTCGCACTAATTGACCAGGGAAGAAATCCTTTCTCGGCGAGTGAGCAATTGCAACTTGAATGCCATTTTGTGGTTCACATCTTACCGCTATCATTCTATCACCAATCGGAGAGGCTAATATACAACTGCTAGCATTTCCTAAAGGCTCTACTGCCCCAAGTCCTAGATGAGAACTGTTTGAGAGAAACTGCCAGCCCATACACTTTGCTAAAGATTGAACCGCAACGATTTGGTGTTGATGGATCTGACAGAAGATTAAGTCGCGTAATTCTTGAGGTTCGTAGCTCATGTGCATCACTCTACCATCCCTACAAACACACTTGAGAGATTTTTCACCAACATGTACAACCAAAGATGTACGGTATAAGGAGTCGTAACCGTGAGTTAGAATATTAATTTTCACACAAGACTGAGTTGGTGAATTCAGAGCATTCCAGTGAGAAACGATCAGAGGATCTTTAACTTCCTTTGCTATTGTATCAAGAACGTATTCTGTTCGTAGACGCATAAAAAAGTGTTGGGCTTGTTGGATAATTTGCTCTAATAGTGTTTGACTTTTGGTCATTTCGATCAGTTCGTATCTATCAGCCGCACTCGGACCTGCGAGACATCTGCGTTTACTCGGACCAAGTGGACCTGAAGAAGGGTGGGGGAATGGATGATGAGTATTTTTGTGATGAACTTCACGCAATAATTGATGCAATGAATGCTCTAGTACATGATCGTGATCGGTTTTGTGAGCTGGAGGTGCTGAGGGCTTCTTATCGTTGCCGGTACTATGGCATAATCCAATTATAAGTTGTATTCCTGGCAAAACCTGCAGAGAATTTTGATAATATATCAATATTACATAAAACAGGAATATAAATATAATTATATGAAAATATTTGAAAGTTTTAAATATTACCGTTGCCATAATTTGATTTCCAACTACCATGTGAGGAATAGGAGCTCGCAAGTGAACTGCTTCTCTTGCCAGTTGACTGAACAACTCTTTGCAAAACAAAACGTTCTGTGCAGCCTCTAGTTTCTGTTGCCAATTTGTGTTATTCGTACTATTCGTATTGTTGTTTAGGAGACTAATATTTGCGCTGCACAAGTCTTCTTGATCTAAAATAAATCTTATGTCAAGTTCCATTTATGAGGTTAGTTATATAATAATCGTTCACTTTCTGAATTTGAATACCTTTTTGGCACAAGACCTCGATGTACGCAACTCCTTGAAGTTCACTAGGAATAGTGACACGTAATGCTGATGGCTTACTACTTGATGGTGCAGCAGGAGTTATCGCATTCGGATTGGGAGAAACAGGTGGGCTTGTACTGTTGTCTTCTTCATCTTCCGCTTTGGTAACTTCAAACATTCCTGTTTGCGTATACTTTGAACCCGCTGTTTCATTGAAATAAACAAATTTAGATTTTAAATAAGTAATACAGGGTTTAAATCGCTTATATACATTTTCATTAAATATAGACAGATTCAATAAGCAAGGTTCCTTTTGCCTGTATACACAAATAAATTCAAATACAATAACTACTAATGACAAATTAATGTAAATTGATGAAACATACCTGTACGGTAGCTCAAGTCTCCGATTATGGAATTGGAAACTTTTTTAAGACGCCAGTTCTGACGAAGCCGCAGTAATTCAATATGGAAATTAGGAGTCGTGCGATTTCTTGCCAATTCATTTTGGCAATTTTTGAGTCTCTCAGCTCCCTGCAAGAGAACTTGAGCAGCACCAGAAAGTGCCTTTTTTCTGCCATAAACTTGGACCATTGGTTTGACTTCTACGGGTTCTTGTGGCACTGGATCCAAAACCATGTACCTTTTTTCTCGAGCTATTGAAAGGACGTCGGCAAGCACACATACTTCTGTTAAAGCGTTCCTGTATCGAAAGTGTATTGTTATTATCAGTTATTACAATCCACTAGATGTTTCTTTGCATTTCTCACAAAAAAAAATTTTCTTGGTGGCAAACCTTAGACTGTTTCTGACCGTATCCCAGGGCCACAAAGTGGACTGAGCAGAAGTGTCCTTTGCTTCTTCATCCTTGCTACCATTCTCAGATGGTTCCTTTTTAACATCATCGCCATTAGTTTTGCTAAAATCAATCTTTTGGGCGATCTTGGCTAAATTCTCTGACAGAGTTAGGGGTCTGAAAAATGTGGTGTTATTAAAGCTCTGAAAATACATCTTATTTTAAGTTTATTCGACACAAATGACAGAGAAAAAATAATACAAACTATTAGGCTTATAAATAAAATACGTTTGATAATCCTATATATTTAATTACTATAGATGTTTACAACTGTTTAGAAATTCACTTTTTGAGGTTATATCATTTAGAATCAGATAATTTTAGTTCCAATGAGATACATTGACAGATAGAATGAGTCTTTTATTTACAAATGTTAAATGTAAACTTACGCTTGATAAATTTCTTGTCCATCATATGTGATTTCTTGAATCAAATTCTCAATCGGTGCTTCGACAGAAACATTTACAGAATAAGACATTTTTTACACAATTTATCTCGTGAAAGAGTTATATTTCATTATTTTCACTATTTACACAGTTTTTGTGATAATCGTTTCTCTAGATTTGATTTTCAAATGATTGTTTTCCTTAAAAAAGAAACAAAAGCCGCATAAATGACAACAATCACATCAAACACATCAAACCTGCACCACCTGCATCAATGCCCATATTGGCACATATGTAAAGTGCGTAAAGTGCCATAGAATGTCGCCATTTTGAAATTGTCCTGTCAATCCCAGTGATCCCAGTCAATCCTATCAAATGGAGAACCAATTACAGTGCTAATTTCCTTTAGAACATTTTAAAATGTATTGTGATTAGTCAATTTTTTTTAGACAATTTATTGCCCGCATATTTTCAAACACTAAAATTTAAACTAAAGACTAAAGATAAATTAATTCAATTTAAAAAAATTAGAAATGATCAAATTGGTTTAATTTTTTACAAAACAATAAGTCCAATAATTAGCAAAGAAATACAAATTTTTATTGCATCACCATAAAAATCAATAAGCAACATATATACTTCAATATTATACAGCATCTATAAAATATTTCCTTTTCTTTGTCTACCTGATTACTGACTAGTTGCATTGATTTCTGCGATTTCTGATGCAAAAGAGTATAAATTCAATTTAATAAACACGCTAATAATATCTTTTTGTTTCTCTATAATCAATAATACATTAATAAATTGCCGATGAAGTATATCCCCAAAAATTAACTCACATTTGGAGCCTTAGAAGTATATATAGTAATACAGCTTAACACTGAGACAACATTGGACGATTGCGAGAAAATTGAAGAAACTTCATAAACTTTGAAATTCTTCTATTCTGTAGTCTGAAAATAATTAGAGTTGGAATGATTTTAAAAATCATCTTACACCTTTAAGAAACATTATTACAATTCTCTGTGTCTATATATGATCACAGATAAGATTCATATTGATATAACTGCTTATTCGCAAACTAGAAAAATTAAGTAAAAAATCGAATCCAAAATAGGTTGAAGAGATATCCTACAAAAAGAAAGTTTAAATCTTAGTTGTAAAGTAAACTATATTGAGTTTAAAAGAATAAAAAAAATAGAAGAAAGATGTATCCAACTATCACCATAATAATCTGAATATCTATATATAAATATATTTAAAGCTATAATTAATAATAGCACTTAACAATTCGCATCGTGCTTTCACGTAATAATATTGCTTCTCTATTTTATTAATAACATGCGAAAGAGAATGCGATGTTACTATGTTTCCAAATGCAATAAAAACGACAGTGTATAGAAGTTTAAAAAACGTTCAATAACAATTTCTTCTATCTACTTAATTTTTCTTTCAGCCAGTCTTCGGTTAATTCTTCCAACTCACGTACTTCAAATACTTTTGTGAGTTCGGCTTCTCTTTGGAGTACAAGTTTCATTCCTGCATAGAGAACTTGCAATTCCATTTGGATGTCTCTGGGAGTATAGAAGATGAAACACATTGGGAAGGAAACTCGACCATCGGCGTGCTCCATTTTGTAGCTATAAACGATATACCTTGGCTGGTGAGCAGGTATAAGATCTTGAACCGCATCCATCTCAATATCCTGTATGTAAAAAAATAAGTACTGTAGAGGTTTTTTCAAAAATTCAAAATTAGAAATTATTATTTTTAATAACAAATAATATTTTTAGCTACCTCGACCTGCTCATCGATGCAAATCTTTTGCTTTTCTCTGTCCACTTTCACTGTGAATATAAAATTGTTTCAGTTAATTTATATAATATTTTATAATGATATATGTGCACGCATAATCGTATACTTGATATGATATGAAATCACTTACGTATAAGAGCAGCATTTGTTTGGCTTTTACGGAAACGAAACTTTTTTAGGGCATCCTTAACGTCGTCTTCTATGTCACAAATCTTGTTGGAAGACTGTATAACAATAAAAATGACCGTGTTTAATTATTTTCGACATTAATGTACATTAAAAATTTTTGTATTTTAATAAAAAATAGAATAATATTCATAAACTATATACATACATATTATTAATAAAATTTGACTTTAACAGAATAAAGCTACGGAAAATGTTATAATTCATATTAAATTAATTTTGTACACACATTGTAATACTTAAAAAACATTTGTATTTGCATTGTTAAACAAATATTCGCTGAAACATATATCCATGCATAATCAATAATATGTCTAATAATGGAGCAGATAAGTTAATTTATAAAATAGAGCCGTTATAATAAATATAAGTGTCAGACTTGATAAAAATATTTACCATTAGCAGGAACACTTACCATTTTATAGTGTTATGAAAAATTTACTGTCAGTCTTGAAACGTTCTGTAAAGTGTTAGAAACAAATGTAAATTGACACAATATTGCTACCACGAAGGAATAATCTAACGTATAGAGGCGACAATGCAACGGAAATATTGAGTCTTGTTAAGGGCACCGAGACGTCAGGGCAGGGGGAAGACTTACTTATTCTGCCAACAGCGTGATGGTGCTGTTGCAATTTCAATTTTTCAGAGCAGCGCCTCACGCTGTTGGCAGAACAACTAAACCTCACAGATAGAAAGTATGCAACAGTATGCAAGTTTTCGGGTACAATTAATTGAATTAATGCGCCGGATCGTATAAGGGCGCATAAAATTTTCTCGCGCAAAATCGTAGTCCCCTGGAGGCTTTTGAAAACATTTCCAAATTTTAATTTTTAAATATTATATCTCGATGTAAAATTTTATTCCGCATCTTTTTCTCTCTAGAAAAAAAATTGTAGCTTTTTTAGTTTTCAAGTAAACTAACAAAAACGGTCTTTTTTTGAAAAGTCAATTTTAATTTATTTTTCACTTTAACTCGTGCTCACTTCGTCAATTTTCGAAATTTTTCAATAAAATTTTCAGGTGTTGTGCTTTAAGGTGTCCTTCAACTGATAGAGCAACTCGATTTTGAAAATCTTTGTTTACAAAATTTTATTAATTTTTTTTCTGATGTTCGCAGCAAATCAGACTTTAATATC
>JAUEJJ010000046.1:3733149-3758071 GCA_032164275.1 Synergus coniferae
TCATTGGAAGATGGTCCTGATTGGTTGCATTTTTTTTACTTGCGCGTGGCGAGACCATGAGTGTTTGGATCATGCTGAGCACTATGCTGACTATGCTAGTACACTCAACTCTCTCAAATCTTAATCTCTCAATTCTTAATTTCTCCCATATCTTAACTATTTATTCTCACAAATCTTAACTGCAACTCTGTGGCTTAAACCGCTTAAACAAATTTGTGATTGTATTGTCAGTAATGTCAGTTGGATGTGGTTGGAATGTTGGATGCAGTTGTTGGATGGTTGGATGTTGGCGTTGGTGTCGTTGGTGATGCAGTTCAATTCAATGCTGAATGCAGTTGGATTGGATTCAGTTAGATCGTTAGATGGTGGGTTGTAGATGGTTCGATGGTTGTAGATGTGGAATATGGAAGGTTAATCGCCAGCTGTTTGTACAGTTATAAATTAATTTCTATGAAAATAGTATGATTTGAAGTTCCAAACAGTTATACGTGATTTTATATATGTGACACATCATTTTTTCACGATAATGTTAACCGCAGCGGCAAACACAATGTCGAATAATGGAGGGTCTTATAGCAATGATAGACCCTCCAGTGCTGGAGAACCGGAACTGGGCACGGATCCTGCTTCCGGAGGATTTTTTCACTCCGATTACAAAAAGTAAGATTGTTAATAAATGTAAGAATTCGCAGTATAGAATTATAAAAAGAATTGATTTTTTTAGGTTAGATATTCATGCTCCTGTTTTATTTTAGCACTGTATTACATTGTAATTTTTATTATTAATTATATGCTTGAGCTGTAATTTTCTTTCTTTTTTCTTAATTGCCTATGTAGCCCGTTAAATGAATCATAACCTGGTAATTTTCTTGTATTCCATCCTTTCGCGATTTATCGACGAAACAACCTAAAAGATAAACGTTAATCTCATTTGACCTTATTAATGATTTTATTCATTCAGGCACGATGACTTAAAACAAATGCTGGACAGCAATAAAGATGGATTGAAACTAGAGGCAATGAAGCGTATAATTGGGGTAAATCTACTAGTTTATTCTAGAGCCAATGAACTAGGTTGAATAAAAAGTACACATTTCGAAACACTTTTATAAAAAATAATGAACGTCTTTTGTAGAATTAGCCAAAAACAAACATTTTATTCCATAGAATTCATTGCCAAATATTTTTTAGATGGTCGCAAAAGGAAGAGATGCCTCCGATTTATTTCCAGCAGTTGTAAAGAACGTCGTTTCAAAAAATATCGAAGTAAAAAAATTAGTTTACGTCTACTTAGTTCGTTATGCAGAGGATCAACAAGATCTTGCTCTTTTATCAATATCCACATTTCAAAGGGCATTAAAAGATCCGAATCAACTTATAAGAGCCAGTGCACTAAGAGTTCTTTCAAGCATACGAGTAGCCATGATTGTTCCAATTGTTATGCTTGCTATTAAAGATTCAGCCAGCGATATGTCTCCTTATGTTCGAAAAACTGCAGCTCACGCTATTCCGAAATTGTACTCCTTAGATCCCGAACAGAAAGATGAACTTATTAGTGTTCTAGAAAAATTATTATCAGACAAAACAACACTCGTTGTTGGCTCAGCAGTTATGGCTTTCGAAGAAGTTTGTCCAGAGCGAATAGATCTGATACACAAGAATTATAGGAAATTGTGCAATTTGTTAGTGGATGTCGATGAATGGGGACAAGTAGTCATTGTAAATATGCTGACAAAATATTCCAGAACTCAGTTCGTTAATCCAAATCAGAATGTATGTTGATAGGTCTTTTTATCTCAAATAATTGAGTTTTTTGATCGAGTTTCAAAAAATGCTTTTATTTATGATATTTATTTCCAGGATCTTGAAGATGATGAAAATCGCTCCTTTTATGACTCTGATACTGATTCGTCTAGCTTGAAGAAACCTAAATTTACTTTAGATCCGGATCATCGTTTGCTATTGAGAAATACCAAGCCACTTTTGCAAAGTAGAAACGCATCTGTTGTTATGTGTGTTGCTCAATTGTATCATCATGCAGCTCCTCGAAGTGAAGTTATGGTAGCTGCGAAAGCATTAATAAGATTACTACGTAGTCATCGTGAAGTACAAAGTATTGTGCTTCATTGTATTGCCAGTATATCAATTACTCGAAAGGTAATGTAATTTGTAAGGACTCCCAAACTCAAAATTTAAAATCTGGTATACTTATATTAATCGAACTCGTAATTAGAACATTTAATACTGTTTCCAGGGGATGTTTGAACCTTTTTTAAAGTCCTTTTTTGTACGAACTTCAGACCCCACCCACATAAAATTACTCAAATTAGATATTCTAACAAATTTAGCGACTGAAACAAGTATTGGCGTCATATTAAGGGAATTTCAGACTTACATTTCAAGTAGTGATAAAGAATTTGTTGGGGCCAGCATTCAAGCAATTGGTAGATGTGCAAGTAACATCAAGGAAGTGACCGATACTTGTCTCAATGGATTGGTTTCATTGCTTAGTAACAGAGACGGTGAGTTTCCATCTCAGAGTCTTTATTGTACTTTCATTAATAGATTTGACTTTTTGAAACTCTAGTTCATCAAAAACAAAAATTACTTCTTTTTTAGAGGCCGTTGTAGCTGAAAGTGTTGTTGTCATAAAAAAACTCTTGCAGACTCAACCGAACGAACACAAAGAAATCATTGCTCATATGGCAAAATTAATGGACTTTATCACAGTTCCACAAGCCAGAGCGTCAATATTATGGTTACTAGGCGAATATTCTGATCGAGTACCAAAAATTGCACCAGACGTACTCAGAAAAATGTCAAAAACCTTTATAAATGAACAGGATATAGTAAAACTGCAAACACTAAATCTTGCCGTGAAACTCTTTTTAAATAATCCGAGTCAAACTAAATTATTTTGTCAATACGTCTTTCAATTGGCGAAATATGATCAAAATTATGATATTAGAGACAGAGCTCGTTTCCTTAAGTTTTTCATTTTTGAAGAAGAAGGAAAGCCTGAAAGAAAATTGCAACAGTTCGCTAAGAGAATATTTCTCGCTCCCAAGCCTGCACCAACTTTGACTTCTAAATTCAAAGAGTCACAATTCCAGCTTGGAACTTTGTCTCACTATTTGGATATGCCGTGTGCGGGATATCGTCCTATGCCATCATTCCCTGAAATTCCACCTGATCCGTCGGTTCGAGATATTGTGGAACCAATTGTCCCACATACTTCTGCAAATCTATTTCGTGGAAAAAAAGAGAAGAAGGATAAAAAAATAAAAGACGACTTTTATGGTGATGAAAGCAGTCCTGAAGAAGGCAAGTAACAAATTAATTCAGCGTGTTTCAAAAAGACTTGTGTAATTTGCAAGTTGGAAATTCATTTAATTAATATTTTTATTTTAGATTCAGATGAAGAGGAAGAAAGTTCAGAAACCTCATCCAGTGAATCTTCTGACGAAGAGAGTGATTCGGAAGAGTATTCATCTGATTCAGGAAAATCCGCAAACGATGAGGGTAAGAAAAGAAATAAAAAGAAGTCAGAAGACTCGAGTAGCGAAAGCGATAGTGAGGATTTAGAATCTTCAGAGGAATCTGAATCAGAAGCTAGGGAACCAGAGGTAAAAAAAACAGCAGAAAAGGAAAAGTTATCGAAAGTGGAAACTAAGGAGAAACCGAAAAGTAATCTTGATTTGCTTTTGGACTTGGATGATGGTAAGGTCTATTTTCCTTTACTATTTTTTCTTTTTTATTAGATCAAATAAATCTAACTGGGTTCTTGTTTATAGTCATACCAATAACACCAATAATGACACCAAGCTTAGGAGGCTTCCTAACTCCGATAAATACAATTTCATCAAATGAAATTAGAGAAGTATCAGCTTCATACATTCCACTGAAGAAGTTCGAGTTGTTGAATAAAATTAATGGCCATGGCTTAAAAGTTGAATATAGGTTTACTCGATCCCAGCATTTAGTTAGTTCTGTGATGGTTAGCGTTGAGTTGTCTTTTACCAATGATAGCAAGGAGCCTGTTAAGGATATACGCATTGGAAATAAGGTAATTTTTAAAGACATTTTAGTGATATTTTCACCTTAGAAACAAACGTTTTATGAATAAATTTGTTTTTCCAGAATTTGTCATCAGGGATGCTCGTACACGATTTTACACCAATTACCATCATTCAACCAAACACTACGTCATTGGCAACATTAGGTGTAAATTTTAATGACTCAACACAGCCTGCTTCATTCAATATTGACTTCACAAGAAACGAGGAGACTCTTTCATGTTCTGCTAGTATAAAAGCACCAATTGGAGAAATATTAAGATCCATACTGTTGCCTGAAGCTGTTTTCGTCTCTGAAAAGGAAAAGTTGAAGGGAATGAATGAGCATTCAACAAAAGTAAATTTCTCAGGAAATAGGAAAACGCTCTCTCAAAAAATTTTTGAAGCTGCAAATCTGGCTGTTATATCCAGCGAAGATGATATTATTAGGTTAGAAACCGACTTTAATTTATAATCATGATTCCAATTTGAAATTCAATTTTGAAGAAGAATCGCAATTTTGTACACATCATTTAAAATTTTTAATTTATTTTACAGATTTGCGGCTCATACTTTAGCATCCAAGTCGTTAGTGTTAGTGACAATAAAAGTTTTAGATGACGACCACTTGGAGATGCGTGTGAATTGTGAAAAAATGGTTATTGGATCTATGCTGTTGAATGAACTTAAGAGTAATCTGAAATGTACTTAGAATATAACTTTAAAATTATTATTGATCAAAGTAATAGAGTATATTTATTATAATATCTGGAAATAGGGATGCAAAATTTTATGTTTCAAACTAGAGGAAACTTTGAAAAATTCATGAAATTTTAAATCCCTATCTGGATATCATCTTGAGTTGATTTAAATTCTTGCGAAATTACGTAGGTTTTTATAGGTTCCTTATTACATATGTCCTTTATGTTAATGAATAAATCCTTATTTTACTTTTAAACATTTGTTTTAATTTAAGGTCAGTTGTTTCCTGTTTTCATTATAAAGATATATTTATAGGATAAACATTTACAAAAACAATAGAGTATATATATATATTTTTTTTAATATTTAAAAATGTCTATACATACTTAATGAAGAATGGAAGCATGCAAGTTGTAATTTGACGCACGCGTATTAGATTCATTAAAGTTCAAAACCATTCAAAACCTTCAAAACTCACCTCAAAAATGGTATTTAATATAGCCGCTTTTTCGTATATCATAGCATTAATATGTGTGGCAATTCTAATATTTTTTGCAATAATGCAAGTACGTATTCACTTTCTTCCTATACTCTAATTACTATATAAAAAATTTTGTACTTTTCTTAGAAAAAACACTAATTTTCCTTCAAAAACACCTAACCTCAAAAAGAATGACTTGATATTTTTCAGAATACTAATTGAATTGATGCATTTTATTAAAAATTATGTATTTTACATTATACAAACAGACTCCACAATTATATCTGTTTAATTGATGTTTATTTTTTGAAATAAGGGATTTTCCCCTAAGGGTTAGATTGTACAGAAATGTTAATTTTCCTCGTTTATTTCGCTGTTCAAATTTATATTATGTCTAATATATTTTTATTATAAATCTGTAACTCAATACCCATTTCAGCATTAATTGTCGGTACTATTTCTTAAGTGTATGTAATATACAACAGTTTGATTTAAATCAAATGTTTGTATTATATAGTGTATAGGCATCTTAATTTTACTTGGCATTTCTAAGAGACACACCTTAAAAATCATTTCAGATAATTGCCTTTGATGAATTAAAAACAGAGTACAAAGATCCAATCGAACAATGTAATAGTTTGAATCCTGTAAGTTTTCAACTACTTAGATAATATTATAATTATTTATACACTAAAAACTGATTATTTAAAATACTATTTTCTTTTTCCTTTCTAGCTCGTACTTCCGGAATATGCATTACATGGATTTATGAACTTTTTGTTCCTAATCAGCAATGAATGGTTATCGTTATTCCTCAATATTCCATTAATAGCCTACCATGTAAATAGATATCGTACTAGACCAATTATGTCGATGCCTGGTCTTTATGATCCCACGAATATTTTGGATGCAGCTAATTTGTCAAGGTGCTACCGAGAGGGATGGGTAAAACTAGCGTTTTATCTTCTTTCATTCTTCTACTATCTGTATGGGTGAGTGTTGAAAAAATTATCATTTTTAAATGCTTATTTCAACCTAAATTTTTATCAGTTCAGAAATTCAGGAAAATCTCCAGAAATTGAAATTAAATTAATCGAAATTCTATGATAAAATATACTTTTGAAAAATATTCAATCATTAAATAGGTACTTAAAAAATGACAAGAATTAATGTAGGCATCTTTTCTACATTTCAGAATGATAAGCTCCCTCATTCACTAGGACGGTAATTACAAGAACAAATTGCATAATGTTTACTCAAAACTTTAGAGAGAATTTTCGATACTCGTTTTTTGAATAATTTAAATGAGATTCGTCTATCCTTATTCTGGATTAGCATTATAGATTACTTTAGAAGAGTTTTTGACACTAAAGTAATCTATTAACGTAAATATTTTATACTTTATAATCAGTATGAGAATATATCTGTTTTCAGATATAGGAAATACTTTCACTATAAATTCAAGTACTGATTTCAGTAGAAGCTGACTTACATACTAATTTATCAAATCAATTGCTCTTTATCATTTTTAAAACGTGTTCTTTTACATATGTACTAAGTTCTGCGTTGGTGTGCATTTAATGTATTTTCATTAATTAAGCAGCTGCGAAAAAAATCACGAATTCCTTGATCTAAGAAATCTTTACATAGATTGATGTTTAAAACAGTTACTTTGCAATTTTTTTTTAAACAAGTACTGAGTATTTTCATACACAAATTTTCATAAAAAAAAGAAAATCTTTATGAAACTTGCTTTTCATTATAAATCTAGATAGACTGGAATGTATAAATAATGTACTTATCCCTACAATTTCTTTAAAGTTAATGAAAAAATATTTCCATCTTTGTAATGTCAATTCGTCATGAATAGGATTGTATTCTTTCGACTGATTTTTTCCATAAGTAAATTAAAATTCAGGAAAGATATTTATAGTAAACTTGTCGTGAAAATAAAAGATAATCACTCATAATTTCAATAAAGAGATAAATTTAAACCAAATAGTGTGATGCTTTTATCCCTAGTTAAAAAAATCACCATATGTAGTCTTATGTTCAGGTATTTCAATGACATTAATTTATGTAAGGAGTGTTTTATTTTCCGCCAATATGAACTGAGTTATACATGGTTATTGAGGCTTCTGTAAATGTAGAAATTTTCTCTATGATAAAGATTCTCAGTTGAGTCTCGTCATTAAAAGATGTCGTTTTTAAGTACTTGGAGCGAGACTCTACTGAGCATTTTGATTCGATTCGTAAATTCTATGCGAAGACTACTTTTGCGGACGGTGAGTGATAACATAAGTGAGTTCATTAACGAAAATTTCAATGGTCGAATTAACGAACCAAGAATAACAATTGATAAACTACAAAAAAACATAACTCTACTGAGCTTTGATGTTAATTTGGCAAAGTGGAGAAGCACTTCGTTCCAATCTCTATACTTACTTCCTTTATATTACCAGTTGTAACCATTAAAATTGATATTCGAACTCAAAATATTTCTACTATTGTAATTTCTCATCATTTTATTTATATTTTAGTTTTGACGGTTGGTAGTCTGTTTCCAGTTTGAATACCTTTTAATGGTTCCAACTTTTACATATGTCGTAAATAATTTCCAACCCGATTTAATCTTTTGATAACTTTCTCTACGCAAAATTCAGAATTTACGAGAATTCTGAAAGTTTGAGCAAAGAATGTTATTAAAATATAAATAAATCGATCCTGGAATATATTAATTTCTACACAAAAAACGATAATTGCAGCTTGACGGATGTTGTGGTTTCCTAAAGGAAAAGAATTCAATAAAATAACTTTTCCAAAAATTTGTCTGTAATGATACCAGTATACTATTAGAATGATCATTTCTGTTTCACGGAGAAGAATATTAAGAGAATAAAAAGATAATAAATTCTCATATTGTTCCAGTGCAACAAATTTCATACAGATCGTAATATGGACTTTAAAACTCGTCAAGTTGCATGATGAAATTTGATAAAGCATATTTAAAGAAAGTGAACGTTAAAAAAAAACTTTTTGGACGTGCAGTTAGTAAAGACATTTTTTCGCGCAAATCGAATTCAATGATAGTATTAAACCAACATGATCTTTAAGAAAATAAAATTGTTATATCCAAGTACTTCATGGCAATCAGTGACTCCAAATTAAGAAAGTGACAAAGAGTCTACTTGCGATTTCTGGGTTTGACGGCTTTCTATAAATTGAATACACTTGAATAAATGTGTTTAAATTCATTATTTCCTCTTAATAAAATTCGATTTTTGTTATAAGCATTGATAAAAAAAGTATCAATAAAAAGTAATTTTTTCTGACTCGAATTAGCAAAAATAAATAAAGCTTTTTTTAAATTAGATAGGACACTCTCTAATCTAAAAAGCTTTCGGGAGTCACTGATGATAGTATACAAATCCTATTACCAAATTTAGCGAATATAAGGACAGTATAACGTGTGTACAATATGTTTCAATGTATTGATGCATTATTCTATAACATATTTACCACAGTGACGGTAACGTTATGTTTTATTAAATTTTTCTCCGTGCTTCTCTCCCTAACATCTAAACTTGACCCAAAAATGAGTTTCGATACTTCATAACACTGCTGTTTACGGGACACTTATTTCTTTTTTTTACTTTGTTCTGGTTCCCGGTACAATTACTACTCAAAAGCATTGTAGGCCTAAATTGCGATTATTTTTTTTTTTAATATGAAATTTGCTACACATATTATCTTCGGATCTCTACGTGCTCTTCTTTCATGTGCAATTACTCAGAAAATCTACGAAGAGTCATAAAATAGTAGTAAATTGTTATATAAGAATCAGTTGAAAAGTTTTCAGGCAGTTACTAAATTTAGGCTACTTACTAATTTGTTCGTTTTTTCAGCTACTTGTTAGGAATGAAATTAATAATTTTTAAGTGTATTTTTGCTTTGAGTTGATTTTAAAGTTTTTCAAGGAAAATGTGCAAGTCGATTGAATGACCCGAAGGCAATCGGTGCAACATAAATACGTTAAGGAAACAGCAGGGTTAATCTAGTAGTTAAAAATCATAATAAGTATTTCTTGTACGTTTAGGGTTATTATGTAATTTGTATGTGTCATGGAGTGTGTATAATACGCTGCAAGTTTACAAATCTTGCGTTCTTCTTAAAATCATTTCTCTCTCGCTTTCTTTCACACTCACTTTCATAATTCTCCCATTCTACGATTCTCTAATTATACATGCTTATATATTTTTAATTATATTATTTATAGACAAGTTACGCATGGAGGTATCCAGATGGGTACAAAAAATGCGCCAATTTGCATGTGTTCAAGTTGTAAGAAATTTTTTAGCAAATTACATCATCGCGTTTCATAAAAAATGTCTTTTCTCGTGAAGAAACGCAATACGCTTAGCTGCAAAAACAGCTTGATTTATTATTCAAACTAAAAGAAAAAAATATTCTTTTGAGTTTGTTAGTCGTGCTAATCCCTGTAGAGAGAGAGACTTATATATTAAGTGGAGTATGGCAAAAATACTTTGGAAAAGTAATAATATCTTATAGTTGTATAGTATTTTGCCGTGATTTTATTACTGGCGTAGTTTGCTGTGAGGCTGCAGTTAAGAAAAGATTTCCTTGTGAAAGCGTGCTAAATAGCGCCTTGCATTAATTGTCAACATGCTGGGGTAAAAGAAGTTTAGAAGTATGTATAGTTGATTCGATGTCGTTAGGCATGTTGTACAAGACACCTCCAATTATAATAGCGATACACGAGGCCAGCCAGTTAGGTACACGTTACTCTACTTTATTAGCAAATGAGAAAATTGACCAATGGCTGTGCTTGGCATCGATAAGTTTTTGCGACGCAACTAAAAGTCTAGGGTTTGATCTGCTGAACCTTCTAAGTCCTGTGCTGAGTCTTCGTCGTCTTCCAAATCCACGCCGTTCGTCTTGAGGCCTTCGCTATTTATTTTATTGACGATAGCATCTGTGAAAAAAGTATCAAATCTAATATTTTTCAAAAAGAGTATCAACACAGGATGTCAGTTTGTCTTCCTAGTAGATCTAATAAGTAAAAGAAATAGAAATATTTACCGCAATCTGGCTTAGAGCCACGAATTCTTGTACCCGCAAATTCAACACCGTGAGGATCTACACACCAGCAGAGACCAAGACCTCGATGACACTGGACACTTTTGTAATACCCTCTTGAGTCGCATGCAGGAGCAGCATCCGGTGTTATTCGCTTACGAACTGCTGCACAAGGTCTCTCAGCTTTTGAAAAGCATCCACACCACTCGGGTCCGCTAATGAAAATGTCTCTAAAAAAATAATTAACAAATGAACGATAATTGATTAACAATTGAACGATAGTATATAAACTATTTTATATATTTCAAACAGGTATATCTGCTTCGATTTAAAACTAAACGATATACATTAAAGACATACCCATCCGTATCACATGAATCAAAGAATGGTTTCAGACAGGGCTCGTTTTGATCATGTTCTAATTGGTAGAGTTCTGAGAGTGAAATGAGACCATTGACATCGGTGTCTAAATGACCAAACATCCATCTTACTTCACTTTGACATCCAGGTGGGAAGTGACCTAAAATAAATAAATAGTTAAGTATAATATGATTTGAAATGAACAGAAATGTGGATAATATACCTTTAGGTTTAGCAAATTGGCGTCGGTGTTGTTTTGCATCAGTCATTAGGACAGAGAACCAATCAAGTAGACGATTGGCCATTGCCGGTTTTAAAGAAGGCGAGCAATCCCCGTCTTTTGAAAAGTCCGTGTCGTAAGCCGGCTTCAGAGGCGGTAATGATGTCTTTTCCGTAATTTCATCACTCGTAAAGTGCTTGTCGTCGAATCGTTTCATTGAAGCGAGTGCCTACGAGTCAAAGAAAAAGTTCAAGAAATATTATTATCTGTCTTCAGTCTTTCTTTCTTATAATCAGAAAAGAAGGCAATTCAAACTATTCGTTTCTATAGTAAATCCTGCCACTAAAATATAATTTAATCCCATTTCGTTTCTTTTCTACTCGATTTTTCAATATTTCTGCTGTTATATTATCTTTAAAATTTCTCAAAGAAAAGCTTTAGCTTTCCGCTGAAATAGTACATAATTTTGCAAGAACAAGTTCAGAAAGCGAAATATTTTTTATATTTTTTAAGTGACTTAATTGGCGGGATCATTAATTTAATTTTTTACCTTGGCACGTTTAGAGTACTTGAGGTATTTATAATGGTGATTGTCGTAATTGAAGTCTCGTGGCGTCAGAGTGATATCACGATCTCGATTCATCTTACCGAGAAGAGACTGTTTCTGGAGTTGCAATTTTTGCATTTTCTTGATGTGAGAAGGCAATGGCCGAACAGTCTCTGTAAAATTAAAAATAACTTTTTGAACATTTCCCTTTTTTCAGAAACTAATGTATATAAAAATAAGCAGAATTCGAGGAGCCGACAATTTTTAAAGTGAGACGATGCACATACTTACGCTCTCAAGTATTAGAATTATATTCTAAAATTACAATTATTCTGAAGTATTTGAAGTAGTAATTTGAATTTAGAAGTATCTACAAACTGATCAGATGAGTTGTGGACCACTCGACATAATTTTCACATTCTCATCTTATATGAGAGTGTATTACTTTCTTTTATTTACCTCTGCATGGACAGAATCCTTTACACGCCAAATATACATACGTATGATGTATACAATTGTGATATTCTATACGACAGAGTGAACTGTAAGTTCGATTGTCGCTACCGCAAATGAACGAAGGCTTTACAACCGGGCAATCTTGACATCTGAAAATTAAATTTGTTCAAAAAATAAATTCGATAAATTATAAAAATATAGAATTTAATAATAACTATAATATCTAAAATAAAGCTAGACTAACTTCGATTCATCCTGATCCTCTTCATCATCCTCGGAATCAAAAAAAGCGTCATCATCTTCGGTACCATCTGAAGATTCCGTTCGCATTCTTCGCTCTTGAAGTGCTCGCGATTTTGGAATTACGATATCGCTGAAACAATAAACGTAAATTTTAAAATTGTGTTTTTCTTTCATTAATTTCCACTGATATTTTGATTGTGCAATTTAATATTAATTATTATTTTACCCTGATTTGTGAAGTTCTTTCTTGGAAACACATACTGCTGTAAATGAATCTGCTAAAAGGCAGATTTCCTTCTTTTTGCAGTTCAGGGGGCGACAAAGTTCACCTGATCAAGAGAGTACATATAAATATGTATTTAAATTGAGAGTCGAATGACTAGAAATAAAAACGATAATGCTTAATTTTAACTCAACTCGAAAATAAAAAATTATTATAGATTAAATGATATACACAGAGACTCGGTTTTAAAACTAATTAAAAAATAAATAATGATCTTATATTTTATTCATGTAGATTATAGATGATAAAGGTGTCAACTCACTATTTGAATCGTATATCCATCGCTTTTTATCACCCGCCTTTACAATTCGAGTATCGTCCTAAAAAATACAAAAAAAAAAGTTGCAGAGTGAGTGACATTTTCAATGGGCGCTCTTCACATTAATGATCGATGTTTAATTGTTATCCACTTTGAAAATGCTATTATGATAGTACAAATAATAAATGACGTACTATCTACTATAACAAAAGAAACTAGGAGTTTCTTCGTAGAAGTGACAGTTGACACAGTTTGCATTCACGTGCAAATACTGTAATTTAGTCAAAAATTGATGCACATGAATAGTGGATGGAAGTAATTTAAAAATATAACATTAAAAACAATAACTTTCCACTCATTATGAGCAGAAAAATTCGAGAAAATCCAATAACCGGAATTTGGCAGGGCTAGTTTGTATAATGTATATTATAAATATAAATGACAAAATTATGAGGATACTGTTTCATAAACCGGAAAATACTTTTTAATTTTCCATTGCACAATTTTGCAAACGAGAGCTCTGTAAATATATACATGAAATATTTTTTATTTGCCGGAACATAAAATGGGTATAATACTCATGACGCATATACATATGTATATATTTCATATATAAACTTTCATATAATCAGGCCTTTGTAAAGGGATATAGGAAACTTATTGGGTACTCCGAGTGTAAGTCACATTGTTGTTTGTGAGCGATTTTTTACGAGATCATAAAATAATAATGAAATAGTCGACTTTGATACTTTTTCTCTGTACATGTGCAGTAAAGGGTATATATATATATAAATTTCTGAGAGAAAGGAACAACATATGCGCTTGATTTTGTTTGTCTCAAAGGAGGTCACTTTGAAAAATTTTGCAGACTTGGAACTTGAGCTTAATAGCAGTGAAAAAGCCGTTTAACGCAAAGAGACGCGATGCCACGTTGAAAACGATCGATAACAAACAGCTCGGACCCCTGCGACACCGAAAACACCAGCTAACCCCTGCAACCCCTTTTTATTTGACATCTTGTGTCTTCCGTCGTCTTCCGTCGTATACCGAGATGAAAAATTCACATGTCTTAAAATATCCTTCCTCTCACTTCAATTATTTGCTACGTTTTTGGTCTGCACTTGTACTTTTTATTTTTATAATTGTTCATATACAGAGTTGTACGTTGAAGGCGACTTACTAATTGCTGCCTCCTTTGTTTAAAGGGATGCAAAAAATGTTACTACACCAGTTTCAGTTTCCTTTTGTCAAAATGTAGATTTCACAAAGAAATTGTAAATGAATTTAATTAAAAGAGCAATTAGTTAAATTAAAATTGTTCTTCATTTTTAGGAAAATGCGAAATACGAATTTTGGTCTTTTAAGAAGCAAGCAAGGCGTTTTTTAAAATTTGGTTTTCTTCTCTTTTCGAATAGAGAAAATAACAATCTCCTGTAAAAGAATAAAGATTTTATTTTTCGAGAAACAATAAAAATACTATAGCTAACTTTTATTGTAGAAGGAATAGCTTTTGATTTATAAGTCTTAAAACCGTTTTAAAATTCTGTGGTAGAGTAGAAGCAATTCAATTTTAACCTACATATTTTAAAAATATTTTTAGAGCTTAAGATCAAATTAAGTGCTTTTCTTTTAAAATACTCGGTGGTAAAATTTCGTCTTATAGAGCACTTGGTTTCATAAAAACAGACCTCAAGATTACATATCCCGCAAGAGTATTACAAACCGCAGTAATGAAGTTGAGATTACCTCGAAATACGGCTTCCAAAATATATTTTCTTAATTAAGATTCTTTTTTATTTTAGTTTTCATTTCTATAGTAATGTATAATGAAAATAATATGAATTCGATTTTAATTATTATAAATAATGCATTTTTATAATAATTATATACTACATATCAATATTCAGCATTCAATCGATAGGAATTATCGAGGTCAATACGTATATGAATAGGGGTGGAATTTCGTGACCTTAAATGTGGCAATTCTATATGCCTATAGTGTTAAAAGACATTATTCGACAATATTTAACACCGAACAATTAGAGAATAGTTGTTTGTTGGTAAAATGTTTTAAGTCTTTTAAATTAAAAGGTATTATTTATTCATTCCTGAAATGTAATTTGGATTAATGATAGGCAACATTGTTTTCCAATTAGAGATGTTCTTTTTATATAGTGCTACACATTACTTTTTATATTACTACTAATTGCAATCCTAAATACCTTTCCTTCTATCTCGTTAAGAAAAAGTACATTTACTGAAACTTTAACTCGAGGAAAGTGAATATTAAGCCTCAATTCTTAAATAATTTACATATATTAGGCATTTATCTACACCAATACTATGGAGCATATATTAGTCTCAAAATGAAATCGATAAGGTAATAGAATAATAGATCTTTACAAATTAGAACTTCTAGAGTTCTTGTACCAGTTTTCTTTGAAAGAAGAGTGCATTCAATTGTAATTCAAGCATGCAAGCAAACTGAATGAGCAAAGACAAAGAAAATATAGCATCTTGCATCTTGGGATTACTTTTAAGAACAGAAAAATGTGGTTATGTAATTAGACAAAAAGGCATTTGTTAATTTGAATTTTGGGAAATTCCAATTAGCACCTGCACTTTATGAAGCACTTCTGAAAGAAATAAAAAGAATGTTCGACGAAAGGATGAATATGGAAGGTGTTGCTCTACTTTAAATTAGGCGACCTAGTTTCGAAGATTTATGACTGATTTTTGTAAGTCTATTAAAACACCAGGAATAATCCCCAAGGATTATGTGATATAGATGTAGCTGATTTAATCGAAGATGAAGTAATCGTCTTTGAATATATAGGCACGTTGGTGGATGCACGTTATTTGCTATTTAAGATTTTAATTATGAAATTGTACAAGTTTTAAAGTTTTCAAAATTTAAGATTTTATACTTAAATCCTCTATTCCCCTGAGAATTGTTTTTTCATCACGATATCTTGATATATTCTTGAATGAAAAAGTATCTACTGTTCAAACAGATTCCAATTGGAGGGTTTAGATTCTCAGTCTACTACTCTGGCACTGAGCCCTTCGAGTTGGATGGTTGATAAAAACTCTTGGGCAGAATGGCTGAATGGGTAAATCTGGAATATATATCCTGCCCTTAAATACCGTAGAGGAAATCAATGGATTCCATCGACATCAATTTCCCAATTGGAAAACCCGTAAATAGTATGGTCTCCTTTTAATCAAAAGTTGGCATCAAAATTACGCGAGGTATTAAAAAGTAGTCATAAATTATTTGCAAGATTTTGAAAATACTCTAGGTAGCTCATTGTTTTTAACTCATCTCTTGATGATTTAATCAAGGTTTATTTTTTTTTCCTCATCCTCCCCATAGCAAACAGAAAATACTTTAGCTAACGTAGAACCTTCTTCTAATAACAACATGAAAAAGCTACTGAGCAGGCTTGTGTATACAAGCAATCTATAGATCTATTTCTCATGCACATATTTTTCGAATGATTGAACTCGAATTACGAAATTATTCGAAAGGATTCTAGACGCACCCCATTGAGGAAAATGAGGAGTCTTTAATTCTTAATATTTTAGACAAAAGTGTTTGTTGACACCAACAAGCAAAGCTTACAACCAGGTTTTTTCAATGGAATATTCTACTACAAGACTATATAGGTAAGTTACAATACATATATATTGAAGCTGGTATATTCAAGGTAGTTTTAAGCAATGCTAGGTGCGTAATATATACATTGGTTTTGGAGAGAGCATGATAGGGAAAGGAAAAATTAAATGAGCGGCATGAACCGACCTCGTCGGCGAATTCGAAATCTCCATCAAACTTCCTTTTAGTCTTTGCCGCGACAGTGGCCGCAACAAAAAGGACAATGATGGTCAGGAAAATCCAGGAAAATCGCATCTTTCCAGTTCTGTTTGCCTCACTTATATTGTCACACCGTCAGGAGGCACTGGACACACGATAGTATCGATTGTACGAAACGCGGCGCTATACGCGCGACGCCTCGTACCTACGGAGTCCGTTGAATTAGGATCTTTTCGATGAAACTAGCATGAACAAGTTTCAATATATCCGCACAAATCGCGGCACAGGAAATAAGAAAATTCGTGTCAATTGATGACGGTCGAGAGAAAGGTATGACAAGTTGCTTGACAGAATGGCTTATTATGAACGTTGCGCGCGTGTGCGACAAAATAAACGTACTGCCCCAGGTCTCGACTATAGCCTGTTTACTTGGACGTCGCCGAATTTTCCTCTACTACTTGCTTCCGTGAACAAACTAGGAATAACAACTGCGCTTGAGCAAAAGAGTAGACCTGAGCCGGTCGGACGTCGGACCTGAGCAGAAAGAGCGGACAAATCCTGGCACCAGAATTGTAATGTTGGCGACGCCATTGGCCGATTGCCGGTAGGATGCATAAGAAAGACAAGGCGTCGCCTGCAGTTCGCGCTGTCAAATATGTGTCATTGGCGTCAATCTTTTACATCTACAACTCAACATCCACATCTCTCCAGTTGCAACTAAATCTACAACAGACTGCAATTATTGTTGATAAATTTTTAAAGAATGCAACAGGATTTATATAAACTAGTCATAACTTTATAAAGATTGCTATTGAAACTAATATATTCTATTAATGTATGGTTTTATGTAGAGAACTATGAAGAAAGACGTCATGAAATCATTAATCATTAATCATTTACTAATCATTTAGTGAATTTGCATACAAATTAATAATTGAGTTTCTGAGGTCACAGATTGCAAATTCAATTGTATGAATTCAATTTGTAACGTTGAAAAAATATTCAGAAACTTAGTCATTTAAAACTTTGCATAATAGGGTGTCTCAAATCGATTAAATAAAAAAAAAATTATTTTCTGGACTCAGGCGAAAAAAAGTTCTCCCAAAAATTAATGCTGGCCTAGGTACTCAAAAAATGACTTTGGGTTAAAAAAAAGAACTCTAGCCTCCTTGGTACTGAAAAAATGATCCAGAGTTCATAAGAAAAAAAAAGTTCTCACACAAAAGTCAATGCGCTGGCTTCCTGGGTACTAAAAATAAAAGATCAGCTCCTTGAAGAAAAAGGGGAAAAATTAAACAACATCATTTCTCGGTTGGAAGCAGTAGCTACCAAAATTAATGCAGGTAACATTATCAATTTTTCTTTAGTTGTATTTTTTTTTTAACTATTACACATTGAATTATTATTCTAAAGTTATTTATAAAATTTCAAACACGAGTAGTCCACCCACACAGCACAACAAACGGATGTGCACCAAATGGACAGGTAAATAATTTTTTATTATTAAAAACTCTATACTTGTAGTTATTATTAACATAATTTTCGTAAGCCTTTAAAAACTATTATATTTTCCAGGTTACTTTGGCCAATGGAGCAAAGGTGTACCAAATTAATTTAAGGACCATATGGACCATGAGCAAGACATCATCCATTTTTGTTGGTGATTTAGCAGAACTTGTGTTTGACAAGAAAACATTGATGTCAAACACAATTTTGAGTAAAAATAAAAATAAAGGGAAATTGTGTCCAGAAAAAATGGAAGCAATACGCTGTAAGTTAACATGTAACATTTGAAAAATATATTGTATATTTAAGCACTTAAAATAACAATTATTGTATATTTTCAGGTGAATTTGAAAGGTGGTTAATGAACGATATGGCCTACAACAGGAAGCAGACATATGAGCAACTGAGGAAGATGAACTCATATATTAACAAAAAATGTGGATGGCTGCTAGCAGAAAGGAGACGACATCTAAGACAAGAAAGTGGTGATTTTTCTTGCAATTCCTCTGTTGCATTGACAGCTCCAACTTCAATTTCAACTTCAAGTTCAACTTCAACAGCAACTTCAACTTCAACACCGTCAACATCCCGCGTATCAAAACCAAGAATATTAAATTTCGTTACAATAGAGCAAAAAGTCCTCATGTCTCAACAAGCTCAACCACAATTACCTAATGTAATTGTGAGTAATTTAGAAAATATTTTCCAACTTTGGGCTGTATAAATTAGTAAATCGATTGTAAAATACGTCGTAGAATAGTTGTCACAACGAAGTCACTTTTTTAATGAAATTGTGCAAATTTGTTTGTCCTAACTTTAAGTTTTCAGATTTATTTATGTTTAGTATATTATATTTATTTCAGAAGTTATTGATTATTTTTATAAAACGTTGAGTATTGTCGTTTTTTAAAAATATCTTCTTAAAAAATCGACAAAGTGACTTCGTCCTGTGTGTTCATTTTAAACAGGTTTTGATATCTTTTAACTTAAGAGAAAAAAAATGTAATCTTTGATGTAATTAAATTTAAGGTAACTTAGACAACATAATGAACATTTTTTTAAATTAATTGAAGTCATCTTTTAAGGGTAAATCTGTATACAATATGATTAGCTTAAAAATTATTATCTGCATTGTGAAGGTGCTTAAATTTGTCTTAAAAATACATAGAAAGTTCAATACTAGCTGCTAATTTGGAAAATTAATAAAGAAAAGCAAGACGGTGTAAATATTAATATATTTCAGCAGTAACTTCACGATTAATTATTTCCTGTATTTAATACAAATAGTTTTCTACGTAGGTAAAATATTCAAACATGTTCAAATTTTTCGCGCCAATTTCAAGTCCTCGCAAAATGCAGGATAATAATTGTAAAATTATACCAATAAGTTTTTCAGACTTAATATCTTCCTAAAAAATTGACAAATCTTTTAGGAAGATATTTTAATTTAAGAGAACTTTGATGATAAATCGAAAAACAGGTGGTCTCATAATTCTGACGGGTATTGTATATATTTATACGAATTTTTTGTACGTCGTTATATAATTGTAGTACTGGTTTTAAAAAATACAGGAAATTAAAAAAAATTTAGTGGAATATTTTTAATGCATATGCATTATTTCTAAACTAAACTAGACAAGTCTTATAGATGCGCAGCAGACGCGCTTTTGAATTTACTAGATGCGCACTAGACTCATTCTACTCATTCTAGATGCGCTCTGGGCACAAGTATAGGCAGACATACATTTTTTCTTTCAAGTAAGTTAAAAACTATCAAAACCTGTTTAAAATGAATTACTTAACGACGAAGTTAATTAGGTTTTCCTCATTCTTGGAGATTTGTTCCTTAATGTGATGCTACGTAATTATTGGCTGCTTCGTTATGCTATCGCTTTCTTTTGCAGCATGTCTTCCACTCTTCTCATTTTATCTTCCTCTGTAGTCTGCAAAAGAAATTTATTAGTAGCTAGAAGAAAGTAATATTTATAGTTATATTATATATTAAGAAAAAAAATGAACTTTAATCACAAATCTGCTCAGATTTGACACTTTTGTATTGAATATAAATATGTGTATATTGAATATAAATAATATAAAAAATAAGCCTAATTTGGACATAAAACTCAACATTAAACTCATCGCTACATTTTCTTGTTGTGGTTGAGAATATGTAGTTTCATTTTCGCTACTGTAGGAGTCACTTTTATTTTATTGGATTGATGATCCAGATATTTTAAGGGAAGAAGACGAGTTCTTCCACTAGTTCCTTTTGGCCTTACTTATAAATCGGCCTTTCTCTCTGAAAGTACAGAATATTGGGAAATAGAGTAAAGATCATTAAATAATAAATACCATGATATTAAAAGATGAGAGTAATTGAAGAAGTTAAACAACCCAATGGATTTTGTTTTACTTACCATATGAGCAAATTTAGATTACCTAGGTTTTTTTCTACAATTTTTACGTTTACAAAAAAATAATAGTGAACAGCAGCATTTATAAAAAAAATTTTTCAAAATATATATTTTTAAATTGGTATACAAATTTAGGACTACATAAATGTACTTTAATGCTTTAACTTTAATTATTGAAATTTTGAATTTTATATATTATATTATACCAATAAATGTATACGTAACCTGACGTAACGTTGCAGAGAAAAGAATGTCGATAAGGTAGAGATCTATAGTAATACATAAAGACGACTTTGTCCCATGTCAAAATGAAAATGTAGCAAAGGTAACAGATCCTTTCTTTAAAAAATTAATATTAATTAATAAAATCTATAAATAAATTAAAATTATTTGTATCTGTAACGGAAAAATATTAGTCTTACAAGTAAGTTTCATAAGAATTACCAGGCCTGTTTTTTAACAGTTGCTTATAATAGTTCTCTAATTTTTATAATACTTAATTGAAAAATTTCTCTCCAAAACAGTACCGAAGCTAATAAAATTCTGCAAGCTAAAGGGAGAGTTAAAATTTGTATTTTATAAAAAGATATTGTTAAAAAACCCCAAATTTCAATATTTTCAAAAATATTAATAACTCCGATAATATTTATTATTTTAAAAAGCCCTTCATTTCATTTTAAAGATAAATTTTCATAGTTTTTGTATACGCTATTCAGATATTTTTAAAATTATTTTCCTAGCTTCTGCCATACGCTCAAACTTGTGCGAAAAATCTCGTAAATTTTAAAATGAAGATTGTCCTTCATATATATGGATACAAAAAAATAATATATGAATATATTAATAGATTTTACTATATTTGATTAAAATATGGTTTATTTTGATTTTTAACAAATTCTTGTAAATAGCTATGGATACTTCAAATTTTCCAATTTTTCTATGCAAGTTTGGGCCTATGGCAGAAGCTAGGAAAATAATTTTAAAAATATTTTTTGTAACACATGCACGGAATGTTCGATTTTCGAGGCATATCTAGAACTGTGTTAAAACACAGTTACAGAAAGACTTTCCCGTGCTTTTGCGCATGCGTACATTGAGCAAAGTCAGCTTTCCCGTGCTGCTGCGCATGCGTACTTTGAGCACAGTCAACTTTCTCGTGCTGTTGCGCATGCGCACTTCGTTCACATTACTTTCCAGAAGAGCCAGAATCACGGTTGCGTACCTCCCTTCATTCCGCAATTTTTTACGTTTTTTACAGTGTTTACGTATAATACGTAACTTACGTACTATACGTATAAAGGACGAGTTACGCGTAACCCGCGTAACCGTGCAATCCTGGCCAGACTGGCCAGAATACAGTATAGTAACATTACCTCACTGATGGCATCGTGTCCGTGTCAGAGCGGTCAGAGCAATGATTACGATCATTACGATCAACTGATCGCCAGTGTAGTGAAGTAACTTTCATAGTTTAATAAGATTTAACTAAAATGAGTGAATCTGAAAATAGTGATTTCGATCAAACACCACCCGAAGTGCGTGAAACTACAGAGAACACCACAAAAGGTTTATTACCTAAGCAATCGAAAGAGAAATATCTGTCAGATTACAAAACGAGTTTAATCAGTGGAAAATTGAGAAAAAAGTTAAATCGTTAACTGAGAACGTAATGTTGGCATATTTGATTCAATTAGCGGAAAAATTTAAAGCTTCAACTCTGTGGTCTCGCTATTCAACGCTAAAAAGTACTATACAAGAACCAATGATAACATTGACATTGGCACTTTTGGCGAATTGAATGCCTTTTTAAAAAGAAAATCAACTGGATTTGTGAGCAAAAAGTCAACAACTTTGTCAGCAGAGGAATGCACAGTATTCTTAACAGAAGTTCCTGATCAGCAATATTTAGCAACGAAGGTAAATATAAAGAAGTTTAATAACAAATTTTCTTAACTTTTGCGATGTGACATAACCTCATTCTGTCATACTGCTCCAAAAATAATCACTTCATGTATTTTCTATTCTTATTATACTCATATTTTTTTAACTTTTGCTACATGACATAACCTCACTCTGTCATACTAAATTATTCCAAAAATAATGCTTCATGTTTTTTTAATTCATGTATTTTAATTCATAGTTTTAATTGAAATAGAAGGGATTACTTTTGGAGCGAGCAAAGTGTTAATTTATTTAATCATTTTCTTACAATTAATATTGATAAAATTAAATAATAAGTAGCAGTAATAAATATTTATTATATTATTTGCAGGTTGCTTTAATCTTTGGCATTACAGATGATATTAAAGACCATGTGTCTCATTTATTGGTAACTATACCAAAAACAAAAACATATATTCCACGGACATTTACGATTGAAGGTGAATTCTACTATTACAATCTATTTAAAAAGTATGAGGCTCTCCGAACACAAAATGTAAATTCCAGTAGATTCTTTTTGATTTACCAAAATGGAAAGTGTACGCAGCAAGTTATTGGCATCAACAAATTTGGTAATATGCCAAAACAAATTGCTACGTTTTTAAAATTGTCAGACCCTGAACTCTACACTGGTCACACCTTTCGTCGCACTTCAGCAACACGTCTTCTCGCTAATTCTGGAGCGAACATGACAACTCTCAAACGACATGGTGGATGGAAATCTGCTCAGGTTGCAGAAGGTTACGTATAAGACTCCATCAACAATAAAAGAAAAATATGCAATCAAATAACAGGATCACTGAAGGTAAAACCGTCTTCTACAATTAAAAAGTCTGAGAATAAGTCTTCATCACCAAAGCGCTCCAAAACTAAATCAAAGGTAAATTTCGGCGCGTCTGCATCCAAAGATTGTGACTCAGAGGGTACACAGCTGACAAAAACAATTACTAATTCGAATAGAATTATTTATCAGTTTATTAATTGTTCAAAACTAACAATTCCAAACTTTCTAAATAACGACGATGCGAATTCATCTCCCTAAAAGTTATATGTTAATACTAGCGTCAATTCCTGAAATTTATTGTTAATGAATCCTCTAATTGTTAAATTTACAAAATAATTAGATAATCGAATAATTAACCAGTTTAAGTTAACTTAACTTTATAAATATTATATCCTAATTCAAAGTCACTTGAATTTTTCATTTTTAAATAAATTTTTAAAAATCAAAAAATTTTCTCGTTTTTACTGTTTCTCAAATCGAAGATACCATGCATTAGTTACAAAAAATATCGTGTGCAACAGGTGCAAAAAGTAGGCAGTCATAACTCTTGTGAAGTTTGCTGTACTTGCCATCGGCTCATCTTCGGCTCGTTTCCGGCTTGCCTTCGCCTCGCCTTCAACTTGTTTTCCGCTCGCCTCCAACTCGCTTCCGAGCGTCTTCGGCTTGCCTCCAATTCGCCTTAGATTCGCCTCTGGCTCGTACAGTAAACTTCACACTTGTTTGGAACTGCCTACTTTACGCACTTGTTGCACAATATACTATTAACAGCGTACACAAAAAAGTATGAAAATTTATCTTTAAAATGAGACCAAGGGCTTTTTAAAATAATAAATATTTTCGGAGTCATTAACATTTTTGAAAAAATTGTAATTTGAGGTTTTTTGGCAATATTTTTTTATAAAATACAGACTTTAACTTTCCCTTTCGCTAATTAAACGCAGAATTTTATTAGTTTTCGTACTGTTTTGGAGAAAAAGTTTTCAATTAAGTATTATAAAAGTTAGAGAACTTTACGCAACTGCTAAAAACAGGAACAATCAAATTTTTCAGTTTTTCAATGCATTTTTCTAAACCTTGGTAAAAGTTTTTCATCTCAATATTGTATTCTAGTGCAATGTTTACTGACATTTGTTAGTTAATTTTCAATTATTGAAAGAAATTGAATTTGTTAAAATTTTTTTTCAAAATTTTTTTTTTTTAACAAAAATTAATGCTATTTATTTACCTAGTGAAACAAATATTAACATTGGTTAATACATTTATAATTGTTCAAAGAAATTGTATTTGCTTAAAGAATTTTTTCCCAAATTAATTTTTTTAAATAAAAATAAGTGGAATATTTATCAATATTCATTAATTAATTTTTAATTATTTAAACAAATTTTATTTGTTTAAATGAGAAATTTTTTCCATAAATGCGTTGAAATCGCAGTTTATTATGGTTAAGTGACAAAAATTTCTTTTCAAGTATTTCCTCATTGTTTAAATAATCAATGGTTATTCATTTTCAACATTTTATTTGTTTAAACATAATTTTCCCCAAAAAAGTTTTCATTTCTGCTATTAATCTTATAAAACTTGTTGTTTTGGGTGGCTATTGAGGGGTGGACAAGCCAATGTCCATCTCCTCTTCCGTGTCCGTGATTTCCCCAAAGAGGTCCAGGAATTTCTCCTTCAATGGTTTCCTGGCCTTCGTCCTTCGTTTGGGGGGTACGTCAACGGGCGGCACGGTGAGGTCTTCTGGGTCCCAGATCGGC
>JAUEJJ010000046.1:3758171-3787337 GCA_032164275.1 Synergus coniferae
AGAAATACTTATTTTGGCCTAAACCAAAAACTGGCCCAGAAAAGAAGAGAAAGCCGAGAATTAAAGCGTCGAGTGTTGCCACGTCCGCCGAGTGGAAAGCTCACCATGATCATATTGAAGAAGAAAAAAGGAAACGTCAAGCAGAAATAGAAGATAGAAAAAAAAGCGTCAAGAAGCAGGTGCAGAAAAGAAAAGGGTAGCTGAAGAAACGAAGAAACGCAAAAAAAACGAATGAGCTGAAAAAAAGTCCCAGAAAGAGCTTGAAAAAACTCAAAATAAAAAGTCTAAAACTAACGATGTAAAACAAAGAAAGCGTTGGTATTAGTAAAATGGTCATAAATAATTATATTTCCAATTTTCTACAACTGTTCTATCCTGTTTACAATAAATGATTGATATAAGTAGTAAAAAATCATATTAATAATAATTTTTAATAAATAAAAAATTATCAATGATCGATCAATAGTCGCAGAGCTTATTCAATGATTATTTGTTTAGTACACAATGTTAATTTAATCACGACCAATTAAGTACTTAGCTCAAATATATATTTTGTATCAAAAATCACATCCCATCATGTTTTTCATTTCTTACCAATCTTATTTTTCTAACTTTAATAGTAAAATTTTCAAATCACTTGAACGTGTGTAGAATCATTTTTACATTCGAAAAATTCAATTCTGAATCTTATTTTTGTCAAAGTCTCAAGTAGATTAACACTGATATAAGAAAACATTTAATTTGGAGTGTGGATAGCAAAGCATCAAATAAATCTTTGTTTCATCCATAACGGACGCAAAATGGTGCTGTCGCATCAAGTACCAGTTTGCGTCCTGACGCAAATAGGGGCGACAAGTTGGACGCAAATCCATCCAAAAGCGTATCAGGCTTACGCAACGACGTAAAATGACATTTTTGCGTGATTTTCAAATTTTCTGGTGTAATTGGTATAAATTTGTCAAAACAAAAAAATGTTTCTAATATAATATATATTCTTAGATCAGTAATAATTTTATTAGCGAATCGGAATTGATTACACTTTTGTATTGGCCTTAAATTCTGTCGTAACCCTTACACGGACTCAAATAGGTGTATTTACCTTAGTGAACATTTAGTTTGACGTAGTAGAAGTGGGCTTGGACAGTCGATAATCTTCAATGTCTATATGTTCATCTCAGCTGTCGGTAACCAATCAATTATTATTTGATTATTGTAATCTTTTAATTCAATAATCGAATCCTTTTTGAACGATTTCCTAGTACCATTAACTAACAAGAAACTAGAATCTTGGATTACATTTTAGGTGTAGGTAATAGAATGAATATTAATTTAGACAGTAATTGAATTAAAATCAGTAAAATCCTTCTGTCATTCCATTCGACTTATATGTTCAAGTTCTTCTCTTGATTCCTCTGAAACTGTCAGAAATACCACCATTCCGGATTGGTTTATCCATATACATCACTACTCTTTCTGGCATTGAAATAAGTTTTCTAATGAAGTGTGTATTATTAGAAATCCTTATCTACATGTTAGAATTATAGGGTTTTAAAAAAAGGAATGAAACACATTAGTACTGTTGTAACTGGCCAATAAGTATTTGCCACTTTTCTTATATTATCGTTCTATTTTTCATATGTACAAATAATATACAATGATTGCCTTTAATATATACGTATTATTAAAATCTAATCTCAATAATGTTTATAGTAGTTACATGAATAGAAACTTGACCGCAACTAATTCATTGTACGCCATAGTACTGCGCTTTAAAGTATAAATACAGTTTTATATAAAATTTGTATAATCTACATGAATCACTTGAAGTATATCTCTTCCTTTAATCACAAAAGGTTATAAATGTAATAACTACCACGCGAGTAGGGGATCGTGGACAGTGCCACTCTGGCAGTTCATTATTTAAATAGGCACATTTGATTACATTTTTTCTCATAAATTATCAAATCAATTTTTCGATCAATTTTACAAAGGACAGCCTCATTTTACGGACAGATATTTCGCGAATTGCTCTGTTCTAAATCTTCCTTCTCTCATCTAATTTTTGTTTTATTATTTTTCTTTATCTATAAACAGCTTCTAGTGCGAGGAATCAAATTAAATTGTTCAAAATCATTTTTTAAAATTCATATATATATATATATATATATATATTATATATACATAAATGATATTGTGAATTTGTCGTGATTGTCTATATTTTAAACGAATATAAATATTCTCAATATGTATCTTCAATATGTCAAAAGCGCTTCGCTATCTGTACGTAAGAATAGGCATCGTGGATTAAAAGTGAGATGTATCTTCAGAGATGCATTTAGTAGCTATTTCGGTCATTTTGATTTAATTTAAAAGACACGAGTCTTCTTATAAATTCATATCATAATAGACTTGTACCAGATATCATAAATAGCCCAAAAATTTGCAATTCAAAACGCTATTATTAAGGATGTTCCAAATCTCACTGTCGTTTGGATTTTCCTTTGTTTTTGTAACATCCTTTAAAAACGTTGCTACTAAAATGGATTTCGAATATGACAATGTCCGAACCCCCCCTTTGTTTTGGCCCCCTTGTAAACAGGGTTAAAACCTACTTTTATACCATTCAATATACAATATGTAGGTTTTACTGTACAATACGATGAAACCTATCTCATTTTGCGATAAATCGAGCAAGTGCAAAATTATCGACCTGAGAAAGTACGCGATGAGAAGTGGATTCTTGCGCTATATGGACATATTTCTTTACATATCAAGACCTTTTCGTCTGTCGTCATTGCTTCCATAGGTCCTATTTTGAATACCCTCCATCAATATAGTGCCTCTACTAATAATACTACACTATGTCGTTTATCTTTTAATTCTCGGAAGAAGCTTAAGTTTCTCTAGATGTACTTTGCGCCATTTTGTCGTTAATATCTCTCAAAAGAAAGAAACAATATACATTATTTCATAAATAAGCAATGCGTTTTACAATAGATAGATAATACCTTATCGAGTTGAAAGAAAATTTATTTACAACAGTCACTGTACAGACGTGAAATTTTACGATGTAGGTCTATAGGCCTTGAACGTAAGTTGGATCTTTTTGAAATAAAGACCATAGGGAAATATTTCACGAGATTTTAAAACTTGAGCTCTAGTCCTGATCAGAAGTTGCAAGGCCGGAACGATAAGGCTCTATTGTTTACATCTTTAAATCAATAATGAAGCTTCACGATTTCAGTGTCTTAATTTGAAATGCGTATGATCTTTACATCCAAGCAGTAACATTTCGCTTGTTATGCTACATTTAGAGGTCATTGTTCTATGTCTAATATGCCCTAGTTTCGTTAATAGGAATATTATAATTAGAGCTAAAATTGTTTGTACCATTGTTTAGGTGAGAGCACCTTCAGTAATCCCATGTCATTCTCTTTTCATTTACCACGAATAATATTCTAGAGGAAAATTTTGCAAAGGTCCAGACTTGGCGATTACTTATTTTCCAGACAGAAACTTTTCGAGAATGGGGATGTTTTCGACGCATTTCTTGAAGATTATCACTCGTAGATTACCAATGAATAAATAACATAGAATGATTCATTCACAGTCTAAAATAAATTTTCCTTAATCTTTGGTAAAGAAGTTTTTAAAAAGTTTTTAAAAATTGGATATCAATCTACGTTTGCAATTTCTTCACAGGTTTAGGTGAGCAAATAAATTAATGTAAGTTAACAGTTCTGAAAAGTTTCTCGCACTGGTTTACATGACATTCAGACGTCTGAAAGACGTCCTAGCGACATCTTATAATTTTCCATACTTTTAGGATTGTAATAATTTGATTATTTTCTTGAATAGCAACAGCTGTTGACTTTTACTCAAAGAGTGCTAAGATATCGTCACTTGACGAAGGATTTCCGCTACTGGCTCCACTACTTGGTGGGGTGTTCAAATCTGGTGGATCTAGGTAGGACAGAATATCCATTGGATCTACTACGTCGTCCGGTAGCAACTGTAACAAACAAATTTATCATTAGTTTTATAATACTCAAGGTAGTTTTGCGTATCTTTGGTTTTCAACTCTTAAATGGAAACCTACGTTTAACGCTTCTTGTCCTGTTCCTTCACCATCAATAACTGCAGCGGGGTCGAAATTTAAATCCGAAGGTATGTCCGCTGAGTCATTGTTTATATTCGTAGTGATGTTGCCAGATATGTTGTGATTGCTGTTGGATTCTTGTGACGAAGGTGGGACGCTGGGAGGGCCACTATTTCCTCCACCTGGAGTATGAGGAGTATGAGGAGTGTGTGGCGTATGAGGTGTGTGCGGCATCTGAAACACAAAATTATTGTTTAGAAATTCGATTATTTTTAATGATTGGAGGGTTTAAAAATAATCTTTGCAATTTTATGCAGGTTTTTCTATTCTGCAATAAATTAGAGATTATCTTACTTGATCGTTTAGCGACTTTTCCATGGCGTTGAGGGAGTCGAGGGAATTGACGGTCTCATTTAGGTGAGTTAGAGGTCCCGTTCCACTGACATAATCTGTATTTCCGGAAGGATTCGTCCCAGAGTTGATATCGTAGGATCCTCCAGAAGAGCTTCGATGATTGATATTGTTGTTTCCATAATTAGGGGGTGTGTTGTTCATCATAGAACCGCTGACAATACTACTCATGTCAGGAGGTATGTAAGGACTCATCGCTTGATTCATATCCCAACTGTTCATAGTTGGCATGTTCATACTACCCGGTGACATTGCCTTTATCATCCTCTTGCAGTCGCCGTCGTCCTCCGATTTGATATTTATACTATTTAAAATCTTTGCTGGCTTCCAATTAGCTGCCGAGTCTATTGTCACTTCTTCAACATCCGGCGTATTTGAAGTCGTATTTAAAATGCCCCACATGTATTGATCCACTTCTAATCCCTCCAATGGAGCTGGTTTCCTGTAAATAAAGAAGAGATTCTGATATTAATGACTGTTGGTTGGTCAAAGTACAAGAGGTTTGTTTGATTTCTCTTCCATTGAAAATTTTGAATTGCTTAGGAATATTGCTTTTGCTAACTTACATGCAAACTGAACACCTCCACGAACCGCGTTCACAGTTTAGTTGCAAATATGACTCCAGATCGAAGCACTGAATGTGTTTACAGTCATGTCCCCTAGCTGGTAATGTGATCCGTTTGTGACTAATAGGACATTTGAGTGATACCTGGAAGAAAGAAACATCAAGTCAAAAATGCGCTTGAAATCCTATATTTCTTTTCTTTGTTCTTGAACTTTATTTTCATACTCTGTTTCTTTTATTCTATTTTCCAATTGTTTTATTATCTTTCAATTATTATCTTCAATGTAACAGTATAAAAAATATGGCTCTTTCACCCGATTCGGGATACCATACTTACCTTCAATGCAGTTTGTTCTATGACGTCTGCTTCCGTTTTTATTCCGTTATTGGACATTGTATTGTTGAAGTTCCTTTTGATTTTCGTTATACAATGTTCGGCTGTAAGTAGTCGTTTGCGTAAGAGCCCTTGTAATACGCTTCGTAAACTAGGTCGATGCACCAATTGAAGGACAAAAAGATGCGACTAAAAAAAAAAACGAATATTGTAAATACCAAGGTTGTGAATTTTTACAAGTAAAATCTTGTTCTCTTTTAACTGATGAGATAGAATTTTGAGGTATTTATTTATACTTACACAACAGCACGCTGATACTGTGATTTGGACGGTGTTGCGACCCGCTTGGCAGACATCCTTAAGGTAAAGGGGCTTATGCGATACTTTTTGTTCACCCCTATCTATCATGAGCGGGGTTGCATTAACGGAGACTTGTACACTGCCAGGCCAGTTTGTACTCATTTGCCGATCTTCGTGGTGAAAACACTTGAGTTGTAATTCAAGATCCGACCGCCACATCAAGGTTTGATGAACAGTCTGCTTGAGGTGGAATACGTGGTTGCTTACAGCCAAATTGTGTTCTAGCCGAAACGGTTGAAGGATGATACCGTCTCTCACGGGGAATGTTAATCTTAATTCGTCGTCTTTTTGCATACTGATAGGAGTTTTATGTTCGTTAAAGTTAGGTGGTTTGATATCGGAATTTGGACTAATGTAAGGAGGTATACTAGCGGCAGGAGTTAGAGGAGGTGTTGGGTTTCCAGGAATGGGACTATGCTGGTAGTTCAGGTTTCCCGCGGGTGTTGTCCTGATCGGTGAGACTTCCTGTTGATACTGGCTGGTGGCCACGTACGATGAGGCAGCTCCATATCCTGTGTTCGTTTGGTGTCCAACAAACTGGTTACCGACAGTCGTTGGTCCCATACTAGCAGGTACATTGGCGCTGTAATATTGGTTCGGCTGGACAGGAGAATTATAGGTTGGAGTACTCTGTCTGATGCTAGCAGTTCTTATCATAGGATTGGGAACAAATCCAGTTGTCGAAGAATTGATTGCCTGAACTGGTGGATACTGTTGTTGAAAGTTTGGTCTTGCGGCAGGGTAATTGTTGGGATATTGGGGTACTTGGTTCGTAGGCATGTTGTTGAAAGCCGGTTGCATCGTTGCAGGATTTGGTCCAGAGGGCATACTTGCGTATGGTCCTTGTTGTCTCTTCTGCGCCATGTGCATTGCCGGATTTGGGTAGGGAGTCAACCTTCTTGGGTAACCCTGCTGCTGCTGTTGTTGTTGCTGTTGTTGTTGCTGCTGTTGTTGATGTTGCTGTTGCTGTTGAACTTGCATGTTTATTTTGTTGATTTGAATGGTGCTAGGTCCCATGACGTTACTCATGCCCATGTTTCCCATATTACTCATTGCGCTCATTGAATTTATCGAGCTGATCGAGTTCATCTGCGTCATTCCGTTCATTCCATTCATTCCGTTCATGCCGTTCATGTTGTTCATACTTCCCATAGACATTGGATTCATGGAATTCATGCTGCTCATGGTATTTATCGAATTCATAGAATTCATAGAGTGCATTTGACCCATCGTGCCCATATTGTTAAAATTATTCATTCCGATTGGCCCCATGCCTGTCATTGGTCCTCTTTGACCGTAGCCCGAACTGTACGATTGGTGGGGGATGCCATGTTGGCTCTGCATTTGCGACAAACGCATTAGATTCGACGATTCGTTATAGAACTTCTGCAATAAAAAAGAAGAGATGTTAGATTAGAAAAGAACATATTCTCTACCGGCCTTTACAGAGATCGAGAATTCCACAAAAGCTTCTCAGTGTCGGTAAGTGTCGGTAAGCGGAATCTATAATAGTAAAAAATGAAAATATTCAAGGGAATTTTTTTTATTTACCTGATTGAACTGAGTAGGGATATCTTGGCGGTCCTGCATGGCCACCACGCTAGCAGTGGCGGTGGCCGTAGCGGTGGCAGCTGCCACCATTGCCGCGGCACTGAACGTCGAACCACCACCCCCACTTTGGGGTGGTGCCGTGTTATGATAGCCGGATGATAACACGGGCACTGCCTTTATGCCGACGATCGCCGTTGTTAATAGTTATCGTACCGTTTCTAAAGTAATATACCCCGTACTGCGACAGGTATGATGCTCCTTCCGAAATTCTGCAACAGAAATGTTTCCATTTAATTTCCTGTCTTTTTTTGCTATATTTATTCAATTTACTTAAATCCCGAAATTCTTATTGGTTGAATTTGAATTTACCGCTAGAATAATCTGCATGAAAAATAGATAGAAATGTTTAAAATAATAATAAATTTATTATTTTTTTATTGAAGAGTTCGATAAATGATTAAAAACCTTACATAGTTATAAGGAATAATCAATAGATTAGTGTTCTCGTTGGCTTACTACTGAAGTAAAATTTTCCTCGTTTCTGTGGTCCCTCAACACTAAAAAGGGAAATGTTTGCTGTTTGTGGCAAGATACGCCTTCTAAATATCTTCCCCAACCCAAGGGTTTCAACAAGTTTAAGAATTTCCAAGAAAGCCTTATACCTGCATTCCCAATACTCCGAACCTAGCACTTGGAGTCAGTGCCGTAAACCCTGGAAACTTCTGGGCTCCCTCGATATTGTATTGCTATGTGAAATATAATTTTACCAAAATTTGATAGTATTTTTATCAGAATTTAAAAAGGATATTCAATATTCACTGCATAATTTAATCTCACGATTCATGATTATTTCTTAAAGTAAACAATATCAATATTTATTCAATATTATTTGAATTGAATATTATTCATAAATTCCGAAATAAAGTTGAGATCCAATAATATACAAATAAATCGAGTACAAAATACAAGAAAAGTAAATTGATTCTAGAGCTAATACTTTAATCTATCAATAAAAAAGCTAATTAACAATGTAAAGGTCCCATTATTATTCTACTAAATTTTGTATATGATTTTTTAAATATTTTTATTCTTTTTTTATTTTATATTGATATTTAGGGAGATTTTGTATTAAATTTTTAAGAATATTAAGGCCCATAACCTGAAGTTTACGCCACTGGCTCCATTCCGAGTCTTTACCCCGACCCACCATTCCTTCCTTCCCAGCTGGCCATGCTCGTCGAAGTCCCTATTGCTTTTCTGTGGGAAATGCACGTGCTCGCTATTCACACACCATGCGCATAATACACATATCCCTACTGCGTTCTACACATCGCGCTGTTAGAGTCGAAACGCCGCAAACGGTCTTTAATGTCTCCGACACAATAAGCAAACGAAAAACTTTCAACATATAAATTTCTGAAATCTAAACCCCAATTTCATGTTAAAAATATACCTCAGTTTCATAATTTATAAGTCTTGCATCTAGCTCGAAATTTAAACCCCCTGCAACTCTATAAATTAATTATTAGTTCTTGTTCTCTGTGCTAGTCCACTTTTCGAGTTCTGAAAATACCTTCTTTGTCTAATAACATGCGATTACTTTTCCAAATATAATGATGAAATTCATGAAGCAGGATAAATGTACACAGGGTGTAAAGTTAAGAAAAGACAAATAATTATGTATGATGTAAACTTGAAAGATATGAATTTATCAATAGGTATAACTTGGGTTTAGCCTCGGGGTTTAGCTGTAGTCCTAAAGGGGAAAGTCGGTACTTCTTTTGTTTGTTATATTTGTTTGTAGAGAAGCTTTTTTGGGTACGTGCTACGAGAAGAGTAAAATAGAGAGTATAAAAATAAAGTGGAACAAAAGACCCTCGAAAATAATTCAATATCATGGTACAGCGTTCAGGGGTTGACGTCATCCGCGTTTTACCCCCTTTACTTCATTCATGCTGAATGCAATACATCTAGCCTAACCTCTCATTTTCCCCCTCGACAACATCCCCCCTTTCAGTTGGGTTCTCTTTCCATCAGGTCAGACTGCTACGGGTTTCTATTCTTGGATGTCAATATTTCGTCAACTAGAGCCCACAACGCACGCAACAAAAGCCTTGTAACTTGCGCCGTCGCTTGAGAGAAGCTGTAAATTATTGCCGACTTTACTCCACAATGGCCATCACCAATGCAAACTCCGTTTCCTAATAGTGATGTCTATTGCCTTTTATTCTTCAATAAATCACTTCTACTTCTAATCTGTTAACTGCCCTGTAATCCTTTATAAATAACTCACAGAAAACAAAAACAAAGGATAAAATTTACGGTGATTCCAAGGGAAACTAACAAATAATGAGGTATTTTACCCCATAGTAAGTTTATAATTTAATATAGTATATAGTAGATTCTACCAAATTCTTCTACACTTCGTAACCCATCATTAGTCAAGTAGAGGGGAAGAAGCGGCGCTGCTGATTAGTTACAGAGCGTAGGAAGACTTGCTGGGAAGCAAAACTTACTGAGGTGTAAACTGACTCAATTTCATGATTGCATTCCAAAATTCGAGAAAATTACAACACCCGCGCTACCCACATTTGTTTGTGTTCAGAAAACGTCTCTTCTGCATGTATAGTCAATTTTATTAATTAAACAAATATTAGGGCTTGAATCTATGAATCGAGAAAGAAATTCTCAGAGCAATGGAAGATGTAAATTAGATTAATATTTAAATGAAAAAGAAGCACCTGATTTAGAGATAATTACTTCGGCTGGATCACTTTAAAATTGAGGCCCATTTGAATTTCAAAGAGAGACAGTGTAGCCGACCGCGAAGAGTACAAAATAGTAATCAGATTAACACGCACATGCTTCAAAGTACTATCTTCATTATCCTACTGAAGATGATATCCTCATAAATTACTAATTAGATTCCACATAATCATCCTCTATTACCGATAAGCTGTAGCATAAACATCCCATTACTTAATCATCTAAAATCTCGGTTTTGTCACAATAGAATGCCTTTAAAGATGTTAAAGCACGTAAATAAAACTCTGTCTTTTAAAATAGAAAAGCTATAGTTTTCTTCAAAGGACATTTTTTAACTGGTTAACATATGCGATGCATGCGAGTTTGACGCATCAGAACGGAAGTAACATCTGTCCTACCAACGAAATTTTGGAAAGGATGGAACTTCGTGAAAAGTATTTTAAATGTCGATATATTTAAAGTCACTTCCATTTGGGGCATATGTATTAATTATTTCTATGCGGGGCTAAATAGAAGTAAATACTAGATTCAGAAGAAAAATTTTGTCGACAAAAATTAGGAAAACTTTTTCGATTCTGAGAAAAATCTGAAAAATATTGTATAAATTTATTCCCAGCTATGCATGAGCTACGAAAGTACATTTAAGTATGTGTGCTCGAAATCAGTGCTGTAATTGGTCTGCGGCCAAGGTTCGTCAATAGCCAAAGACTAAATATAAGCCAGCATATCTATTTCCAAACCAGCGATTTGCAATGAAGTTTCTACCGAAGTAGGTATTCCTAAAATCTGCATTTTTACGAATTCATCTGGTAAAAAGTGCTTGTTTTTCAGTAATTTTTAGAGAAGATGAAAGTAAATAATAAATTAGAATGTGTAGAAAAAGATTAGTAATTTAATACAAAGTTAGAACAGATAGATATTGAGTAGGAATACGGAATGAACAACTGTGTGTTTTCATTACTGGTAATGTAGAGGAACGAGGGTAAGAAGTGATCTATTTTCTGCACTGTTACTCCCTTGAATACCTCTAACACGGTACTTCTTTAGGCTGACTCGCACCGGTTGTAACTATTGAATCATCGCCCCTCTAATTATTTTGAATCACAGAATTTCAATGACTGAAATATTATAACTATAACCAGAATAACGGCTACAGAGTAGATACATGAGTAATTTGTAAAAGTCTGAATGAAAATACGTAACGATGAGGAAGGTAAAATATATTTTCTATTGTTCCTTGTACGTTATCACAAATTCCATGACTCTGCAATAATCTCTAATCTGGCGCGTTCAAGTGGAAAAGTCTCTTTATTACTGCCATCTCGCGTCGGAGAAAGTTTTCAAGTATCGTAACTTTCTTCAGGATATTAAGCATATTGTGAAAAGAGTTTTGATTAAATAATCTTTCACTGAATTTGAAATCTATAATTTTCGCATTAATTCAATACTTTGAATTGTGGTTTGAAAATAAGTTGTATTAATCACAGTGATGATAAGTATTGTAATTTTGACCCCCACATCTTGATTTGCGACAGTTAGAAATATAGAGCAGTTATGCACGTGTTAAAGAGCACGCGACTCTGCGTGTAAATGACATCTGACAGGTGTCAGTCGATTGACGCGACACAGGAACAAAGTGGCATTCCCGCGAGAGTCTAACTTGAGTGCTCACTTGTTAGATGATGTATTCTCAAGTTAACCATCCTTTACAAAAACATTCACGCATTCAGCAGCAGATGAAAGTTTTGCATCCCTCGTTTAACTTAAAAAATTACCCACCGTCACATATATGCAATTTTTCTTTGAGTATGTATACTTGAGTATGTATTCTCATATATATATATATTATATATATATATATATATAATCTTCCCTATCTTTTTGATTTTCACGTGAACAAAATGTAACTGATTATTGTTCAGCTTGATTGGATTACATGCAACTTGGACTGTAAAAGACGATCGAGTTTAACGTTAGATAACGAGGAAGAGATAAAATTAACAAAGTAATAAGAGTTAGGAAGAGAGAGTAATATTTTCGAGAGTCTGAAAGTGAACGTGAAAGAATTGATTCGAGACTTGGCACTTCCTGATAGTCTCTTCTTATCGGCCATCTTGGAGTCTTATAACGCGACCAACAATTATGAAAATTTAATTACTTCCTGACCTTGCATCAAAGCGCTTAAGAGAATAATGTACGAAGGACGCTTATTGTCATCCTGCAGTGGTGCACGTCATATCCATGAGTCGCGGCAAAACAAATGTTTCATAACTTCAAATGGAATTCATCGCGTGTATAATTTTTACGCAATCAAGACCTCCTGGCTTATTCTAACCAGCGAAATCGGTTCTACCCGACTGACTACCATCGTTTGCCATTCGTATTATCAGCAAAAATAAATGCAATTTTATCCTCTTTTGTTAAAACATTACATCACTGATGTAATTTGGATGGAAAACAATCCTTAAACTTGTCTGAATCGGGAGGAAAATTGTTGATTTTTCAAATTGTATTTTCTAGAATCGAGAACATTGAACACAAATCTTCACATAGAAAACTTGGCCTTTTTACCAGTTAGAGCGCTTCATTTCCTTCCGACCTTATTTCTTAATGGGCGAAAAACACTTTCGAATCCAATGATATGCAATATCAAATTTCTGATTCAATTTAACACATCCTTCTGATTCCTCATTTGACATTCCACCTTTCATATTCAAAAATTCTCTACCCACTCTCTGATTGAGGATTCAATTACAAGTCTTGAATTTTCAAATGGTAAAAGTGGGTGAAAGTAGTCTAAAGAATGCTCTCGATGTTCAATAACTAGTAGAAATTTTAAGGATCTATTCAAGGAATTGCTTTCAAGATTATTAATATAGACTATAACAGACTTATCTACAGATTTATTATAAATATAGCTATATTTAAATCTGAAATAAGGTTGGATGGAGACGTACAGTTTATTCAGAGATTTGCGTCTTCGAAAAGTAAAGAAAGATGTGTAGGTTGTTCAAAATTGAAGGAAGGCGTGTATTCAAATTTGGTCGAGGGTCCTTTTTGTTGAAGGTGTGTCAAACCGTAGATGGCATTGACCAGCAAATTTTGCAAAGCGCGGAGTAAAAGTGAACTGTCAAGTCCTACGCAATACATACTAGTGCGCCAATGTGCCAAGATAAATTTATAATCCTGCTCCTCTATGACATAATTCTTTGCTAGTTAAAACGTCAGCTTCGACCTTGATAACATTTTTCAGTATGACTCGAAAGCACAAAGATCATCATCTTGAATCCAATTTCAAACTACATATAGACGTGGACTAGAGGGAATTCCCACTCAAACCTCACAGAGGTCAAATTGATCTGATTTAATTAAAGCACATAGGGAATAATCTATTTAACTTCAAATTTAGAAGATCTCTAAGTCTTTATATTAAAATAATTTGCGCTTTCATCTGATTTAAATTTTGCACCGCTTTTAGAGCAGAAAGAGGACGAGTCTTTTCTTTTTTCTTTGTCATTAAATATCTTTTCGATGAATAACAGAGCATTTCTGTCTATATCGTCTACCAAGATCAACCTCAATAATTGAGGGCGGATCAAGTCAGAGTGCGGCACCAGTCTGGCTCTTGGATATCCCCTCCAATACTAATAGTTTCTCGCTCCTCGACCCCTCATTCCCCTCACTTCGACCGTCTCTTTTGCTTTTCGCCTCATGAGATCACGAAATGCGTATCGAGAGTACGCTTATTTTAACATTCCTATTTCTGATATTGTATCCCACTGGCACTCTGTCTTCGAATTAGAAGTCTTTACTGAATATACTCCAGAGTACTATACCTAAACTAAAGCATAGCCTCTATATATCTTAATAATTCGCATTCAAAACAAAAATATCTCAGTGCCAAAAATATTGAGTTATTGTAGTAATATTGTCATAAAATAGACATTAAGGAAGGACGTAGTAATAAACTTAGATTGTTGGGAGGCGCCGGTTGGGTTTTCCCCAGGGATTAGTAAGTACTTTAAGATTGTCGGGGCCGAGCAATTTCTAAATCCTTGATTTATGGCAGGCCCAGTAGGGTCCTACCTACCTTTACTCGAATGGCTACTTATTGTTAGAGTTAATAGAACGATAAAATAAGTTAATTTAATTTCTGTAAGGATATTGAATGTTATTTTCCAGCAACTATTATTTCATTGTAATACAGTCTCCAATTCTAATATTGAAATCGAGAAAAAGACTAAAGTGTTTTTAGATTGAGAAAGTCTAAACGTCAAAAGTAAAATTTTTTCAAGCATATTTTTCAACGTTTGAATTCCCCTTCTCATCGTTCGAGTGGCACGAGCCAGTGTCTGTTTCCTATTCAGCGCCCCTCTTAGTTACGTCACTGGGTGACCATTGCCTATTTTGAGGAGAGAATAATAATGTTCTACGCTATACGTGACGTACGTTCGTTCTTGATCGAATTGAAATAATAAATTTTGCTTCGAATGATAAGAAAACGACAGCAAGCGGTGATTATCCTTATCACTTGACAAGAAATTACGTACTTACTTTTTTTTTTAATATTTTTTTTCTATTTAACGTGTGACATGTGTTTTTCATCCACCTGCACGTTAAAACAGACTTCGGTAAATTATTTATTAATGCATTCATGGAAGAAGGAAACGATACTAAGGTCGCAAGTAGAGGAAAAGTTGCACGCGTCGTAATTCCTCTCTGATGGCAGTTTGACAGAAGCGTTGAAAGTCTCTGTTGACACGATCAGTACGCCACTAATCTTGTTGTCAGTTTTTGTAGTATCACTTAACTCCCATTAGTCCGTTAAATTAATCGAACAAGAAGATAAACATCAAGTTTTATAAAATTGCATATTGATTCAAGTTGATTTTTAAATCATAGAGTCAAATTTAATCCGAGTTATCGCAAAGTACATTCCTCCATTTAGTCGTGTGCGTCAATGAACTCTTCGCTTTGAATTGTATCGTTATCTATTCTCTGAAATAATTAAGAGATTCGTTTCGGACAAAGAGAAATTCTCTTTACACAGAGACTATAGTCTCTGCAGTACGAGATTTTTATAGAAACAATTAAATAAACTAATGAAAAAATTACTGGAGAGGTATTGTAAAATGTAAAATGCAAAAGATGCATTTTTAGTTCCACGGGATTAAAGTACCGGATTGCACGTACATTGCACAATTTCAGAATGTAGGTACAGTGTGCGCATTAGGTTTTGTTTGCTTGTTAAAATAACATCATGGTGTACGTGACTTCCCGCATTGCTTTTCCTCTCCCCATAACTGAAATATGTACTTGGCTCCGGTTCACTCAAGAGTTGTGCATGGGATGAAAGCGACAAATCTTTAGAACAGTTAACCATTGTGAAAGCGCGATACCAGAGCTCGAGGCTATAAAAATATGTACACATAGACTCCTCTCGAGACTTTGATGACAGAAATCTGTTCAGTTTTACCATACAAAGAATAGGCCAAAGAAAAAGAAAATAACTCCAGATAGACTAAACATGAGATTTCTCAACTGATTCAAATTCGATGACACGAGAAAAAAATAGCAGTTTAAGTTTAGTATTAAAATTCTCTTACAAAAATAATCTCACATCAAGGCTTCCCTTGAATAAATTTCTGAATCAATACTTTATTTCAAAAAATATATTTGACACGTATCTTAGTGTAAAGGTACCGGCTTTCGAACTGTTTTTAAATTTAAAAATCGGCGCGAACTATGAATTTCGCTCCTTCTTGTCTCACGTGTCGGGCCGAGAAAGTGGGCAAAAATCCAAAATTCATTTCATCCCTTGTGGGAATTAAATCCAAAATTTATTATTAGAAAATTTACGATCTACAAAGTTTATCAAAGAAAAGTGCATCTCTTCGTCAATCGGGAATTGTTATCTGATTTATCAATTTCCTATTATCAGATTGTTCAAGTTTTTTTTTCAAGATTTCGTTAATTATAGGCTTACCTTAGAGATGAAGGAGTAGCATAATTCTCCTGGTGATAAGCACTTGTAAAGTTATAATCCAAAAGTGGATGGCACAAAGTATATAAGCACTGATATTTTTCACACAGCACACTATAATAATTTTCTTTATATCACGTCAATTGTCACTAAAGATTTGCACGAACGAGTGAGGACACTCGATTTTCGTTAGAGCGCATCACTTTAACCACAAACATCACCGCATCGTTGTCAGTGACCGACTGCCAGAGTGCCAGTAGTGTCAGTGTTCAGGCACTGAAGGCGTACTCGTCTGACTCGTCTCGACTCGACTACTCGTACAACACGGACAACACCGATCCTTTCCGAGTGGCGTGATTGTGAGCGTCGGCGCTCGACGTAGTAATGTGCTCTCGAACTCAGTGTAGAATCCAACGCTCGGGCCGCTCGGGGTCGAACGCGCGGCGCCTCATTGGACTCGCCGGAAGAAACGTCAAACTCATCTTTCTCTCTCTTTCTCTCTCTCTCTCTCTTCCTCTCCTTCTTTTATCTCTCTCGCTCTTTCTTTCGACCTCTTTCCCTCTCGGTTGCTCACTATATCGTTATTCTATTCTCCCTTTCTCTTCCTCTTTTGCACCCTTCCTCCTACCCTCTCTCTAACTTTATTTATATCCGGTAGCGTGCTAGTCGTGCTACACAGGCTACACTGCTACTCGTAACTCGTTTCAATTCAGAGTTCAGTCTGTCTGTGACGGGCGAACTACGAGAACGTAAAATCGCAAATGAGAGTTGTGTCTTGCAGAAGGCAGAGCATCAGAGATCAGATCAGATAAAGGAAAACTGTAAAAAAAAAACATGAGATTCTTGAAGATTGTGACGAGAGAGATTGGCCTTAAGTCTCAGGCATCTCAGACCAGTGGGAGCGACATTGGGAGCGCGCGCTAAACGGTCGAAAGTAATACTGCCTAGTGAGAGACTGAGAGAGTGAGAGAGTGAGAGATCGTTAAGCCTACGGGCTGTGTACAGTGTACACTCACTACTCAGTGCCTACGGCATGTGTCTCTCTCTGTTCTGTCGACCCAATGCTTTCAAATGCTTTGGTAGAGCGTAGACTGTAGAGGTGATAGGTGTAGTATGGTGGTGGTTCTGGTGGTTTAATAGTAGCAGCAGCATTAGCCAGCATAGTATGGGTAGTAGAATACTCTGAAAATACTACTGCTAATACTACTACTACTACTACTACCAATACAAATACAAATGCAGTAGTATGACGAAAGGGTGGGAGGTTGCGCGACATACTGAGTGGGACAGAGAACGCGACGAAAGCACGGGCACACAAACACCGTGACAAGCCACACGACGGAGTGGGGCGCTCGACCCGACGGCTAGCATAGCTGTTGACGATGAGATGCGGTTGGCCGGCGGGGGAGGCAGTACGTTCTTTGGCATAGAGGGGTAGAGGGCAGGGATCGAGGGAGATCGTGCAGGAAGGGTACTCGGCACTGGCGTGCCATGATGGTGGGGCCTGAGGGGTCACACGCGGCACGGATGAGATCCGAGGGGTTGCCGAGCTGGGTGTCGGGGGTGGGGAGGTTTGACCTGAGCTAGTTCCCCTCCATTCAATCCACGGCCACAATATCGGTTATAGCGAGCCACTGTTGCCAGTGTTGCCAGATTGTGCGCCTCAAGGGCTGCTGCAGCGGCAGTGGCAGCGTGTGGGTGGAGCCAGGCGTCAGAGGGAAAGGAAAGGTCCCTTCTTGTACTGCCGTTAAACATGCCGCTTGAACGGCTCGATCTGCGAAACTCGCACGCTTCTTGCCCTCCGTTTTCCGCTCTTGGCGTGTGCCTACCAATGCTACATCGGTGCCACCATGGTGCCACCAGCCACTGATGCTGCCGACTGCTGTCTGCTGTACTACGCTGCTGCCATGCCGAATGCTGATTTGATGCTGCTCCTACTGCACACTCTCTTCCTTGGCCTTCCTCATTTATATGTTGACATTCTTTCATTAGCTAGAGGAACCAAGTTTCTGGCACCAATTTCAAGAAATTTCTTTTCTTTTCTTTCTTTAGGCCTCACCCTATCTTTTTCAAGTTCTATAGCTTTAAAATTCGATCCGTTAAAGTTCCTCCATCGCAATCTTTGCTGGTGCTTATAGGTTCACCACTGTCGTAGGTGCTACCCTTTCTACCCAGGTTCCATTCTCCGATACGTTTCACTCGAATTACCGATTTAGGACTTGATCTGAAAAATCACACGCTCAAACAACCGGCAACTTTCCTTTCAACATGTAATGACAGTGGAATGTGGCACACATTCTCAGCGTAGACAATGGGTGTTTCCGAAAGTTTAGACTGAGATAAGACGGTTAAAAGAGCCAAATCGTATTTATGACGGTTTCATCTGGTCTACAAGAATACAGATGTCTTCGAGAATTTTGAAATGCCCCTTGATGCTCGTAACTACTAAAGTAAGATTCGGGATACCAGCTGGATAATAGAGTCCAGGTGGAACCGAGGCGGAACACATGGATTTCTTATAGAGAGGCACGTGCCAGTGAGCTTCCAACAAGAAAAAAATGCGTTGGAAAAAATCCAAGTTGATCCACACGAGTTCAAAAATCTCAATACCCAACATTTTATGCTGGTTGCTAATCTTTGCGAGTATATGCTGGCTCTTGTTTCATATACTCTGAAACTAGAAGCTTTGCCAACCCCTTTTGTAGCTTTATGAAGATTCGGAAAGTTAGCAATTATTCAGAATATTGGAAGGAAAATAAACGAAAAAATGCTTTACCGGAAGTTGAGAAACAAATTTGTTTTATATATGATTCTTATTGTTAGTATGATAAATACTGCGCCGACACTCCCCACAGCTTAAAGCTCAAAAATCCCTAGCGTGTAAGATAACTGATAATCCTCACGTATTCTTTTAGGGGAAATCTCTCGGGAAATCCATTTTAACGGGAGGCGCCATGTCATGGGTTTTTGTCAATATTTGTTAATTAATAGTTTTGGGGGTCCTAAATTGTTTCCCACAACATACCAAATAATTTTCAAAAATGTGAAATATTTGAAATAATTCTTACAAGGGTCAGAAAAGTTTAAAAGTATATATCTTCTTGAGCGACTTGAAAGAATCCTTCTTCATCGTTTAAGCATCAGACCTCGAAGCAGACTTTTGTTATAGCTACGCGACGATCGTACGACAGCGTCGACGTCATATATCGATCATCCATTTCTAACTAGGTTTTGTTGTAATTATTAATTTAAGAGACCTTAAAGGATCATCGAAAAACAGGAATTCTGACCGGAAGTATATACTCGAGATGGGAATTTCTATATCGCCAGTATGTAATTGTTATATCTTAAATGTTCTTTGGATATCTCTTGGATACTCGCTTGGATATCCAATTATCCGATCGAAATATCCCAATATCCCATGGATATCTTGTCCTGTAGAGATTAAGATTAAAGAATAATATTAATGATTACTTTTAATCAAGGTAAATGCTAAATGATCCAGAATGTTCTTTAAGTTTCTTGAGTAAATGTATAACATGCGGTTACTAACTAGCTAAGTAGTTAAGGTGCTACGCCAATGATGTCCATGTGATATTATACGTATAAACGTATTGTCGCATACCAGGTATTTTCAGTGCGACTGTACCTAAGTTACCTCTGTATAATATCATGCATCCTATCTCACACATACTCTTTCAATATAATATATTCACATAATGCATGATTGTGGACTCGAACGAGAAGACTGCGTCCCACAGTCCTCGTTACGTGTCACGGATGTTCAGAGAGAGATAGACTGACAGACACATGTATATGTGTGTGTGTGTTTTCAGACAATCACGGTCAGCCAGGAGGTCCTTCAAAGGTAGCCTCGAAAAGTCGAGGATTTCGGTGCTAACAGCCTACATACATATAAATTCTTATAGTAATAGTTTTATATGTTTCACGAGAAGGACACATCTTTCAAATTTTATTAGTTACTTTAGTCTTAACTATTCAATGAAGGAAAGTTCTCTACTCGGTCCCAATTTCCGTACGAATAAGCGAATACCTTCGAATTTGATTAGCGGAAAAGGTAGGGCCCCTCTCCGTCCGACACTGGAGACAGTAACAAGTGTATGAGGCAATAATTGCAACCCGAATAAAAATAAAGACGATGTCAAATGATCAAGGACATTTTTTTTGAAGTTACGGAATTTTTTTAACAAGTAAAATACAGCCTTAAATCGTTTATGAGTTTCTTAAAATATGATAAAAGTTGATACATTTTACATTATTTGAATGTTTAATTATTCCTAGACATATTTTCATATTCATTATCGTTTAAAATTGTGTGAAAATATCATATTTTTCAAGAAATAAGAACCAAGTGAATTTTTAGAATTTTTGGACTCAGTGATTTACTGTGGGTTAGCTGGAAAGAAATAAGCTGTTTAAAGTTATAGTGATGACAATTTAACGAGTAGTAAATTTGTATACATACTCGTAGGATAGTACATGTTTAGCCATCATTGCCAATAGTCAAAAGCACTGAGGAAAAATCAAGGCTTTTCGTTAACGTGGCATAACGGTATGCCTTTTCTTTCTACCTGAGCTTGTCCCTGAAAGCAGTCACTAATGGGAGGTCGGTGGTTTTACACCAATACAAATTTCATATTTCCTCGTAATTTATTACCAGTCCAGCTTCAGACAGGTTTACTGACAATTCTCGAGGCGTGGGTTTTCTTCTGCTCTTTTCTAGAAAGTTTCTAAAGAAATGATGTTCAGTCAGTTGTTAGTTGTTATATATTATAGACTTTTGGAGTTTAGTGAATAAAACACTTAATCTTGAGAAACTTAATCAAGGTGGTCCAGATTTATGGACGATTTTTAGGAAAACTTTTTTTTTAGAAAATTATTACATTTACTCAATTTTTAAGCGGTAGAGCAAATCAGTATAAGTATAACCAGAAAGGTAGAGTGAAATTGATAATAGTTAATGCTTTGCATCCATTCCATCTCGATAAGGAGTTTAAACAATACGTTTGACTCATGCAAACACCATTTTCAGTAAATGTTATCGGAATTTTATAATGTTAAACTGTTTAGAATCACGTGACTTCAATCGCCTAGGTAATGTGCTCTTATACGCAGCTGAACAATATTATTGTAGTGGTCGTAAAGATAACAACAAAGGTAAGGTGAAACTAGTCAAGGTAGCAGTGATATGCAGAGTTATAGTGAAAAAAAAATTCGAAATCTGAATAATTTTTTTTTCTACAATTTATTCGACATACTTATTTTTCCAAAATCATTTAAATTTAATTTAATTAAATTAATTTCACTGAATTAGTGGCAATTATAAATTAACAATAATTAGATTAATAATAAAAGGGAGAGGAAGTTTTGAGATCACACACTCTATTAGTAGACAATTTTCTGGGTTTTTAGATTATTACATAATATAGCAGTACAGTTTATGGCACGCGAGTAGCCTAATTCTTAATCCACTACTGCCTATCGCTTGTCCCCCATCTGATAAAAGTTCATGAAAGAGGGGACGCTTGGTAAAGCGTGAGATGATGATTCAAACACCCCACCAACAGGCTACTCACCCCTATGAATCCTATAAGCTGCCCATTCAACAAGCCTTGTTTCAACAGATTCACAATTTATTCGAGAAGCGTTTCAATCATCAAACTCATAAAATATTTTCTATCGAATAATCTGACCTCATTCGCCAAATAATTTGTTCAACACTATATTTGTCCATTTTCCAATATTACGTAATACCTCCAAGAATATTTGTTTCCAATATTTTGAGACTACTAAGTTCAAAATTCTCGTTTTTTAAATTAAATTTTCTTGGTGAGCTTTAAAATTCCTTGAAAACTGTTCAATTTTTTGTAAAGTATAAGAAACTGGTGAAATTTTATTCATGAGCTTAAATATGTTGATTGAAATTGCTACTATTTTCAGAGAGAAGTAATACAAAATGACTAATAAGTAAGTAGACAGAAGAAAGAGGAAAGGATGAAAATAGAGGAATGCGAGGCGAGAAAAATGAAAAAAAGGTAACGCGAGTGGGAGGAAGAGATTAAAAAAAGGAGCAAGGAAAGATAAACCGAGTATAGGTTGAAAGAGAGCAGCGAGAACGTGGAGACTTGTGAGTAAGGGTGGAAGGAAGGAAGGGTAGCGATGAGGAGAGGGAGATTTCTATTGAGTTGGAGAGTTTGGTAGGGGTGCGGTTTTCGGTTCGAGGTTCAAATAACGAAGAAAAGCCGGTAGCGGGGGCGAAAAAGTGAGAAAGGAAGTAGATTGAGTAGGAGAGAGAAAGGGAGAAGACGAGGAAGAGTGTCACTGTAAGGGTGAGAAGAGTGTGGGTGAAAGAGAGTCGAGAGCGGAGAGAGAAATTCGACGGAAATCTGTACGTGCAGGGGTGAACTAGAATAGGTTGCAGACGCAGAGCGCAACCGTGCAACGTTGCCAATATAGTCATCTAGTTTTTAAGCGTCTCTTCCATGCCTATTATTTCTTCTGTGAATCTCTGATTGACAATTATACACTTGGACTTCACGTTACCGAGCCTCTCTCTCGACGCCTCAGTTCCCCTGATCTATATTTGCGACCCACCCAATTTTTAAGAACGCAATAACTGTGGGCGCAATATCGTAGAGTCTGAGTGTAACTTCCGGTCCACTTGCTAAGCTTTTTCTTTAAAATAGCATTGATCCCAATAATGAAGATGTTCTTCTACTGTTATCGTGCAGTAATAAACAAAAAATGCAAAAACTGATTAATCTCTCAATATATTTCTAAAGATTATATCAACTAAATGAAGATCTTGACTGCTTGAGATGAGAATTAGTACATACTTTTCAATGTCATGCTGGGATTCGTCGCAGAAGAAAGAGACAATCGTCATGAATGTTACTTTCACAAATGCGTTCTAATATAATAGAGAAAAATTAGACGAGGCATAGTAAGAGATAAAGTTTCTTTTGTGAAGTTGTATAAAATCATATTTTTGCAACAATCGTATATTTTTGAGGATAGAACAAAGTATAAAAAAAAAGGAGTGAAGTCATTGAAGGTGAAACAAGTTGCGACAAAATAAATAAAATTTCTCCACCCAGGTGTTACAGTTGACCTCGGTCTTCCCTGCCCTATTATATTAGTCAAGTTGTTTCTAAAACCAAAGCATGACATCACAAATGGGACTCTTAGGTGGGCCTGATTTAGGCAAGAGTGAGTGATATCCACCATTTGTGAATTAGCTAAATGAGCATAGTCAGCTAGTCCGCACCTTAGAAAAGTAATTACCGAGATGTTGATTTGTGATTTCGGTTGGTAAAGCCCGTTCAGACATCTACGAAGCTCGAGGAAAGTACAGGATGTTCACCAGAGTAGATCAGACTCAGTGATTTATTTTTGGCCTATAGCCACACGTAAGCAGAGATCGGAGCGCTTGTATAGAAATACTCATTCTAATCATAGGAAATTCCTTAAACAGCGAGAAGACGCGAAGTAGGGAAAGGGAGGTTACACCCCTCAAAATTTCATCAAGAGTTTTAGATACACTAGAATCTAGTTGCAGGATCGTTGACGACGATGGAGCCAACTATAAATACTACAACCCCTTTGTGTCTTGCTCACTCATTCCCTCTCGCTCTTCTTCGACATCTTTTCTGTCTGCTCAGCTTCCCTTCCCTCTTCCCTTGCTCTTTTCGTCTCCTCTTCACTATCGGTCTTTTCCTCGGTGCAGCGTTTGGTTATATGTATACGCCCTCCCTACGATATGTACACTGTACATATATTTTAAAATAGCTGCCGCTGCAAAATAACTGAAATAGCTATAAGGGCCGATGATCCCGAGGTACCTACTTCCTGGAAGCATATTTTACAGATCTCATCCCGCCGATGGAGAAGCAACGACGCCTGTCGTCGTCGCCGTCGCGACGCAGGGCCGTTTCAGGGAGCCTGGAATTATTCTGCAAAAGCTTGATGCGTTTTCAGAAAGAAAGCTTATTGTAAACCAAAGTTTCGGGAACATTCGTCATTTGCTAAAGAAATTGTCAATATTGTCATAGATCAGTTTTTATACTATAAGGCTAGACTGCAGTTGCAGCCTGCAGGCCCGGTTTTCCTATTGATTTCCTTAATAATTTCAAGTTATTTCAATATATTCAATGGATTTTATTACAAGAGTATAGTTATAATTCCAAATCGTATGACTCGTATTCGTATTAGTTTTATTGGTTTTAATTGTAGTTTTAATTTAATGTATAGATTGTGATGTCTCTGGCGCCTTGTTAATTTCGAAATCAGCATCCTGTGAGAGAGCGATTATCTGAGAAAAAATTTTAAGTCGATCACGATGTCAGGAATATAAACAAACTCTCTAACCACATTAAGCTTCGAATCTCATCGTTGACGTTTAAAACTTTAAAACGTCCAACGTGTCATGCTATACGAGAATTCAGGAACATTGGGAAAATGGGAAAGTTACATGATTGACCTCGTGATTGACCCCTAGGACCCAACAATTGAGCCTAACTTTTTTTTCGATTTACATGTATCGTTCTGTTTAAAAATGAGTACAGTTACAGAGCGAAAAAAAAATCCAATTACAATATTTGTTATATAAAATGAGAATATAGAATTTTAAGGTGATATCTTGAATCCAATATCCTTAACTGAATGTTGGTTGATTTGGTAGGGCGTTAGACTTCAGGCGATTACTATGCCACCATGCGGTAGCGTCCTTGTATTATACTTTTGAACTTTTCCTACTCAATGTGTCTCCCACCAATAAGTAATTGAGTCTCTAATTAACGTGTCTCTCTACATCAACAATTTATCTTTTTGAAACTCATTATCCTGAACAAATTGGTGTGGAGGGTTTGCTGAAATCACTTGTTGCCAATTTAAGAGATTCTTCAGAGTAGTGTGTATCAGTTAACTTCCTCTCCAGATCATTGAAAACGCCTACGATTTCTCTTAAATGGAGGCCTCTGAAATGAAAAGAGTTTCACATACTGAGCACACTATATTTAATCAGGCATATAAAAGGTTTAAACTGAGTAGTGCCCTGGTATTGTGTTATAACGTGACCGCATTGACACGCCTATATAGCTACGAACCTGCGTGAACCAAGCACGCATCGGACAAGGTTCTGCCTTGTGGCCCAACGGCCAAACACAATAATAAGAGTGTAGGAATTTTTTCAATACTTTCAGAATACTTGACAGTCTGTCCCATAGTCTCATCCTCTAAAGAGTTACATACAGTTGACTGAAGGGAATTTCCTTCAGTGGGAAATATTTTCAGAGGGATGATATTTTTGTGACTTCCTAAAGAAATCGAAGAGGACAATCTCACTACATCTGCATTTAAAAAAAATAATGCAATCAAAGTGGCAGAGATTTGAGAAACCGCTAAGAGCGGACTGTCACCAGACATGTTTGACATTTAGAGGTCGTAGATAATGAGAGAAGACGTTTGTCATTGGTGGAAAGCTTTATTTCTTGTTTGTTATTTCAGATTTTTACAAATGCGTGTGATGGACTTTAGCTACTCATGCAGGAATGGTTGGCGCGAACTCTGTGACTGAGTGCAGAGAGGGCGGCGGGTGGAAGAGCATGAGAGAATTGAGAGTCAGAAAGAGTAAGGAAGATAGAGAATGTGAGAAAAGAGTGTGGCTAGAGGGAGAAGAGAGGGTGGGAAAAGAAGGCGTCGGACTATAGTGAAGCACGAGGGGAGCGAAGTGAAGCCAAGTGAAGTGAAGTGGGGCCACGGGACGGACGCTGTGGCATTGACCCCGTATAGTGTAAAAGTAAGGTAATGCGAACAGCTCACGCTAAAGTAAATGTTTCCCATCGGATACTGTTCAGTCGACACTCAATCGGTTGATACTTTGTAAATGGGCGAACCTAGGGTGGACAGTTCGAGATTGATTTGAAATATTGAGCGTATTTGAAACCTGCTACTCGACATGTTAGTAGCTTCAGATGCTTATTGACTAGGCTGACTTTTAATCTCGCTTTTAATAAAATTTGGAAAGAAGTTTCATTCTTGGCTCTGGATAGTCTAAAAGTCTAGATAGAAAAGTGTTCAGATTAAGGGTATTGAACCCCGAAGTTTTAAACTCGAAATTCAATCTCTTCGGTTTACTTAGAGCATAGTATATAATATATTATGATGAGGTCTTTTTCTCCTCTGTAGTGGTACTCATTTTCAGAAGATTTTAAAGACATGAAAATAGTAAAATATATTAAAATATCCTAAAGGATTTCAAGAGATTTCAAGGAATTTCAAAATGAAATTTCAAAATTTAAAGATTTTCAAGAGTTTTTAAAGATATCAATACATTTGGAAGGATTTCAAAATATTTTAAGCGATTTCAAGAAATTTCAAGTGATTTTAAAATTTAAACAAGGGGCGCCAACCCCTTAGTGGAGGCAGGTAGAGTGACCGCCAGACTTCTTTCGAAAGGGTGGTGGGTGCCCAGGGGTCTATTATAAATAAAAAGTGATAAATATGAATATTAAAAAAAGGGGGGGTCGATCGTCGAGGGATTTCCGAGGGATTTTGAATTTTCTAAATCACTCAAAACTTTTTGATATTTCTTTCAAATACTATAGTTATAAAGTAGAGTGAAAAAACTGAAAAAATATCTATTCCTAATATTTGTTGAGTAAATGGAGTGATTGAATTTGGAACTTAGACCCAACATTGAGAGTATATCGATCGAAGAAGTCTTAAACATTATCAACCATATTTCGAAATATGATTAATTTAACTGTCATTTATCATCTCCCTAATTTTTGTAATTTGAAAATAAATGATCAGCGACAATTAGTTACAAAATTGTTAGTGACTGATGGTAAAAGTTCGGTCTGCAGTTTAGCAACACAGTACTAGTGGGAAAGGCTGTGACTTATATAGTTATTACCAAAGCAGGTCTTTCACTTGTTCTTATAGGGTAAGAGAACATATGGTATACCTATATAGTTCAATATTGCTTTACTTGCGCCTCGTTAAATCTGTATCTGTTTGAAATCTAAAATAAAGGTTGACAAGTGAAAGTAAAAAAAAAAGAATGAGTTTCCAAGAAGGAAGTTGTCTTCAAGGGAATAAATACTCAATTGAGCCTTTTCACTAATGAAAGGATTTTTTAAAGGATTATAAAATGTAATATACACATATTAATGGTGCAAGAAATTAATAATATGCATAATTTTAATGCTCTAATTTATTTTATTTTATTTACACTTTCGTTGTCTTTTAAACTTTTACAAAAAATGCAAATTAATATAGATTAACTGACTTGAAATGAATTATGCCTAATTCAATTTAATAACACGTTTTTTCTTGTACTTGTAAAATGATAACTACTTTGTTAGATTTATTACTCTGGTAATCAATGATTTAAATTTTGTAGATACCGTCACTGCAGACAATGGCTTGTAAAAAGATTCAGAGGGGAGATTTTCCTCCAGCGCGCTTAGACATATTAACATAACAGGAACGTTTAATTAGGAAAACGGGGTTTCCTTGTCCGTGAATTAATACATAAGCGGCATAATATTTATGTAACTTTTCTGATGTATATGAGTAAGCAAGGAAATAAATTTCCTGCTAAATGGTGCCAATTTGTTCATTTTCTTAATTGAAAATCGTTAACTTCTTCAATATATCACTTACTCAGAAACAAAAATTTTACTGTTTTTTATGGTCCCAAACATTAAAGCGAATTGAAGAACATCAAGTTATGTTTCTCATATATTATACTATTACTATTTTCTTATATACTTATTTTTTTTTTTATTACCTTCAATCTAAATTAAACATTAGCTAATATTTTATTTAATACGCTCCTCCTACCTTGGCGGAGTTTTTGTCTCGGTTTTCACTTCCAAAGTGTTTTATGTGAGCATATTTTTAACTCAGAATGCAAGTTCCCTTATAGGCTCGAAACAAATATATATATGAAGAATAATAAAAATCTAAGAATATCCATGACATTGGTATGCTCTTTGTGTTGAATGTAGGAGTACAGTCTCAGTGGAGTAGACGATTCACTGGAAGTATACACTGTATACAGAATCCAAGAATTTATAAGGGTTAAAAGGCGGGCGATTTGGTAGTTAAAAGATTGAACTTGGAACTTGGAAGCTCACCGGCATGGACACCGCGACAAGATCGTGTTGCGTTCATTCATAGGAATTTTACAGATCGTTCGACCTGTCAGGTAGGTCTGGTCAGTCTTTGTCAAGAAAGTAAAACAGCTGCTTTGAGATTTGTCTTGGAAGACACCGCAGCAACGGTGAGAACAGGACGACTTAAATACCTGTGTGTAAATTATGGAACGTGCGGTGAGCTCTTTGGGACTAACTCGATCATGTTTCGACCAGTTCAGTTTCGACGCGCTCATACTTATCTTTGCTTATAGCTTCAGTGATCTTCTCTTTTTATCCCGTGCGCAATTCAGCTAGCGGCTTTCGAAAAATGAGAGACGTAACGGTAATTGATTGTTACGTTTGGACATAGAGCACACGTTTAAAACCAAATATTTGCTCTCATGTTAACGTACCTTTCACTAAAAGTGTAACAACCTCTCCAGCAATTTCTTATCTGGAATTATCTCTCAATGAATATTGTAAAAATTGCATGTCTACGTTGCTATTATAGCAACGCTTTTTGCTACAATGTTTTTGTAGGCACAAAATTTTTGACTTCGTTACTTGAACTGCACAGGAAAGAATTCAAAAATGATGTCCGAGGAAAATGGAGAGACTGATGACCTAGAAATGAAATTTGTTATATTGGGTTTTCCTTAGTATAAGTATTTCTCAGTTAGATATGGTGCGTTTTAATGGAAATCATTCAACACTTGAAGAAGTAAAGAGGTCATCTCGCACCCTCATACCAATCTCTCACTGTGGACGAATTTCACTTATTTGTGCTTCAAGTAATTTTCTGGGTCACGATTTCAGATTCATACCTTCTGTAGATTGTATGTAGTACATAAAATAAATTCTCTTTGTAGTTTGTACTCAAAACATCAGAAAATCAAGTTCTGTGAATCTTGACAAACAGGCTTTGCATCTGTT
>JAUEJJ010000046.1:3790862-3812197 GCA_032164275.1 Synergus coniferae
TAATGAATATAAACATTTTTTTTTCTTAAAAATATTATAAATTATTTTAATAATTCTGTATAAATATAATTTTTAATAATGTTATTTTTTCGATGCTCTCCCATAAAAATTCTTAGTAATCTTACTGCGTGAAAACGCCACAATATAGGAATTTGTCCGGTTAATGCTTTCTTAATAATTTTGTAGAAAATATATAAATTATTTTTTAAATATTACATTACTCAAAATGAGTTAATCAAATTAATACAAATTTTAAAAATTCAACGATAACTTTGGGTAGAAGTAGACTTCCCAACTCTACTGTCATTTCTGAAACCTGAACATAATGAGCGCGGGAAATTTTCGAAAAGCAAGTATCGATTGTCGAAACTCACTATCGACACCTATGCGACGAATCATTAGGGAAACGGCAAGTATCGATTGTCGAAATCCACTATCGATACGTACACGACGAATCATGTATACGGAAAAGGCGTTACGATATTCGACCTTTTTTGCCATGATCTTTTTATAATAGGATAAGCGATCGAAACAATCAAGAAAGTAACTGCTAGAGTGGAAGTGGATGTCAAACCATCAGAATCTCGGTTAAAGTATATATTCTACCAAGCTTCTCTTTATCTGTGGCTCAGATTTTGAATCACTCAGGTCTTTATATATAGCTGATAACCAAATCACTGATGGGTTTTCACTTCATTCCACAATCATACAACTCTGTCATACACAGAGAAAACTGGATAGTTAAACTGTTCATCTTGAATGTCAATATAGCTTCCTAAGATAGTCAACCTGAATATCTGAATATTCGATTTAAAAATAGGGATAAATGGCTTTACTATTCCAGATAATAAGGTTGACTATCTTATAAAACTATCTTACATTTGATGATCAGTTTAACTATCATCAGTTTGACTAATATCATCCTCCAGATGATCAGTTTGACCATCCAGTTTTCAGCGTGTACACGTTTAAAGAGGGATCAACAGAATCTTGAACAGATTCAAGGTCGAATAAGGTGTTATCAATTTTATATGCTGGAACTCTGCGGAATAGCAACTATTTCCAACCGAATAGTTTGCATAGTCGCTTCAAGAGTACACAAGGCACTCTTGGAACGTGCGTGCACATTGGTGAAATCTTGAGTATAATCTCTGAAAGTGGTAGTGCTGGGAAGCAGGAGTAACAGAAGTAAACGGAGAAGATGAAGGAAAAGAATCAGAATAAGAAGAAGAAGATGATGATGAAGAAGAAGAAGTAGAAGAAGAGGGAGAAAGATGCAGAAGAAGAAAAAAAAGTCAATGAAGGGGAAAGATGCGTGTCTAGTGACTAGTCATCAGCCCACGCGCGGTGAATAATAATTTCACCATGGGTGAGATATTCTCAGTTTCTCGTCCGATCGTTCTGGAAACTCGATTGCCCAATGAATAGGAGGAATGGACGGCAGTCGGCAGGTTTCCGGAGCTGGGATGGCCGTCATTGGCAGTGGCTGACTTACGCGTTCGTTCTCCGTTTGTTGGTATGCTCGGTATTTAAGGTATAGCCCGTATAGCGCTCGACTCGGAGATGTCAGAGGAGCAAAACGAGTGGGAGGATGGGATTCGACCCGACCGGATAAGCCAGGGGGCGAGAAGGAAAGACCCACGTGCGACAGATGAGAGAGAGACAGCGGGAGAAGCCAGTAAAAAGAGAAAGATGCATCTCGAAGGAGATCCAGAAAAAGAGAGGGCACTTTGGTTCCAAACTCAGAGGTCTCAGAGTCCCAGAGTCTCAGGCCTACGAAGTCACACACCCTCACGCAATAACATATACCTACAGTGTAGCCACTGTAGAGTGTAGACTGTAGCCTGGCTGCCTGGGTCTTAAGCAGACTGAGATGAAAGTTGGGATTGGGACTGAACTGAAGGGACTGCAGTTCAATAAACACAAAACACAAAAGTGCGCTCGCTTGCCGGGTCATCGTCAGAGTCAGCGTCAAGTTGCCTGTTGCAATGGGAAAGATTGTAGAGCGAGGAAAGTCTTCAAGTTTAAAATATGATGGAATGAATATACATTATAGCTTTCCATTGTTCTTTTAGAGAATCTTTGCAAGTTAAAGATCGACATTTGGCGGAATTGGAACAAATGCGCTTTGCATGAATGAATGATGCTAACTTTGTGGATTGAATGATGAAAAGTTAGGACATGATGGTTAATGATGCATGTGATAGTTATTACTTTGAGTAATGTTGAATTCTAGACTACTTTCTAAAGTTGAATCAGCGATAAGTATACCACTGATATTCACGGATTCATCAGTTTAGGGAAATCCTGTAAATTCTTTTAATTCAGTGCGATGAATAGTTAAAACCCAAGAGGTTAATCCCTCAATACGGACATAACTGTTCTGGAATATTCTGGTGTTTGGACCTATATAGTCTCCAATTGTCCGTGTAAAGCCTTTGAAGGAAGAAAGTGGCCCGGTGTCTCTTGTGGATTGTAAGTCCTTGATTCGGCCCTGAACTTGTGGCCACGTGGTAAGAGGTGTACTGCCTTGCTGAGCCCGCTGAGCCCGCTGAGCCGTCCTGGTTCATGCCTGTTGCCACGACAGGCTTTGAAACTACACGATGATACCCTGAAGAAGAAGAGTGCGCGGAGACGGAGACTAAAGAGGCTCGGCTGGTCGGGATAGTGGGAAGGGGCGAAAGGGCGGCAGCGAGGGAGGAAGGAAGAAAGAAAGAAAGAAAGAAAGAAATTACGAAAGAATGTATTCGGATTACTCGGTAGTAGGTGGGCAAGGTCTGATAGGTTGCTCTCTGGTGTGGGAGCTGGGAGCCTCAACTTGGCTTGGCCTGCCTGCCGAACGGCTTACGGCAATTCTCCTTATCTTTTGCTCTACTCTATACGTATAGCAATGTGCAGGGTGTATTCAGTATTCTGTATCATACATACTGTCGTCCAACATTACGAGACCACTTAAAAAAATCCTCCTGGAAAAATTGGTCTATCTTGATGAATATTCTCTGAGAAAAATGAGGATATAGAGTTTTTCAGAACGCAAAAAACACCCCCTCTTTTTTATGTGATTAATAACTGTGAAATAGGAAGAGTAATAATTGGTTTCATAATAAATTGACATACATAAGAATTTGGCTCATTCGATGGAAAGAGTTTACTCCCTTCATGGGACCATAGAGTCAAACTTGGTGTCAAAGTATCTAAAAGTAGTGTTTTGGAATTTTTGAAATCTAAATGACCTTCAGTCTCATTCTGCAGTCTAGATATTTAAAATATATTAAACTGCTTAAAGCCTGTTTGAGAGTCACTCCTCAAGTCCTCAGGCTGCCTCAGGTAAGAATACATCTTAATCGGAATCCTTTGTCTGTTTCTATCGAATGCTCATAGTTTTCTCATCTATTCTGAACTTTTAAGACACGTAAACCGTTAAACAATAGCGGTCGTCGTACGGAACACCCGGTGACCGGTATTTCCTAATAGCTCGTCTGCTATAGTTGAGAGGGATATAACAGTAGGTATGCGGTAAACAGGGTCCCTTCTCCATTTCCTCGTTTGGCAGTAGGCGCCCGATTGAAAAAGTTTCAGTAAAAGCGCGTGCAGTACTCCGGTTTTTTTCATCTCGTCAAACCTCTTGGCGTTGCTATTGTGAAAGTGAGTCGAACGCGCTTTCGCGAACATTATTTTAGTGAATCATGATCGCTGTCGAATAATCCAGATCGAGACCTCGTCCCTCTTCCTCTTTCTCCATTCTGTATTTTAAAGACGAAAATCTTACAAATGTAAATTGAAAAATTTCTTGTGATTCAAAATTGACTAGGGATCCTCCATTTAACCTTTGCAACCTGTCTGACGATAGACTCGAAGTAATTTCCAAAGCCTTAAACATATACAGTAGACATCTACAGTATAGACCAGAGGCCGTTTATTTATTCTTCAGCAACATCTTCATTAAGTTACATGCGAGCAGCGGATGATTTTGCAGGATCCGTTTTCTCGCCTCCCCCTTTTGACCGGTAAGCGAATGCACTCAGTACACGTCGGTATGCGGGTACTTACTACTTGAGCAAGGAACTCGTAGACTCTCAGACTTGCACTTCCAGATAGAGGATTCTACAATCTACACCCGCAAATTCCCACCGTTGAACGGCCCTTATTACGAAACTACACTATCTTTCAAATTTGCGAGACCACTTGCAAAAATCGTATTGAAAGATACCGTTTTATTTTGATGGATATTTCTCTCATTTTTTTCCATTTCAGAAAAATTAGGGACTTTTGGAAGAAGAAGAAGAAGAAGAAGAAAAAGAAGAAGAAACTGTCATTTGGAATTCATTAAGTTTCTAAGTCAAGGCGTATTCTGATTAATTTTAAATTTAAGATATATCTGTCATGCTCTTCATGGAGAAGAAATGAAACTCTGAAAAAGTACCACAGGTATACCAGAGAAAAATATTTGAAATTTAAAAAGTTAGTGAGATTCCAAAGGTAATTTTATCTTTCGATGCCACGACCATGGTGGACTTCCTGTTTCTCCTCCGCGCGGACGACCTTTTCTGTTGTAAACAGAACGTGATTTTCCATCGAGATTCAAAAGTGACAAATGGCCTGTATTAAAGGATCCTTCATTTCTGAGACTAGCTGGAGAGTTCGACGAGGTGCCTGGCTGAAAAAGGGACAATGAATTGAGGGGAGTGTCATTCCTAAACTGAACATCAGGTATAAGACCGTAGACAACAGTTTAGGTCTACTATCCTACATTCCTACCCGATTATTTGGTGTTGCTTTCTTGACATCTTACCTACTGGCTACTGGGCAGATGAAAACCTTTCAAAATTAGTCTGAACGTACAATTAAAAATCTTTCAATAGCAAGTCACTAAATACTATTGTAGGCTTGAAGCTATATCGACTTTTAATAAGTTTATTGAGACTGAAAGTTCCCTGAGTGGAAAATGAATAAATTTTAGAGAAATTTCATCTATTGTAGAAAGTTAGGGGCGACGAAATCCCTAAGGACGGCTCTGTTCTCAGGTGAAAACATTTAAACCGACTTACTCGGCAGAGATTCGTGGTCGTTCACCGACCATTGACATGAACCGTGCGACTGTGTTACCACATGCAAATCGGTGGCATTCGCTCTCTCGCATCTACAACAGAGGCTGTGGTGTCTTCTTGCACTCGGCACACGAACTGTGCGTCTTATAATATCATGATTTTAAAATCCAGGAATGAGGATATTTAAACAGGAGAACCAGTTTCCCAATAGTTTGGACTAATAAACATGATTGCTACTTAATTCATAAAAAGTAAAAACTACTTAGTATCAGTTAACAATAACCGAAGAAAAGAGTCCAATTCAAAATTAATTTTGACTTTAAAATAAAAATAAAATAAAATAAAAAACTTGAAATTGTAAGTCTTTAAAAGTAAACTTTACGGTTAGAGTTTGAGAGCTTAATAATTCTACATTGTCAATGATACACTGTTGCGTCTGAAATTGGTGATATATGCAAAAATCAATGAAGCTTTTTTACGGAATGAATCATTGTCATACAACGTAAATGAGTTTCACTTGGCAACATCCCACGTAAAGATCAAGAATATTCTATTATTGCTTCTTTCCCTTGTTCTCCTTCAAATGGAATTCTTGCTCGTCTTCGTAAATGAAGCAAATGAGTATTTGAGTTTCAGCAAGGTTATTGTCAGGCAACGTAGATTAGAAATCGACCGGTTCTGCGCAAATGCATTCGTTGTTTTAAAAGGATAAAACGAAGATGAAGACTTGATCGATAGAAAGGTCACATCCTTGTCCTACTTCTTCCGGATCTTTGTTCACGCATTGACACGCGCGAGTGTTATCAGCGGCTGCTCGATCGATTAGAAAGGACAGGGAAGAGATATACATTGCTCTGCGTATACATATACTATATTCTATGTAACCATCATGTATGTATCCCCATAAATTTTTTACAATGAGCAGTTACTGTTTTGACATGGACCAGTGATTTCTGAGTTCGACTTGATCCGGAAGTGGTCCATCGAGAACGGGATTTGCCATGGCAACCGCATTCTGCTTAACCTCGGCTGCGCATTGGTTTTCAGCAGCGTCATTCGAAAGCGGCCTATTATTTGGGGTCGCTGCATCGTTGTGACTGCGAATGCACAAACGATGATACGGCTGAGAACTATGTGTGACAGTAGCGTTTCAATGACCTTAAATCTCCCAAGCTTTTAATAGAGTGCTACTCAAATGTATGATCAAACAATCGTTATCGAGCATAACTAAAATTATCAACTTTAAACAAGATAGGAAGAATTGTAGGTTGAAAAAAGGATAAAAAAAGATAGATTGGGGATAAAATTGAATATATTGTTTTCTTCCATTTCGTTTTTGATAATTGAAATTGAACGTGATTCAAGTGGATAGAAACCTCATTCGGGGCTATCGGTACATAGAAATTTTAAGATGATTTTCGCCAAATGGACCATATCCAGAAATTTTTCGATGGAATTGTGGACGTTGATGCGAATGCATCTGCCAGATATAGGAACAATACACTCCTCAGCGACCCGACTTTGCCCGAGAGCCGACGAGGGTAGCCGAAGACAGTCTAGACTTGTCGAATGGAAAGAAGCTGCGTGTACGACGATGTGGTTTCTGGTGGTTTCATACTTCCATGGTACATACGTACTGCGTGGTGCATGCCTTATGTTACATTTGCGTTGCGCCTCTGCTGCAGTGTGTATTGCACTCTGACTCTGTGTATGTGGGAGTAGAGTGCATATGTGTCAAGTGTGGCCCGCGCTGCTGTGTTGTGGAATGCCGTTGGCAGCCGACAGCCGGCAGCAGGGTCGCCTGTTATTACTTGCCTTGCTTTGCCTTTGCTTTGCCTTCCTTTGCTTTGCTCTGCCTTGTGAGTTGTGCCTCTTCGGCTCTTCCTTATTCACTTGTTCACTTGATTCTGTTTCAAAGCTACATCGATGAAAACTCCCACCTCTATTCCTGCGCATTCTTCAGCTCTTGAACGGTTAATGCTTAAGAAGGACAAGGATGTGTCGATAGTGCGCAAGGCGGATCCCACAAGCAAGATAATAATTTCATTATTCCATGGGATACATATCTACTTAAAAGTAATATCAAATGAAATAGATTGCGAGAAAAGTCCGAGAAATTATTCCCAAGTGACAAGAAACTGTCAAAGTCAAGTATCGTGACATTTATCAATATTTTATCATTGTATGCATGTATGCTGTGTAGCTAAGTGTTTGCAGTATCTATCAACCACAAACTCTTATTACAACTCCAATTTCCTTTCTAACTTGTGTAAGTTTCCGTTCCTTGTAATCAAGCCTGTCTATATGCAACCCAAGCAACATTATCGTTTAGCACATAGCAAAGTTACTATTTTACTCAAGTTATACAAGTTAAATTGATAACTTTCTACTCGTTTAGATCCCTAGTTGAAAGGTACCTGTTATACTTCCTATAGTAAATCAATGAAATTCGCATTTATACGCGCCGGCGTATTACTCACGAGACTGCCAAAATGACTAAATTGAAATACTACGTGATTCATCATTGAAAATTTATAAAAGAAATCTCTTGCAGAGATTTTCGATCAGATCCAAACTGGTAATGTGGGAAAAATTCTTTGCACTAATTTTTAAATTATATAAATATTTGGTTCTCTTTGTGAATTTTACTCAGGATAAATATAGAAATCTGGCAAAGGAAATTGAATTTTTAAACTTCTCAATTGGTAGAATTTGAAACTCTAACTCTGTTTTGTAATTAAAGAGCGACATCTAGTTTCTCAGGAGAAAAGGCGCGTAATAATTTAAATCTTCATTCTTCACTCGTAAATAGCAAAACGTAGATTTCATACCATAGGTGGTGATCCAATTGTTCTTGTGCATAGTATAAGATATATATAATATGAGACTCTTGGATTTCAAGGCTTCAAGACAAAGTGTTACAGGGTTAACACACTCTTATAAGAGATCTCATTTTTTATCACTGCATCACGTATATGAGTATCATTAATCGCTAGATGCTTGTCATTTAAACCATGCATTCTTCTTTATAAAAGTTAATTAGTTTGTCATGCTTCTGCATACAGAAAAGTGCAGTGATGGAAACTTTCATCGAATATAATGTCAGAATAAGTGAGAGCCTGAAATGGAAGCCGATGCGCGCGCAACGGTTCGAACTCAAGGAAGAAAATGCTGCACCTCCCAAAGCCAATAACACATGTCGTCCTGTAACTCTCAACCTCAACTGACAATGAGTCATGAGTGCATAGATATATATATATATATATATATTTGTATACGTATATATACGTCTGGTGAGTGCATCTAGTATGCCTACACGTATCTGCGAGCGATTAAATCGTATTAATAAAAAAGTACTCAGATCTCAAAAATTTGTTTTACTAATTCAAATAAAAAAGTTAAAAACTAGTTAATAATTAACCAAGAAATCGAACCTGTATTAAAATTTTTAAAAGCTGCAGTTAGCAATCTCTGAAGGACCGTGCTTAATTTTCCTGAACTTGATTTAGTCGGGGAAACAGTGTTGCATCAGAAAAATACTCGGAAAAATATAAGGATTAATGGTCTTTAATAGCAGTGAATTATTTGATTGAGCATAATTTGGAGTAGATTTTAAAACTCCTTATTTGTACTTAAAGTATGAAGCGAGAAGACGGATCAATACCTGTGTGATATATGCTGAAGTAATTTCATTGTCTACTGCTGTTAGCGGACACTCACGTGTCGTGTGGCATGGCGTGCCCTGTATCGCAGTGGGGAAAATAGAACCCTTATGGCAGGAGTGATAGCTTGGCTGCTACTGAGTATTGATCACTCTTCACAATCAATGTTAACACCACTGTTTGTAGATAGCCGAATAGATTATCTAGACTTAGGACTCTAGACGGTTGAGTAAAGAAAATTATCTTCAGCTTTAATGCATGATGCATAAAGTCAGCCTACTCTTTATCACGATAATTCTACACAAAGGATACAAAATTTTCTACATGATTTAAATTTTAGTCGATTGTTTGTTAATAATTGACAACAATTATTCTAATATAGTAGAATCTGTTCAATTTCAATTTTAGCCACCAAGATCTGTTGGATAAATCTAGTTACTACCCTGATTAAAGTTTCAAATAGAAACTTATCCGAATGATTTTGAATGATCGATTGATTGCATTGATTCGGATAGGATTTCAATCCGAAACTTTTTATATGCTACATTTTATGCTATGCGCAAACGAAATGAGTATGTATTGCAAAATAAGGGTGAAAAAGTTATGCGTAGAGTGAAGCGACAGTGGAGTAGGACAGGCATGGTCAGACGTAAAACTGATCTGCAAGAAAATCGCGAATTGCTCAAAAATTATGCATCGTTTGTCAGTAGTGTAATTGAAGGGTAGTCCAGGCAATGCAAGTGTCTTCAACTAATTAAATGTGTAATATTCTCGACATGTTATCAATCTACTCCTGCATATGTAAAGTCGTTAACAAAGGGACTGTTGCGCGCTGGATGAAATTAATAATGCAAACAAACGAATAATTAAATCTATGCATGCTGTAAACGAAGAAGCTTTAATTGCTGCATATCGCTATCACTACTTTAAATAATCGATAATTCGATTTATATACCTGTCACCAAAAATAATAACGGTACATTCCAATTTTTTAATCCTAATATATATATATATATATATATATATAGTATTTCGGGGAAAAAATGAAAATGATAATGAAGATCTCTCTTTTTGGCAGAAGTACCAGCGTTTACCTAGCCTAGTTCTAGACTTCTAGGACATACCTGGACCTACCCTCTCTATCTCACGTACTCTGGGTTTTTCCCAACCCTTAACATCTGGTTGACACTTGGATAAAAAGTCTGCTCGATATCCTTGAATCTTAAAATTCCCCGGCAACTCAATAAATCGAGTGAGCACGTATGGTACACTACGTGTAACCATCTCAATGCTCATCCTCTTCATCTACCGCGTGTCTATTTTTTAATATTAAATAATAATCGCTGAAAAGTATTGCTACAGGAGGATCTTTTAAAGGCTTGCTCTGGCAGATAAAGGTATCAAAAAATCATGAAATTATTAAACATGCAATCCAGTCCAATGAGTTTCTTAGAAGTATCCGCATCCAGATTTAGAACGTTTAAATTTTTTCCGTATATTCGAGGGTGTATTTCTATTTGTGTTTTTGAGAGCTGACAAAGAAATCGGGATCCCTAAACCCATCTATCTCGTCTTCTCGCTGCGCTCCGAATTCTGGCGGAGCGCTCTATTTTTCATTTTTTCCCCTCCGTCATTCCGTCTCATTTTCTCTCTTGGATTGGGAGATTGAACAGAAAGTTCAAATCTATAGGTATACTGAGTGTACGACTATACGGGTTTCTTTCGATCTCTCTCTCCTTCGTGGAGTCCTTGTCGCACTCGTGATCGTTTCTGCGCGTCTTGGAGCTGGAGGTAGTGTGCTCTCGCGGATAGAAATACTACATTATTTAAATAGTGTGGCGACTACGTTGCGTGACCTTCTCATCGGCAACGACGACGCCGGTGATTCTCCTCTTTAACCTCCCCCACTCTACGGTAGGACGTCACTCGCTCCTGCCTCGTCTCCGCCTGCCTCGCCTACCCTTCCACGCTCAATGCAACCACTTCTCTCTCGGATCTCTTCTTTCTCGCACAAAGAGGACGCGCGCGAGTACACTATTGCATTGACTCTCTCTCTCTCTCCCCCTTACTCTCTCCACTCATCTCTCTTCATCTCACTCAGAGAGCGGAGAGTGTGCGCGCGAGCGCAGGACTGCAGGGTCGAATGCAGGCTGGAATAGAGGCTCACTGATTTCCTGGGAAAGGACATTTTTTTTTCTTTTTCTGTTTTCAGGACCTTCCCAACTAAACCTGGAACTTATCTTATGATCTTCGGTTTACCAGCTTCTCGTTCTCACTGAATCAAAGAAGAGCGCGGCATGACGACGTGAGGCTCTCCACCTGGTATACACTATACCGTCATTACCGTCTCGGTCTGACCGACCAATGTCAGCAGTCAGCAGCGCAGTCAGCGACGTCAGCGTTTGTGTGTCCTTTTCCCCTCTTTCTTCGCAAGCGTCACTCTTCATGCTTGTTTTTTCCCGGAGAGCCGAGTTGCTTGTGTTCAATACGGATTACGGAGAGGCTTGCAAGGACGAGGAATCGAATGAACTCTAGGCAGATTCCTGCGAATCCTGCGGCCATACTACGCCGGTAGCGGGTAGGTATACCCCGTATACCTTCCTACGCGTGCGGGCTAATGCCCTTCCGCGGTCCGCCTGGACGCCAAGAATCGACGTTGAGAATATCTACAGAGCAGCAAGTGATATGACCTCTCGTGGGGGTCCACACCCTCTTATTGGAAGAGATCTATCATTCTTAAGTGTTAGGGAGACATTATTTATATTGTTATAATCTGTTGTTTTATTGTCCTGAATTTTGGATTTTTCAGAATTGAATGGTATTTTTCGTACATTTTTGTGTAATATCGAATAATTTACAAGGAGAAATCGACAATGGAATCAGCAAATTTTAACAACGTAACGAGAGCATAGGGTCCAAGCTAGTCCTCGTTATAAGATTACAAAATCCACATTGATCAGTTCATACAAAATTCAATGTCTTAAATTAATCACAATAATAATAATAGTAAAGTATCTTATGACTTGTACTTGTATCGAACGACTATTTTTATAAATTAATAGTCCTTCGAGCAGACTGACATGCTTGAATTATTTCAAACAAAGAATGAGTAACGCGGCGTCTACTTCCGTCTTTCCGACGTTCTTAGAAGGAACCGGAAAACGTCAGTGCACACGTTTTAATTAACTATAACTACACCGACGCGAAATTAGTTACGCTCTTACTTTATAGATGGCACCAATCTACTCTTTTGAGGCGGCCTCTGGCGGAATTCAATTAATTCGTTAGTTCAGAACGGCAAGTTTATTCCAAATTTTTTACAAAATCCGTCAAGGGATCAAAAACCTGTCAGAAGAAAACTAAAGTAATTTTGCTTTGGCTCAATGATAACTTGTTAAGGTTTTTCCAACAGGAAGCATAGCAGTTTCTTTATCGCGGGTTCGATTCCCGATTTTGATAAAAAAATTCAAAGTACTTGCGTAAAAATTTCTAAATTGAAATGTATCAATTTACCCCCAAAACGTAAATGAAAAGATGACGTGATTTTGTAATTGATTAGTCGCAGCAAAACGGTGTCCAGCAATGAGATGGCCATGGCACCCTAAGTGCAGAACTTTTATTTAAATTCGAGACACCCGATAGAGGGGTGTAATAAGTATAAACTGTTGTTCACGGGAGGCAAACTGCTCATGGGGTATAGTATATACTGTGTACACTGTAGGACACTATATGTATATGGTATGCACATTCTTTCTATAGCCTGTTACGTCCCCACCCTCGTAGAACGTAGACAATCCCTCCTCTTCGTGAGTAGGTACTAAGGGGTGTCCTGCACAGTGTATTATATATATATATATATATTTCCCAGAGTGACTAGTCCTTGCAGACTGGAATGTCATATTTCCAGGCAGGCTCTTTTCACGCTTATTACATCACGATTACTTCCAAATAAAGTTGTTTCAGTAACGCTCTTCAATCTGAATTTGCACTGATTTATCTCACATCTTCAGAGAAAAAATACTCTCCGAAAAATTATCACACGACAATGATTACTCTTCTCAATGGAATGTTATATATAAGAAATAAAAGAAATCAAATCTATTTTGATAATTAATCCTCGGTAATCCTAGAGGCATAATTTGGTAGATCAGGATTCGATATGCCCAAACTTTATACATTTTATGGTAACGGGAATGGGAGTTTAGTCACTTTAATCGGATTCGCATGACGTGTCTGCTCTTCGCTGCAAGTGCGGATTGCTTGCATATTCCTTTATACTTTACATAGGATGATAGAAGTGGTAGAATAGCTGAAGCGGGAGCGATGACCAGATGCGCGTATGGCTCGAAGGGCGAGTGTATTATGGTCTTTCGAATATAATATTTGGTCAATCAGCCGACTATTTTCTTTAAGCTGTTCCGTATTTCTTTATTCTTCTACTAATACTACCAATATTCCAGCTGACGCCAGATCACAACCTTAAAAGTGACGATTCCAATTCGGATTAGAGTAGCCTCTTTCAAGAATACTGGATATCAGACATTATATCAGAATTATATATACACAGTTGATGCAGTCAAAAATTGATTTAAACGTATAATTCATAATTAATAATTACCACGAGATGTAATCCCTCCTATCAAAGATTCGATTATTCTATTACTATGCTCGAACTATAGGGAAAGGTGTCACGTCTCCTGTTGAAACTGATTCTACTAATACATAAATACTAATACTAAACAAATATTGGATAGCCGTAGCAAAATATAGACATCTATGCTACAGATATTTATTATGGAGTATTATATAGAGTATTATAGATACCTGTAAAAATAAATTATTGAATTATTGTATTTGCCTGCGATGACTGAGGATAATGTAAAAAGAGTGTATCTATGAAAATAGAAATACTTCCGGAAATAAGATATAGATTATATACATTATTATATTAGATATATCTATGGGATGTAAACTCTTGACGTTTCGTATCCTCAGTTTTCCTACGCCAATGGAATTTCAGAATGAGTACCGTTGTCCTCCTACCAGAACGGAGGACCGGGGTGTAGAATTCCTATTGATCTCCTCAGAACTCTCCGCCAGTAGCGGAGACTTGAGCTGCGCCCTGCTATGAGAGGCCACGTTGTCATGCGCTGACTTACCGCATCATTAATGCTTTAAAAGATAATACCACCGACCCATATATCTTGAAACTGACGCTTTCTCTCTTTCACTCCGTTCACACCCCTCTTTTATTATCAAACGCAGAATTTCATACGTTTCGCCGCATTACTTGCCCAGCAACGTTTCCTATAGCGTTCATGAAGACCTTGATATATATATCTATTATTGGACTTCTACGAAAGATCTTGCCAGTAGAAACGTCTGAGTCTAGAAACCTATTCTGGAATTATCAAATATGATCCTAGAAAATTTATTTCTTATTACCCAATCTCATGATTTTGACGGTAATTTTGTTAATTCCCTTGAAGTAGGAAAAATGGTAACAAGAATAATGAAAGGGGATAGAACGTCGGAAGGGAGGGACTGAATCAAAAAGGGTGAAAGACTTAGCTAAATGCAGAGCTGTAGGAATGAAAGTCAAGCAGTTTCGATATTCAGAACAATATTTCTTTAACGATATTCTTTGAAAGTCTGCGAAAAATCATTTGACATATTGCCAGTATCGTGGGTGATGTACTTGTTGATGGGATTGTGGGAAGGATTTTTATCTGCTGTTGTCTGCTGGTAGTTCCGAGACTAAGGTTTGCACCGTTTGCACCTCGGTTTGCACCGTGACGCGTACACATGGCGACCGTCTTGCCGATTTTTAAAGACCACCTGTTCCGCGCTGCTCGAACAAATAAACTGAAACAAGTACGACAATATGGCATGTGGTGGTGGTGGTGGTGGCTGTTGGATATAAGATGGTTATAATAGTCCATGGCACCTGTCTCCACGTAAGCATCTGAGATCAGCAGCCACAGTATGCACTGAAGAGTCGAGACTTCATGCCTACATGTTCAAGACCAGGCGAAAGAGGTAGTCGGGTGACTTGACTGGTAGTGGTAGAATGTAGAAGAAAGAGGTGGTGATCCGAAAGCTAAGGGGGGAGGACAACAGTTCGAACGAAGAAGGTTGTCGGAAGCGAGGTTAAGCGACAAAGGAGAAAGAACCAGATCTCTACCGAGCAATCATTTTGAAATGGCAGGCGAGACTCGTGAGGAGTCGTGCGCGTGCCACTATTTACATGGCACCTGCCACTTGCCACAAAACTCTTTCTTGGCTACGCGTGCGCTCATCAAGTCGCAGCCGGACATCATTCACATTTTTCCTTTTTTCCTAAAACAGAAGGGATACTTATGCAAAATTATGTCGAACTGCTTGAACACGTTTCGTACATCAAAATCAAATTGAAAGCGTACCAAAGATTCATTAAAAAAAATAAATATTCATGATCTTTCTAGTCTCGACTTTTGTTCCGCTTTCACAAAAGCGTTCATACGGTTAGCGAATTGAGTTTTAACCTTACCAAGATTGAGAAATGATATTCTTTTGTCATTGTCTTGTGATGCAGTGTATTAGTATTTAATAATTAATTAATTACAGTTACGATATGTCAAACCTCTCTCGGATAGTTCGAGCATGAGAGTGAAATTTCCATGATCAAACTTTTGGTAGGAAGTATCACGTTTCATCATGGCAATTAATCATTTTAGATTGTGAACGAGTTGAAGATTACAGAAAGACAGACCTTGCGGCAAATCTTGCATCTTGCTGCACTAGATAGCAGTTTGTTGTATCATTTAAGTAAACTTTGGGCTTTAGTTGAAGAACCTAAATAAAATATTTTGCGGCATAAGACCTCAAGATTGTGTGCAAGAAGGGGAGCATAGTCTCTTCACCAAGTTTCATTGGACGGATATCACGAGCGAGTCTTTCAATTATCTTTATGGGGACCATAATGTAAATTGCTCTGGTGTCAACGTCGCGACAGAGGGGACGGTCCAGTCAACGAAGAGGGCAGGCAGGGTCGGCTCAGCCTCAGGCCAGGGGTTAAAGCCTGTGGCCCATGACGTGGGGTGCGGAGGACGAGTGCCGGATGGGTATTGATCAACTAGACGGCCAACAAGACGCCGCATCGCGCAGAACAGGATACCTACCATACCCACTGGATGCTTCTCCGACGCCAGAGCCGTCGACGCTGCCGCCTCCGCGACATAGTGCCCTCGATTGCGATATATAACCACTCACTCTATTCAACCCTATGCTCCTATCATCCGCGCAATAGTTCGATCCCTCCTGCTTCCCTTTGATCCCCAAACACGTAACAATCTCTTCCTGTGCCCAACACCCTGATTTATTATATTGAGTTTCCTTATTTTTTTTCTGTCTCAAGAAACTTAAATAATTTTATTCACATAGGGAAGTCTAAAAACACTTCTTAGGCACATCCATCAGGCCGTGTAATTAGTCATCAGGACTAGTGAGTTTTGCTCATCAATGGCGCTAAGGGTCGTGAATTACTCGTGATCTATGGGCGTGGTTTGCCGACAAGGTGTGCCTGAGCTAACTAATATGCGTTTGGTTTGTCGAAAAAGCGAGTCTAAGCAAAATAATGGGAGTAGATTGTCGATAAGGCGTGTGTAAGCTAGCTAATGGGCGTGGTTTGCCTATAAGGCGTGTCTAAGCCAACTAGCGGGCGTGGTGAGGTGGCGAATAGGCGTGTCTCCTTAGCGAGAGTATCTAGGAAACTTATTCAGTGGGCGTTATCTAAACTTCTTTGGCTATTATTTAAAGTTCTTCAAGTAGCAAATAATTGAAAAGGCTATTAATGTTTTTAATAAGTTCTACAAAGCTTCTAATACTAATTTTAAGTGAATAAGCGTGCTTTCACGCAAAAAAAAAAGATTTTTCAAGTACTTGTTACAGCCCTTTTTAGTGGAGTTCTTTGATGAAAACGATTGGAACTCTTATCGCCCTCGGTTGCTACGCTCCTTCAAATTTCTCTGTCACTCCTTTGCCCTCTCACATCTACCTCTGCTGAAAGCGTGCTACTCGACAGCACCTACTACTCCCCCCCCTCCCTTTTTCCAACCATGGTATCCTGCCGTACCGTTTTGTCCGTTCGTATGTCATCGGTGTCGTGATCCAGCGTTCGGGTTAACCGAATCCATTGTGAGTTCTGGAGAGTTTTGTTATGTTAGATTTGTTTGAACAGCAGAGAGCAGTGTCCATATCAATCGTTGACTATAATTGACTCGGATATTCTGGTTAGGGACTTATATGGACTTCAGAAGATGATACTCAGGATTAGCGAAAGAATTTTATAACTATAAATAATCATTGGCAGATGATGTTATCGATTTTAATTTTATCTTTTACTGTTTTGAATAAGAATGATTTAAGAGATACTTGAGGAATTTAGGCACCCATGAGAAATTGAATAGTATTATGTATATGGAATAAGGAATCGTTCCTTGTGAAGCTCAGTCCACTGAACTATCATTGATGTAGAATGAGCCTCGTCATTGTTTTCCCATTGTTAGGGACTGTTAGGTAGATGGCTCGAATATATCGTCTTTATTCAGCGTACGGTCTGAACTGAGAAAGTAACTGTCCACCTGAATTTTCATCTTTGCTTCGTTCACTGTTACATGTTCGTTCAGTAACGGATCGTGCGTCAACAATGCAGAGCTCATTCCGGTTTGAATAAAGTTCAATGGCTTAGTCTCAAACAAATATGTAACTACGAAGAAAAAGAAGGTTTTGTGGGCTGAATCACCTATAAACACTGTTGCGTAATAAATTAAAAATATTTAAGACAAAGCATAGGAAACGTATTATTAGAGAGAACTTAATTATTACTGTTACATTTAAGTAGCTTGCACATCAGAAAACAAGTGTCAAATGTTAAAATATTTGGGGATTATTTTTTTATTAGTTTATATATTCAAATGAAATGAACATCCAATCCCAGGAATTGAAGACAAAAGATAAGAGATTGTGTCTTCTTATTGTGTGGCGAGTATATACGCAATTAGTAAGGTTCACAGCCGGACATTATCACCTGCCGTTAGACATCCACGTGCCATCGAGAGAACCCAAAAGACGAGCAGACCGCGTAAGTGGCAGCTTGCTGCCAACACCTGTACCTTGCAATGCAGTGTGTTTCATTGTCAGCTGTAATTTGGTAAACCACGCAACGTTCATAATACCTTTCTTAGGAAGCACTTGAAGTGAATGGCTATTCATTATTCACTAAAATATGTAAATTTCTTGCAACTTTTTATCCCATGAGCAATATACCTCACAACCTTAAGGGTTTGATGCATCAATGTCGTAAACTTTGATAAAATTATAATGTTTTAGAGTACAATAAACACAATTTCCAAATGTAATCATCGAACAATGTGTTCGATATTTTTGAGATAATATATGCGGTAACATCACTTTTTTTAGATAGGAATACTTTAATAAGTTGCTTGGTAAACATCTTAAGCACTTGTAAATTTGTCTTATAAACAGCATCAGTCAGGGGTTTCTTGGAGTCCCTGAAATGACAAACGACCTATTTTGCGGCACCCGCAGGTGTTGATAAATAAATAGTCGCTCTGTCATTTATCAACTTCGCAATTTGTCTGATTGGGCATGCAATTTTTCTCCCTGATTGTTGCCTCTCAACACTCAAGTACACGGCTATAAGAAAGTTTTGACTGGAGTAACGTATAGTCGTATATTGTGGAGGCGAAGGTGTGTGAGATTATCGGCTGAGGGCGGATTACGGAGAGAAAATCCGGCAGAGTGTGTGGATGAGAGTGAAGAAGGTTCGAGGTGAGGTGAGGTCCCGCTGCAAAATACAAGTTGGTAGGATATCGACCAGCCGGAAGTCTGAGTAGATGTTGCCATGGAGACGCTCAAGTCAATTTGACCTGGGCCAACAGTCACTGGCATACTGATGCATAAAGTCGTTCGGTTATTCATGCATACAGTCTTTTGTTATGAAAAAATATGTTTGTCCTCAAGTCCTTTAAGTCATCAAGGCTGTTCAGTGCATATATCCAGCTCTGACGTCGGTGTTAAGGACGAACGCGTTTCGCCTGAAGAAAAAATGAAGAAACTGCCTCACCAACTTACCAATCTTTGTTCAAGTGATTCGAAAGTCACCGAAATGTTAATGTGTTATTTGTATTTTTATATGCCAATTGATATGTTTAAAATTAATCACAAATCCATTTGCAGAATGCTTTCATTCAAGCGGTAGATTTTGTTAATATTTGGTACCAGCATTTCATTTATGAGCAGTAACAAGCATTGTAGCCTTAAGTTAAGGAATCTTAAGAATAAAGAGGTTGCAGCTTCATATGAGAATGTATTTGAGACTCTTGCTAACTATATACAAGGCGCGCATTCTGAAGTTAGTCTCGGTATCTATACATACGGACGATACTGGATATTTATACGCAACTAGAATGCATGACACATAAGTTTAAAATAGCTTCTGTACGTTCCATTAAACGAGGCATGTGATGAAATGTCCTCCAAATCGAAGGGAAACTGACTTTGATTTTTTTCAGATTAACTCAAAAAGATTCGAAGGGATCCAAGTCACTAAAAGAATTGTCTTTGGATCTGGAAAGAAACGACACAATGATTAAAATTTTCCACTAATAAATACTTAAATTTCCATCATTTGACCTTGGTGCTAGAAACACTCATTTTGGAATCAAAGCGAATATTGACCTATATTAATAGTAGACTCAACTAAAGAGAACTTAATTGTTCCGAATTGAACTCTTATCATTATAAATTTGCATTATAAACTGATATTGCAATGTTATAATAATTAATACCATATAAATTCTAAAACTGCTAATATATTATTTATATTGGATACTGACTAAAAAAAAGCCTTTGGGAAAATTGATATTCATATATATATATATCTAGTTTTTGACTTTCGAATGAAAATTTTATTATTTTTTAAGTCTGCTTTCTACGTCAGGATAAGTACCAAATGAACTGGTATCACAAAGCCCTTAGTTGTTTCGTAGCTCTCTCCCCTTTCGATCTCTCGTCAGTCGTCACCCCTGTTCGCCTTTGGTTGTGCAGCAGCATCATCTTGCACCCGGCTCTTTAGGGCTCACGTGATGCTCCCCCATTCGATGGCTTAACCTCCACTCTATTTGCACTGGGTGACACGATAGTTAATAATTGTTTTATAAATTGCCCAATATATTTAATCACCGTTTATAATCAAAATAATGACTTGATTTCTAAAGATATTGAATAATTTTCTCAGATTTTATTTTATTTTATCACTTATACTCTGCTTATTATATTTAAGAGTTTATACTTCCGGTTCGTTACCAACTTCTTACCAGTTGCATTTAATTTACCGGTTCACTGAATCAGCAATTTTTCTTTGCAATGATAGTTTATGAATTGATTTTTCAATTTTTTAGACAAAAAGAGATCTTGAGAAAGCATGTAAAGAGATATGTTCTTTAATATCTGGACACCGTGTAAATCTTGTTGTGACAACTCCGCACCCCATTGTCGATCGAATGATTATATTACGTCACCCATCTGGTTAGCCCGCCCACGTATATGAGTGTATATGTATTTAATTCTTACGCAGTGCGTTCTAATATAGACAGGGGTCGCATTGTGCGTAAGCCTAGTATTTGTGTGCGTTGAACCCCTAAACATGGATTGGTTCGATGCGTAGAAGCTGGAAGAAATTTCTTTGTTCGACAACCTACCGAAAGATCGAGTATACAAAAAAAGCACAATTTATGACCACGCGTAATTCGAATCATTAGAAACCTTCCGCAAGTGAGTAATCACTTTTGGATGATATACTTAAACACTCAAGAAGCCGGGCCCATTTAGCTACAATAATTGAGCATCAGGGTATAATCTTGCAGCTTCGATTTTCTTGAAAACTGCAGATTTCAACTAAAATCGTAATCCCAAAAGTATGCAGTATAAATGCCCATATATTTGCTTTGTTCGCCAAGAGGACTATTAATAGTTTTAGTGTTCGAAGTATATGTTTATATTGCAGCTAGAATTCTTGTGAAAGTAACACCTAAACATATATAATCGTTCATAATTGATGCAATAGTTGTGAAATCATTTTGGCATTTTTTTTCATAGAACGCAGTTTAGAAAGGCAAAAGAGATCGAAGCTACGTTATTGCAGCGTTTTTATTGGATTGCAACGTTATTACTGAATGCAGAGAATGTTAAATAAAATAAAAGGTAAGAATATTCAACGTACACTTCGCATCAAAATAACCATATTTGATCTATCTGGAGAGTAGAATAGTCACAGGAAATTGCTCAAGGTCAAAGAAGGTTGCTTCACAGTCTCTCAAAATTAGAAAGTCGTTAATAAAGAATACATTCAATTGAAGTGGTAATTGAATTGACGATGAACTCAGCCAATTGCCTTGTTGGTAAGGATTAGTTTCAAATTCATTGGGCTGGAAAGTTGAAGCAAGGTGAATTGAAAGGTACGAGTAGGAAAAGGTGATTCAAGAGTGATATCTGATGTACAAGAGGTTGAATATATATATATATATATATATATATTATTATCTGATTATATATATATACTTAC
>JAUEJJ010000046.1:3812297-3899060 GCA_032164275.1 Synergus coniferae
TATATATATATATAGATATAGCTGATAAAATTTCAGTTTCTTGATTATCGTGATTTGGTTATTACTTTGTAAACATTTGAGATTGTTTTTCTGCAAATTATACAAAGGATGCGCAATGCCTATTTCTGATTTTCAAGAAATCTTGGATTCTGACTAACAATAAGAACTAGGCGGCTGATGTCCTTTAAGGATACAGGGAAAGAAAATCAAGTGGTGTGGTTCACGGGGATTGTTGGCAATCTCATACTGACGCCCTATTTCCTCCTACCCTATGGTAGCCCATAATCGTTTCTCTCGCTCTACTCCACGTTCAACATGGCAAAGCGCGAGGAGAAGCTCTAGCTAGTGGCGTCCCTATTCCATCCCTCGTACCCCAATCGCCATTCTCATTCCCATCCCATACCCAACCACTCTCACCCACCAGGGCACAACCACCCACCTATCCAGCTCACCCACCAGCCATACCACGCAGTAACACCCGACCGACAGATCAATACGTACCAACTACCAAGCTTCCTCCAGATTATCATTCTATCCGTCCACTTTGAGGGAGCCAAAATCAAATGGACAACCTGGAGGCCATTTACGGATAACCCATCTTTGTATTTTAAAGTCAAAGCAACCAGCAATACCCTTTGTGGTCAAAGATCCGGTGTATTAACTCGCGTCCCTTATAGATCTCAAGTTTCAGAGATGCTCCATCTCCAAAGTTTTAAACTCATTTGCCTTTTACAAGAGATTTAAAATCTCTAATTTTTTAAAAATAGGTCAAGGCAAAAAGTGGAGCAGGTTTTGGAAATCATGGGATTGAAAATATAGATATTTGAAAAAAGATATTTGAATTTGTTTCTTGCAGGGAATGTTATTTGTATGTACTTTAGTATTTTGCTAAGGATTATTTCACTAAAATCATAATTTTTTTTATATTTGTAAACTCGATTTTATTTGAAACAGTGTGAATTCATAGAACTGTTTTTTTTTTTTATTTGGAATACGTATAGATTTTCTTTAATAAAGAGGAGTGAGATTTTTTATGAGATAGATGTCACGTGCCTTTCATGTATAATACGCGTATAGGGGAGTTCAGTATCAATCGCTTTAATCATAGGGCTACTTTCCTATAGGAGTCTATAGCCCACATCGTAATTTTATATAAAGCAATTAATAGTTTATTCATGCTATGTCTACTACGCTCATCGTTTAGTTCCGTTACTTGTATAAGGAAGTAGTCTGCGCGTGTATGTATCACGGAACAAAGTATATAATAGTTTCCGCAGAGGTTTGTACTTATTTACTTAAAGTCGTGACAATATTTTATAAATGATATAAGTTTGAGAAAATCGTTTCTAAATAATAATTAATTTAAATATCGTATGAAGTGTATGAAAACTGGAGTTAACTTTGAATTAAAGAGCAACAGGTGCCTTGATCATCGAACGTGCTCAGCCATACAACGAAATACTACTGACATCAGGTGGAAGCATATAACTACTTTAAGTGATGTGGAAAAGAAAAAAATCCTGAACTCTATGAATCATCTATAAATCACGATTTTATTGTAAAATAAATTTTTGATAATTATCTGGAGTTATCTGAACCGGATTCAAATAATTTTGTTTTAAATTATAAATAATGCTTTGTTTTATGATAAAGGGTAATTCTCGTGGGTGCAACAATATTATTTTAAGCATTGCGTACCTCACATTTCAAGGTAGCCGCAAAATGCGTCACAACGCGTTGGTGTTGAGCTCTACGTCATGAGGACTTCTGTGACGTCAGTGGCGTTGCGAGATTAGCTTCATGGGGTGTTTTCGCTTGTTAGTGTTAGAGTGAAATGCCATTTCGTGATTCCCTCAAAAGGTCAGAAAGTAGAATGAGATGAAATCAAGAGCAGTAATTCAGTTCCTATTGATCTACTTTTCTGGACATCTAATACACACAGTATATCTTCTATCAATCAGATTTCAAGATTAGAAAATTACAATTATCGAATTATCACTATCATTATCATTAGAGCATTAATTTTATGTCGACGAGTGGTTTCATGATCTAACTTTCTATGATGCACTAGAGATACAAGGATGATGCGTTGACTGAAGTGGAATTTCCTACACATTCATCCAAAATTGCTTGCTTCTTTCTTTAAAGAATTTCTCCTATATTTTCGTTCATACTCGAGAAAACAAAACTCAATATAACTCTGAATCTTGACTCACTTATAGTATCAAAAATTATCACTGAACTCTGGCCTAAGTTTTCGACAGATTGACTGGAAAATTGCTGAATCAGCCTCAGTTGACGGAGTCTCAACATACAAAGAATTTATTGGTTTATCGAAGAAAACTCGGTGATCGGCGAACAATAAGGCGCGTTAAACATTAGAAAGGAAGAAGATGCAAGTTCTCCCTTCTCTTCATCTCTTTCTTCGAGGCTGGACAGCTAGAATGAGAGCATAAATCGACGATGAAAACTTTTTGGGAACAGTTACCAGTCGGTAACACATACAAACGTGTATGGGATTTTATCTGACGGTACTCGGGGATGTTGCGGGTTGATTTATCGCTTGTCGTTGCCATGGAAACCTCGGCGTGACTGGCTTGCGCGACACCCTCATATCCGAGTCGACTCTCTGGTTTGCTCTATCCCTTTCTAGTCTCTTCCCCGTTCCAACAAATTTTCCTCAACCCCCTTCGTCCTATCCATCTACGCTTCTACGCTACGCCACCCTCATGCCGACCACACCAACGCCACGAACTTCTACATTCTACACCCGATTCACCCTCCAGCCTACCCAACTTCTCCGCGTCTTCCTCCTTCGGATATGCACCCCACGCCACTCGCAGCCCTACTCCCGCTCCCGCACGAGCTTCAAACCCCCTGAGAACGTCAAGGAGGCGACTTAATGCCGACGCGACGGAGTTCCCTACCCACTGCACAGAATTCCCCGTATCATCTACGCAAGCGCCGTATACACTCTGTGACCCTTTAAAGGATACCGATTCTTCGGAAGGATAAAGGATCAACAAATCTAAAGAAAACACTGCCTATTCTTATACATAGCAGCGAGATTCCTTTTTTTAAGGTTTTCTAGGCTATGCAGAAACCCCTTTAATCAAGATTATCATGTCTCGTTGAGCAATTATGTATGAATTAAAAGGGTTGGAGATAATAGATATGATCCATCTTCTGCATCAAGTATTACATCCTTTCTATATAGCTTTAAAAATCTATTCAGACAATGGGCAACAGTTTTTCTGGATCGTAGACCTTCGATGTTATCAAAATTTTAAGTCGTTGACCTAGTGGAGTAATTTAGCAACAGACTGCAATTAAGAATCTTCCCAGCAGTGGATTGTAATAACAAAGGATAAATCAGAATTCATAACAGCACATGATAAACTCATTAGTAATGGATACACAGGCAAAAAATACATAACTACAAAAGCAACAAATACATAGTTACAAAACCAACAGAATTATACTCAGTAACATATATACATGAAACAAGACCCACAGAGAACCTGTTATATGCAATTTCCCTAAGGGTGTGACCTGGTGACAAGAAATTTTCTACTCAAGTAATAAGTTACGCATGCCATGCAGTTGAAGAACAGAGAATTCCCCGGCTAATTACAATCCGGTAACAAAGTGCAACAAAAAACAACGCGTGCGCGCATTGCAATTCTCAATTATCAGTTATCTTGACCCAAAATCAATTTGTTTGCGGGTAAAGCTTGTTTTGAGCTTGGACCGAATTTATTTAGGTCATTGAATGAAGTTTAGATCAAGTTTGAGTCAATTTTGGATGCATTTTGGTCGAATTTGAATGATTTTGGGTCCAGTTGAAACTGGCTGACACAAATTTCAACTCAAATTGACCCAACTTCCCCAAAACCATTAAAATTTTCTGTTTATAAAGTATATGAAGATTTGAAAAGAAACTGCTTGAAGATTAGATAAAAGTTAGTTGGATTAGTATTTTTAATTAATTTATATTTAGTAGAAGTTGTCATATTGTATAATTACAATAATAATTACAATTAATGTTGATACAATTTTTAATTTGAGATTTGTAAATAATATAATTGATGCTTTTAAAAATTATATTACATTCATTATATTCTATATTCAAGATACCATTTGAAGCTTATAAGTTTTTGTCCTTCTGCAAAGTGCGCAGTGATCCTTCAGTTGAAGGATCTATTATTTTTCGAATAAGGAGTCTTGAACGACATCGATCGTTGGCGGAGGAAAATAAGTTTAAATAAGCTCGGAGTTTAAATATCTGTATTACCTTTAACAGATATTCTATCCTTTCTCAGTATGTATATCATCAGTTGGAAGAAATGAAACCTGCATGATCTACTCATCTTTTATCAACGTAATAAATATTTAAAATTTTTATATTCTGTAAACAAATCGAATCTAGATAATCTAAATTACTGAGTTTTTAACAAAAATATCAAAATTATTCATTGATAACATTTTTTAGGGTAATTAATAACCCTAATTTCCCAGAAATGATAGATTAAATTTTTAAATTAATTTACAGGTAAATATTTAATTATTTTAATTGGATATAATTTAATTTCAGTGGGAAAAATTTTATTTTACTTGATATTAATTAGTTATAATACTTATAATTAGCATCAAAATAAAGTAAAATAAGGCGAAATAATGTTTTAATAATATAAATTTGTAGATACTTTATTACAAAAAGGTAGAACGTAAAAAAACGTAAAAGATGTGGATTTATGGAGAAATCTGGGAATATTCTAGAGTCGGTCTCATTGTTATCGACCCGCTTGTTTCTATGGCGTCATTGGCAGCAGATAGGCCATCATCTGAAGCACTGTGTGAAAGGTCACAGGCGCAACCCTGCGCGCACCAGTGTACTTTACTTTCGACCTTCATGCTAATTTTTAGGTATGCTTTTCACGCTACATTTTTTTTTAAATCTCGTGACCTTCGTTTTTTCAATAAATCGATTGAGATATAATTAATCTAGCAAATTATTAAACCGTTTCGGCTTGTACACTCCACCTCAAAATTAATCAATCCTTATAACGGCATTTTGCATAGGACTGGCAGATAAAAAAATATTTCAAATTATGATACAACAACCTCAGAGTCAGTCAAAAGCAAGTAACAGTCAATAATGACTTTCAGAAATATTTTTTTCATATTTAAGATTAATTGCATATTATTTTGTACCTTTTCGTATCTTATTTTCTCCTTAAACTTTCTTAATTTAATTACTCACCGATATATAACCGGATATGTTCGCAATACTGTTTGTAATATTTTATCTTAATTGTTTCCCCAACTGCATTGCAGAGACGCATTTGTCATACTCTCATTTATTAAAACAGTGCTGGCTCAACAATTGCTGGAATTGTCTCTTGTCAATACTGGCTATTTACAGTATGTACCTATTATCAATAAAACTTCCAAGTTTTTAAAAAATTTCAAGAATTTATAGACCTCATTAATAATGACAATAAAACATGTGTATTTGATGTCATTCGGTCATAAGCATGTAAGTATATAAACATGCAGACACAGGAGTGTTTCAATCATACCGAAAGTTCGAAACATTTCAAGTTATAACTTAAAAAATTAAAGTTAAGTAAATTAATTAATAAAGTTAAGAAAGTTCTAACCATGGGTGTCTTTAATTTCAACCTGTCGCTTGCCATTTTCGTCTTGTTATTCGGAATATCTCAGGTAAGAATTGAGCACACATACATTTCTGCAAAACTTGATGAAGATAATCTTTAAAAAAAATATATGGTGAGCATGCAAAAGGGAATCACATTTTATTGATCAGTGATATTTATTTAAATGATCTTTTTTATGTATTTCATCAAGAATAATCTATTGTATATGATCTGTTAGGCGTTTTTCCTCGGAAACTGGCAGGAAAGAAGTTTGCGAAGACAGGGAGTTTCACAGGAGACCATCGCTGCTGTGCATAGAGAGATCTGCAATGGAAGATGTACAAACCCAAGCAGTGGATTATTTTTCGTAAAAACTCAACTGTATTGCGCAACAGCATGTAGTGATGTGTTGAACCAAAATCAACAACAAAATCAAAATTCAACAACCTCACCTTTAGAGTGATTTTAATTTGTGTACACAAATAAAGTGAAAAAATTGGTTGTTTCAGCAATATGATTTCATCTCTTAATTCGCTGCTGAAATAAGTTGAAATATATATATCAATATATAATGCTTGCAAGTTGAGTTGCCTATAGAACTTCCCGGATACGTTATACTATTATATCCTAAGGGCATCCTTTACTACATATTCGAATTGGAAACTGGGTCGGAATGCGCAAGAACGTAGACATATGTGCATATACCTATGAGCCTGTCTGGCCGCACTCTCATTTATAAACTCCCAGATTTGTTCAGCATACGGAGCACTTACTTTCGAGACAAACGGGTTTCTTATGTCACACGTTGGGTCTCGTGGTACATTGACGAATGTGCCTCCAAGTCATCCATATTCGCTAGTGTCGACCTCCGATATAGCAAAAGAAAGTATAGGAACCTAGAGTCTGGAGCCTTGCAAAAAGGATAAAAATGCGGATGTAGATTCGTGAAGGTTTATTATAGACTTTAGACTAGTCTCCTTTGTGTTTCAATGCTTCATGTGTGATATTAAAGCATTTTAATACCTTGTAACTATCCTAGTTTAATCTTATCAAAATGGGTATCACGTAGTCATTTTCTAATACAGAGTATAAATTCTTACAAACCGGAGACCTAACTTTGGCTTTTTGTGCCATTAGAAAACTTCCTGGAGTAAAAAATATGTGTAGGATTGTGTTAAGAGACAATTAACATATTTTTTATTCACAAAATTTATTCCAGTTTCAACTTTGTCATCAGTAACTTCTTAACACTCTTATTTGATTGTGGAATGATATGTTACTTTTTCCTCTCTATAATTGCATCAACAAATCGCATCACGTGCTGTACGCGTTCCGGATGGTATAAACAAAGTGTTACTACTTAGAAACAGAGATTTTCTCTAGGAGGTATCTCCAGCATCGGGATTCCAGATTGCGCAAAACGCATGTGACGAAGCGAAAGTTGATCTTTGCAAGTCAGAATGCAACCGCTGATGGTACGATCAGGGTCGGTTAGCTGATACTCTCCGCGTAGATGAGAATCGTTACGACCAGATTACATCACTGAAAATTATTGAATGGTACTGTAGCAATCTTTGTGGAAAAATGCATCTAAATAAGAGCGCATTTGAAGTCGATGGTTGCAGGATAAACAGATTAAACAGTTTTAACGAGTGTGAACGAAGCAACTTAACTATTTCACCGCAAAGGTATACACAAATGCAGTTTTCAAAGAAAAAATAGAGTAAGTAAATTACTATCTGATAATATCTTTAGCGAAACAAGAATAAGACAATGGGTTAATTTATCATAATAAGATCGAAAGATCAAATCAAGATAAAAAAATTATGTCTGGGAGGATTATACGCATCTTCATTTTAACAGGAAGTACAACTAATTAATGTTACCCTAAAACAAAACGACTTTTAATCTAATAAAATAAGTGGTGACTTCGAGGTACATGAACAGTGAACACGTTACATATTGAGGTCACAATTGCCAAAAATGCCAAGGTTTCCTATAGCTTTCGGCAAGTACATTTCTTTTTCAGCATTTCACCAACCAAAGAGTCAAACTATGGCGTGAATACGGGGAACGCCCAAAGGGTCTATCCTATACCTACGTATACGCAGTGATCGAGTTTCGGTGCTGTAATCGGCCTTACACAATTATGAAGGCGTACTTGAGGATTAAAAGAACGCCATGCTTTTACACAACAATACACCTGGTCCTGAACGTTTCTTCTCAAATCTTATCTCTATAATGTCTTGACCATAATGTTTTCTTTTTATATTTAACTCGATCAATTTTTGGAATTTACGCATAAAATGAGTTTTACAATACATATATAATAATAATAATAATAATAATTTATGCAATCCTGTAGAATAGAATTTCCTATATCTTTTTCCAACCAGAAAATTGAGTTACAGATGTTTAAAAATGCTTTGCGCAAGTTCAGAAATTGTTGATCGGAGAGTGGTGCGGAACACCCTCATTCAAGACAAATTAAACCAAGGTCGATGTTATATACGACTCACCTTTTATTATATACCTTTTTCTTTGCTTAAAAGTGTTGTAACCCTTGCGTGAGGGTACACCACGCATGAGATAAGCTATGCGCGCATTTCTGTAGTTTATATATTTTTTTGTAATTATGTTACATTTTTATAAAATTTTTTTTAAACAAAATCATTTTTTACCCTCAATCAGCTATACCTATATTTTAAAGAAGACAAGAGCGAGCACCGAGCAACAGATAATAAAAAATTTCAAGTTTGAATTTGAAGATAATTTTTTGTGTACTACACGCATTTTTAGTAATTGGTTGGACTAACGCTGCAACGCCGCAAATACTTAACTTGCACTTTACTAGCTAAGAGGCAATTCCATAGGTTAATGGATGCTGTAGCTTACATTTAAATTTTGAATAACGATCGCCATAAACCTGCCGTATTGCAAGCACTGTTCCCATTTTTGCATTCGCATCACACGAGAAGGTGTTCTTGTTTTTCACATACGGATGTGAAGAATGTATACGAATAAGCGTGTACTGAGGAAAATCAAAATTTATTTAAATATTCCAACTAAAGTGCATGTATATTGCATTCATTGAATTTACCATTCAATTAAAAATTAAAGGGATTATACGAGTGGTTCATTTCGTGAGACGAACAAACAGTCGGCAATCCGTTTAATCACAGATCGCATCCTGAATCTAGAACAAGGATACGTACTGAGAGAAAGGAGCCGTTTTAATCACGACTACCATATGGGCACCGATCAAAGACCAGAGCCAATATCGTTATTAAGATAACCGAGTGTCTTCACGCCTGAGTTGATAAATTAATTACGATCATCTCATTAAAAGCTTCTAAGGGGTAACAAATATCTCTAAAACATCTGATTTTATTAATAATGAAAAAAACAACCATAGTTGTAAAATTTCTATAGAATTTCTCACGATTGAACTTACAGGAAAAGGAGACTGAAATTTGCTTTACAGGTCCTGTAAGTTTTACCGCGGGACCACCACGAAGCGACGTTGATTACTTCTTAGTCAATCTTACGTTTTATTTTTTTTCTCAATAACTATTGGTGGTCCCATGATGAAACTTACAGGAAAAGAAGCAATAAATATGCTTTATAGGGCCTTTAAATTTCATCGCAGGCCCACCAGTGGTTGATGAGAAAAAAAATAAGACCTAAGAGAAAAATTCTTATCCAAAAAATAATTAATTATTCTTGCCTGTGTATGAATCATAATATAATCAAATTGACACAATGTTATTCTGTGATCAATAAATGAAAGCTGCGTTTCATAAGGTAGACACACTGCCAATTTGAAATTAGGCTGCGATTCAGATATCACAAAGATCAAGGACTTGGACTGTTCTTAGAACCTTTCTGGATCAAATTTTCTCCCGATGAATTTGTACATGACATGGTTCGTACATTTGTGTACTGTATGTTTGTGGAACAGCAGTCGGGGTCAGAGCAGTGAACAACTAAACATATTTGCCTGATTCTGTTACACCAGGAACATCGAGTTGCTTTCGCAGACCTGTGAGTGGAGGAGAAAGTATCTTCACCTGAAACGAGAAGTGATAAGCTAGATTGCTAGACAGCGATCTTGATCCAAATCTTTATGAAGAACAACCAATTTAATTTTGTAGCCAGTGGCTTACCTGAGAATTTCAGCTGTACTCACTCTTAATAATTTCCAATTTAAAATAAAATTCAAAAAATACGTTTAAAAAAAATGTTTAATTGTGAGGCTTTTAGAATATTGAAAAATTTATAGATATTTCTTAAAGTTTCAAGTCGATCTTCAAGAATGTAAAAGTATAACGTTTTATTAACTTACATACATGACATACAATTTCTTGAACTTGTAAATTCCATTCCCTGTATAAATAAAATAGATATTGGATAAGCGACTAAGAGTTCGCTGGAATTAATCTTTCTATAACCAATAAAATTATTATTACTGCAATGAACATTTTTCATTTTGACATTAACAAGCTGTTTTCATTTTAAGCAAAATGTAACTATTTACGTCTATGTTTGTGAACTCGTGAAAATAATAAAATCTTATGTTTTAACGAGCCTCGTAAAAGTCGCACTAATTACGTCAGTCATTGCAACATGCATTTCGTACTTTCGATGATCCTGTCAAAATCTGACGTCTCGTTCCACACGCAAAACTGCAGGTACATAATAATTTTCACGCAGTTGTTCAAATTATGCTGGTGAGAGGGAGAATTTTGAATTCATATATGTAATCACTAAATTTTGCACGACATTATAAAAGTACGTAATAATTATATCACGGATTTCGTACTTTTCAACGAACCACTTATAATGTAATTGGGCAAGTATTTTTCAAGTCTAAATTCCAGTTAACCTCAAAAGAAAATAAATTCTTAATAAAAATGAATTCTTATCTAAAAATAATTCAAAAACATATAAATCTGATATGAATTTATATTATTTCATTTACATATGTAACATCTATTAAAGAATTCAGTGATATGATTTAGAGACCTCCGGAAAAATTTTTTGGACAGTAATTTTCATGAAATAATGGTATGGCATTTAAAATAAAGACTAGTAATTTCGCCTTCGATTACATGCAAAACTGAATACAAAAATCAAAATCTTTTTATACCACTGTAGACAACATTCATCTTGCAGAGAAGCAAATTAGCGTGACCAGAACGGATTCAATACAAATTGATCGACAATCAACGAAAGAAACTCGACTTACCTAAAAGGAATTTGCTACCAATTTCACTTTCAAACAAAAATATTTACTGAAATTTTCTTCATTGTTAGTAATCATCAGTAATAATGTACCATTATAATATAGCCAATGTATTCTAAGATGTTAAAGCATTTAAAGTTTTTTTTTTTAATTTATCAAAAATACATATAACGGTTGTAGTCCTAACATATATTTCATAGTAAGATATGATCATATCACATATTGACCATATATCATACACCCTTTTCTGCTAACTTCCGGTCTCACTTGGAGACCGGAACTTTAGATTTTGAACTTTAGATTACAGCTTTCGAAGTAGGATAATTCCAAATTTTTCACGTTTAAAATAGAAAATTAAAGTTACAAAATTGCCGCGTCTGTACTCTCCTTAATTACTTAGTAACTTTTTGTGCAGACAAAGCCAGACGGAAGCGGTAACGTAACCCTGAACACGTAACCAAGGTGCAAGAAGCAGGCAGAGTGTCGATCTTTGATGTTCTTTTTCAATTTCTTTTATAATCCCCCATTTTCGTGTCACTTGAAAGCTCATTTTGAAGGAGGGGATCAGACTGGACACTGGCCATCACTTGCACAGAGAAAGGAAAAGCGTATATACGAATCTTCCGAGGCAGCTTCTTACTTACACCTCGCTTATACATTGTGAACAGTTCTTATTTCTCTGTGCAGTTCTCCAGGTTCTCCAGTGAGGACCAGGTAAAGGACAGCAAAGTGGGTCTGTGGTTTCCCAGACAGTCAGACGTTTAGGATTCTCCCCTCCCTCCTATTCTTGATAGACCTCCCCCTTCGCTGACGGTCACTTTTACTTTTACGGTTACTTTTGGGGCTCTCTTTTGCGTCCCACCCCAAGACACTCTTTCGATAAAGAACTATGTTGAGGTATACTGGCTAGGAGGGTCGACTTTAAACGGTTGAGCAGTGAGTCTGTAACTACCGGTACTGACTGTTCGGGAGAAAGACTCTTATGGTAGATTGTGGTTGATTTTAAACTCGTGTGTGTTGTGATATAGATTGTATTTTTCCGATTTGTATTAATTGTAGGTCAAGAAATTTTAATAGAAAGAAGAACTTCAAGAGAATGATTGAGAGGTGAGTCTCAAGTTCTTCCTTATCAAATTTTAATTTATAATAATATTTAACAGGACAATTTGAACTAATAATTTAATCCACATTCTAGAAAATCAATTTGAACAGCTGTCGAGTATAGTTCTTTCATTAACCCTGTTGGTTACATTACAATTGTGCACGGTTTTGTGAAAAGTCTTTTTGAATATCTCCTATATAAACAATTCGAATAAGCCTTTTGCAGAGAAGCTGTAAGATGATTATTTAGAATATCTGTAAATCATTCATTTTCGTAACGGCTTCGATTAAGTGTCACACGTTTCACTGTCCAAAATTAGCTCTAGTAGATATGAAAGCTATTCTCTTTGGTTTATAAAATATAATTCTTTATCTGCCATTGTAATCTGTGCCCTGAAGGATTCGTAGCTTCAGGGAAACTGATATAAATCGATCTTTACTGGCAAAACGTTCCCCCATTTTATACGCAACTCAAGAATTATCATGCCTTCAATATTTATGTGATTTATTGAAAATTATTGCAACTCGGATGATCTTGACCCTATTTAAAAATAATTTGTATGAATATGTGAGGATATTTAATTTAATACAAGCAGTGTTCAACTTTGGCATAAAATTGAAAATTCTTTAATATTGGCATCACTTTTTTAAGTTTAAATTAGCAATTTTTTAGATGGATAACCATCATGTCTGGCTATGCTTGTCTTTACCTACTGGGGAGACTATTGAAACAAGTTTACATTTGTCTTATATAATTATTTGAATATCTTTCCAAATAACCCAAAAACAAGTGGTTTTGCAATTTTTCTATCGATAATCCTTCAAATGATGGATTATTTATCACCATGCTTTTATAGTATTCGCCCCACGATACAATTTTGCTAAAAGCATTACTTTGAAAATTAGCATTGCCTTTGGTCAGCAGAGACTATCATAAAATCTTAAATGAAGCCTTTGCGCAATTATGAATTTAATTGGGTAGACCAAATTTTCGGTAACAAGAGCCCTAATTTAAGAACCGATTCTCTCCCAACCACACACAACACGTTTCGGTTACACTTTAGGGCCTTTATGGTAAGACACGAAATGTGTAAAATTTCTCAATATTTGGACCTCAGTGTCTGTGTATCCTTTATAAATTGTTCGTTAGGGATCCTGTAAAAAGTGAAAGGAGAATCAAGGCATCCACGAGAAAGTATTTCATGGTTTATTTCGAGCACTCTATCAGTTCGCATCTTGTGGTCGTTACGCATCACATTATTCCGAGTTCATGATCCTCCAGACAATTGCGCTTATGGGAGCAAGTGAGAGAAAGAAATCGTCTTACAACATAATTATGAAGAAGAAAATCGCCAGTGATGACTGAGTGTGGTTGGATAAATGGATAAATGGATAATTGGACACGCATGATCAGATGATTCTGAAGCATTTTTTAGACAGACAACTTTCGATTGTTCAGATTATCTCGTGTGGCCATATACTTTCTATGACAGCTGTTTGAATTATATAAAATTAAGTTATTCATGCTATGAAAGCTGTCGCTTCAATGTTTATTCAACAGTAGTTTAAAAATTGCAAGAACCGTAAAGCATTATTGGGAAAGACGAAGAAAAAGGTGATCAAACCCCGCTCAATCAGTTGTCGAAGATAAATTAATCTGTTAGAAAAAAACAATTACATTTTCATATTAAGATCGCGAAGTAAACAGGAATCCCTTATAAGCATTCCTGTTATGGGATAAAACGACACTTTTACACGTTAAGGCGAATCTAGTGCTTGAAAAGCAGAAAAAGTTGTTTTCTTTTTAAATAAATTACAATGTTACGCATTAGTGGATGTGGAGACGATGCATACGGTTCAAATTACCAAGAACATTCAATGAGTTGCACTTACAACACGTGACAGTGCCTTAGGCACCTAAAGTTGGGTTTCACTTAGGGGGTATGTCGTCTATCGTTTCTCTTGACGCCGTGAGACATTTATTCGCTTTTTTCATCGAAGATTAGAGCGCGCTATTCGATAATTAGAGATCACATGTTCCAATGTGAAGCAACGCATGTCAAAAGACAGACTCATATAATAGAACATAATGTGGTCTATCATACTTTTTCGATCAACACTTTTAGAACTGCGAAACATCAAAGGACGAATCTCAAAGTAGTAACTGTCGACATTCGTATACTTTCTAAATTGAATCTCGAAATGTAAATTATTTCAACTGACAATCAAATATTACGTACTTGATTTCATAATTCGGAAACAGGAATGTGTGTTCTATCAGGAAAAATTCTCTAAATAACAACCTAGATTTTTATAAAACTTGTATCTGTATGAAATGCCTCACTAATTTTTTTTATTGTAACAAGCAGAAAAATAATTCGAATCTTAATGTAGTTTCTCCTTGCAACGATGCAGAAAATTTCATAACAAGAATATTAGGAAATTAATTCATTGCGTGGAATGAGGGAATAATATATACACATATTTTATATTGTTTCTTGTACAAATGTGAAATTCAGTTCTATTTCCACCTATTCTTCCACTGAGAACCCTATCCTTTTGTATCCATGTTGAAATTCTGCAATTATTGAGGATTAGATTCAGTAAGAATTAAAACATTTGAAAAGAATTTGAAAATGTTCCAATGATGTTTCTTCCATCGGAGTAAATATGCTAGAGCCTAGATTTTAGTGTAACTTTTTTCTACTAGTTTAAAACAAAAGTGCATGACTTTTATTTAAGGAAATAATTTATTATTAGGACTTATAACGGCCTTGATAATTCACGTTTTGTCCAGTCTCCCGTTTGCCCTGACCAATAATAATAGTATCATACCTATACAATTGCTTTGTACGCTATTCCCGTAATTATAGAATGATACTGAAAGCTGATAGGGAGTTTCTCATTCTCTCTTGAGAATGCGAAACTACATTCTCCTCTGCTTCGAAAAAACAAAAAACAAATTGAAAAAATGTGTTTATTTTGCAATTCCTGCATTAAATCAACTTTACATACATAATTATAAAATCTGGCCTGACCCACGTCTCGAATATAAATTGCTGTATTTTATATTATATTTTCTTCAAGATGCAAAACTATATCTTACAATTGAATCATAAAATTGCTTATACAAGCTACACATAACGTTAAATTAGCTTTTATGCGAGGCTGTAAATTTGTAAAGAAATTAATTCAATAAAGTTATTATGAGTTATTATATTAATATAGCCGTTAAAATCTGTAATAATTCACTGAAAAGTAATGGTTCAATGATTTTTTTTGCCCATCTCATTCTCACAGAAAATTTGTGTATTATATCCGGTTTCTTTGAACTTGAACTTATGATTATTAATTCCCAGCTATTATTGCATCATGCATTCAGCAACTTAGTCAAAAAATTGAATAGAAAGTGTAAGTAATAGTTCAGTGCGAATACATAAGTATATATGCTGAATCAGTATTCAATTACTTCCTGGGTCTCCTTCCGTGTCTCTCTTACTCTTGACTTTCTCAATGTGTAATCTTTGATTAAGACCTTGATTAAGATCTGTAATCTTTCAGCAGAGTTTTATTGCAATATTTCTGCTGACAATGAATTGTAAGAAGGTTAACTATCCGCTACCTTATCATTTATTATTACAGGTCCGTCGTAACTCGGACGTCATTGTCTGGGTTTTTCTTTTTACTTCTGACAGGTGGTAGTATTGGATTACAATATCAACCAGTTGAAATTTACTCTGGAGGTGAAGACTGTGCTTTGATTCTTAACGGACCTGGAAGAACAAGCTCCTTCGATTATACTTTCAATCTCCTACGTGGCAGCTTGTAAGTACAATAATTTATTCATCTGTATATCTGTATATATCTGTAATATGTCTCTTATATCTATATATATGTCTATCATATATCTGAAAATAGATTCTGCTGTAATACAATTAATGGGTTGCATCACACTTGATTAAATATTCACATATTTACCTCAGTGTTATAAGACTATTATTTTTTCCTACACTGGTTCAGCCACGCAATGTCCTCTAGAAATTACATTAAAATTAATGCTTTTTACTATTTTCAAATAATATATTTGGACATTGTCAAAAAATTATGAAAAAAAAAATCTGCAACCCGGAAACTCTAAATAAAATAGTACGTGTGCTATATAAATTCAAGTGCACATCGGATCTGACTTACCTTTTATAGTTCATATATCTCACTGAGAATCTGATTTATGATACAACAATTGTGTTTTATTTCTGACAGCAAAATTTTGCTGTAGTTTTAAGTACATAAGTAAGTTCAGATCTAGCGATGCTATATTAAATAGAAAATTCTTTAAAACCCAGAAATTTAAGAGAAAGTCTTTAATCCAGATTTGAAAATATGATTGTCTGTTATAAAGCACTAAAAATAAAAATAATACACTGATTTATTTGGAAATGAAGAGTATATATTCTCTACACTTATTGTACAAATGTTATAATTTAAAAAATGAGTGATTATTCGCGAACAAACGAGAACTTGAAAGTAACTATTGCATATATATAACGATAGTATATAGTATACGGAAGATTAATGACTTTGGTTGAGTACGATGGTGGACAAAAGTAAAACATCTGACAATTACTGAGCGTGATTCAAAAGGATGACAGGTTCAGTGGGCTAAGTGAAGGGTATGCTTTTAATAGCAGCCTCTCTCGTGATTCCTACATTTAAAGACTCACATCAAATGCAATAGAGATCCAATTATTGAAGGTTCATACAATAAAATTGATCTAATTATCTAGTTGCACTTAAATTTTCCCTCACGTTTAAATAATTTACTATTTAGTACTTGGAGCGAAGTTGCTTATAAAGAGTAATTTGTTGTTGATTGGACTTTAATTTTGTTCAATTTGCAATCTAGAACCGTAATTAAATGATATTACACTTTATAGAATTTGAATTATTATTTTCTTAGAGAATACAGATTTAAATGTTGAGGGTTATAAAGTACGACAGCTATAATTTATAATTACTTGTTGCACGTTGCTGATTGCTCTTAATCCAAGTTTATATATTGTTAGTTGTCTTCTATATTAAGTTCATTGTTTACAATTTTCATACGACGTGTGAGTAGTAAGTTAAATAGAAACATTAGAATGTGGAAAAAATAATGTAATAGCAGCAACTATTCCTTTTTTCGAATAATTTTCTCAATTGGCAACAGAATGTTTCGATGTCGTTAAATGCAAAAGGTTTGTTTCTTAAGGAATTCTATATAGGCTTGTAGTTAGTTAACGCGTAATGCATACTTTTACGCGTCAGCAGAGTACTTTTACGTGTACCTTTTAGAGTGGACAAGAGCTGCACTTACATCGTCTATACGTGGAATCATTCAATCATGTAAACACTTTCTAACTTTTTAGATCGCTATCCGATCCAGTAGCGACATTTCAGCCTAAATCAAAAACAGAATTCAAGTGCTTTCTATAGTCTAGAGCAACACACGCAATCGAAATCAGGTCACACCACCTTATGGTCCTTCCTTTTTTAGTCAACAAAATACTGCAGCAGACTTTCTTAGAAAATCACGAGACTAAATTACACATGCTTTTCTATAGTTACAAGTGTTGTCGTTACCTTACATGTAGAATAACATTGCGAGAAAAAAAGCAACAGGTGACCGACCGAGTGCATTGAATTACGCATATTAAAGCGTAGGTTTACCGTTACAGCAAAACACGTGGTTATAGTGCTCATCTAATATACAGACAAGAGTCAAGACGCAGAATTACGCAAACGGTGTCAGCATCCATGCAGCATTACCTTTCATTTCATAACGCTCTCTTCCTAGAATAGGTGGATAATTGTAACGGCTTGTATATCACTCTTCCGCGATTTTGCAATTGTATTGTTCGACAAAACGCATGTGTTTACACCTCTAAAAGTCTGTTTTCATCTTTATGCATCTGAGCCATTTTTGCTCAAATTCACCCTTTCCACGCCGAACGACTTTCTTAAATCGAGAAAATGTCAAATGTTAAACGTTCAACCTTGATATTATGCAAAGTGAACCATTAGAAATTTTTATGCATTTAATTTATTATGCCTCTTTTTACTTACTCTATTTCAAATGACTCTATATTACATTTTTTTCATCACAATTTTTGAGGGATGTTGACTTGCATTAGATGACATAATTGATTTTGAGATTGGCATTAAAAACACTTTGATAGTGATATTGTATCAAATAAGTAAAGCATATTTTGTGCCTTAAAGAATTCTTAAGAGGTATCAAGGTTTTTTTCGTGTAGAATTGCAATAATATGGTAAACCACTCCTTTTCAATCTGCACGCGCTAACGAATTCATCTCTGAGAGGGTTAACAACGGCACTGTTATACTTTCAACGTATAGGCTCCTGTTAATACTATAGCAATAGCTTCAGGACAAATTAAATTGATAACAGGTTTGTTCGTTTGCTTAACTCGGAGCTGTTTAAAGGTGGTATTCGCTGAACAAGTACTTACGAATGTACATGTTTCGCATTGCGTAAAGTAGTGCACCAGAAAGTAATTCAGTAATTCAGCAATACAAAGAAATAGTGAAAATGGTGTATTCATCTAGATTTCACACTGCACAATAATTGTTTATGTAATATGCTCTTGTATTTTTATCATTAGACATAGAAAGGAGTATTAATGAACTCTGATTTTCACGTGTGCAATTCTTGTCTATATCATTGTGCACTTAGTCGTGAGAAGTTATGAAAATTATACACTCTTAACACCTGAGTAATGTAGACATTACAAGGTTGCTACTTTCTTTTTTGTTACAGTTTTTATGCAAATAAAACTGCGTCCATATAGTATATAAACTTTGCGAAATCATTTTAATTATAGAAATTTATGCAGTTTCTTTATAAAAAGACAAATTTTAGTGTTCCAAATTTCTTCGCAAAAATAAAGTAAAACAAAAGATTTAAAGATTGAATATTATTCTTATATTTAAAAAATATCTTTTCCAAGTTTGCAAATATAATTGCGAGTTTAATGCTTATATAGCAGGAATAAGGAAATATATTACTCACATACATGAAATCCATTTTTAGCATTCAAGAGAAAATGAAATGACTGTTCTGGGTACTCTTTAACGTAAATCACAGTTGTCAAAACATGTCGTTCTCAGTAATTGTTGGGAAATGAAATTATTGCTATAAAAGATTAAAAAAATTATGATTAGTGTGCTGTACCATGTGGTTTCTTGTAGCCATAAAAACAGAGTTATTAGTCGAAGTTTTAGTTTCGAGAAAGCAAGCGTCTGTAAAAATTGGTTATTTTACATATGCAATGCATCCTAATTCACTGTTACCTTGACTGAAAATCAAATATGAGTCTAATGCAGAAGAAATATATGAAAAGAATCAAGATCTGAATTCTTTTTATTCATCTGTATTTTAGATGCAAGATAATGAACCGAAATTATTGTTTTTGAACATAAAAATGATAACGCATGCTCACCTTGCACAAACCTTGAAACAAGATTTTTGTAATTCATTAATCATTTTCTGCTAAGTAATAAAAGCCAAATATGGTTAATGGTTTAGTTCATGTATAACATAAAATTGAGGAATGTCCCAAGTGTCTGTAAGCGTTGTCTCGCCTTTATGAAAGTCTGCTTATGTATGGGCTGCCAAGTTAGGTGGAGTTAATATGTAATTAAATTGAAAGAGAATGGATTTAACAATCACGTACGTGTCTACTCAGATTTCTGTGGCACGCGCTTATTTGCATGTTTTTGTTCCTTTGCAGCCCTTCGAACGTCGGTGGCCAGTCATGTATCACTTACGAGGCTATAAATCATGCCTACGTCGAAGCCAGAAAACGAATTCGTGAGTAAAGATTGCAAAAATATAATTTATTTGGGAAAATTCGATCAAATATAAATCCAATCAATTAACATAACGTTCCTTATTTTGCTATAAAAACTTTTTTTTTTCATTTCTATAGACGTTGCACAACCCAGAACGGAAATATGGAAGCCCGAAGAATTGGCAACGGTTGGAGAACTTCTGTTGGACATTTCTACCCAAATCGCCCAAATGTGAGTGATCTGCTTTCGAATTGTGAAACGAATCGGTCCGTATTTGGTCGAACTTTAATTAAAGATCGATCTGTCTACTTCCTCTCCTTTCTTTGAAACAGTTACGTAAACTCGAAAAAGTGCTGATTCTTTTAGATTGAAAACTTGACACTTTTTAGTGACAATCTCTTATTTGTTATCTTTCGGCAACTTTCTCGTGTCAGTGAATTTACAAAGGGGACAAGTCCTTTCCCTAGTTACGGTAATTATTATGTGAATTTGAACTATTTTTTAAGGAAGAGGAAGTGATGGGAAACAACTTGAATGAAAGCGAGACGAATCCTTCGAAAGATTATACGATAAATTTCTAGGAAGGTCACAAAAAAGTAAGAGTACTGACCGCGAGTATCGGATGACTTTTCGATTGGCTGTGGTCATACGGGATGAGAGTAATAAGGAACTAGAGTCGTATTCAAAAGAGGAATTGTCTTTTATGATGTTGTAAAAACAATCCTTAACATTTAAAGATTTATCTATGAAAATAAATGGAAATCCGTGTTTTATCTTTTTTTAATAGTCTGATGATGAATTGAGTCGATTAGTGATGAAATTCAAAATTTGTGAAAATAACAACACTTTTTGTTTACTTCTGTTATGAAATATACGATTTAAGGGAACATTAATTTTATTCTCTTTAAAATATTTAAGACACAGTACTTTTACCCTTGTTCTTCGAGTTATTATCTGCAGTAGAAATAGTCAACGTACTAGTCAGACGGATTTTTTGCTTGACTATGCGTGTATTATCATTATATTTGTTCATTTAAGGTGTAAAAACTACATTGTAGAAACCCTAAAATATTTTCCAGTATATACCGATTTTTCACAGGTATGGCCTGACCTACGAAGAAATCGAAAAGAGTCTTCCGCTGATTGACACGTCAAAGACTCTTATTCAGGAGATCTGCCCAGCCTACTTGAGCGATGTAGAATGCCGTGCCGGTAAATACCGTCGTTACGATGGCCTCTGTACAAATGTGGAGAACCCCACATGGGGTGCGACGTTATCACCATTTGTGAGGTGAGATGTTCAAGACAATACGTAGACAGCATTTCTCCTCGACCTTTTCCCATCACGACTGGCCTTCGTATTTTCATGGCGAGCCGGTCGTATATAGGTTCTCGACCGCATAGTACAAATACATACAATGAAATACTTATGTTTATGCACAATTTTGCAAATAAAAACATATCAAGGTGTGCACGCCTAATAAATCTTAGGTCAACTGCACATTTCTAACTATGTACGTGTGACAGGTACATCTTAAGTTCTTGTATAGAATAACCGCGGACAAGAGTTCCAATTTTCATGCTCATTTTTATTTTCATGTTCATTTTTATTTTCATGTTCATTTTTATTTTTATTTTCATCTTTGTATCCGGTTATTGTAAATTATGGAGGTGGGAATGACTAAAAAATTGTTTAGGCCTTGGATGGCCTACAATTTTCAAGCTGCCTACCCTTAAAGCAAGGTCAATCTTTAAAATTAAAATGCTTGTCTTTAAAATCAGCTAATTATCCTTTTAATAAAAAAAACCTATAGATTGATGCCACCTCGTTTCTCGGATGGCATGTCCTCGCCACGAATTGCAACTTCTGGTCGTAATCTGCCTCTCTCGCGTGTCGTCTCGCGTACCATGCACCCGGACGAAGGTTATCATGATCACGCTGGAACCGTCATGGTTATCGCTTGGGGCCAATTCATGGATCACGATTATACCCTCACCGGCACTCCTTTGGGTAAGTAAGTCACCCTAGAATCTGAGGAATGATCTGTACCAGTTACTCGATTAGCGGGAAACTTTTAAATTAGAGATATCCGCGATATGTGGGAAAAGGATGAAAGGGGACGAGAAAGGGGACCTTTTAAATGGGAAAATGTCTTTCGAAAGTTCAACGCTTGTGTCATGTTATATAAAAAAATGTTCCTCCTACGAACAACATTTTTTTCACTCAGAATAACATGCGTCTGACTAGTGGTCATAAATTAAGTACTTTAACACTTCTGCAATCTTATATAAACGAGATAATGTCGAAAAAATATATAATTTTTCAAACTTGTATTAATACAAGTGTTAATAATTTCATGTTGGTGTTAGCCTAAGATAGATTGAGGCTACTGCCTCAACCTGCCAAATCAACTTCTTACACTCATCTTGTCTTGGGTGGTACAATTGACAAATCTTCGAAAGTATTTAGAACATTATTCTCTCTTATGATTGCGTTAGCCATTCGGACACATGTAGCGCAATATATATTCTAGAGTTTCTAGACTATTCGCATATTTTCCTGCATTGAAATCAGGAGAACTGCGTCATGGAGAAAGTGATTGATCACCATCATTGATAATTTGGTCCTCCTCGTTCTATTGGTTTTACTATAGTAGAGCTTCAGGCTAGTCACAAAATGATATCGATTTTTTTACCATACTCAAAAGGTTTCGTAATACAATTACCCAGAATGCTGGGGAACTTTTCTAGCAAAATCTTTTTTTTTGGTGTATTATTACCTGTACAGGAGAAAGTAAGCATTAGAGGCTATAATTTTTAGCAATTTTTAAGAGTTGGGGATGTCTTTTCATACAAGTATAGGGAAAGAAGGCCGTTTGTTAGCAAAAAATGGATGCTAGAGTGTTAGGAAGCTGAGACATTGTTACATATATATTTGATTATAATTGATGGGTGTTGAATGCACGTGATTCTTGCAGATCCCTTCAATCGTAATGACCCGGAAGAATGCTGCAATCGACCTCCACACCAGAAGCATCCTTACTGCAATGAAATATTAATTCCTGAAGATGATTACTTCTATAGATTGTTTAATGTTCGCTGCATGGACTTTGTTCGTGCTTTCCCAGCAGTGCGTCCTGGCTGCCGTCTAGGAAGCAGAGTTCCCTTCAATCTTCTTACAGGTGTCCTTGACGGAAACACAGTTTATGGAGTCACCGAGGCCCATGCCAGGTAAAAGAATTTTTTTTAATCAAATACTTCCAACATTTTTGTTTTCCTTTAATGAAAACAAAGCTCTTTTTATAAATTTATAATTTGTATAATGTTAATAATAATGTTGTATAATTCAGCTATTTTAGTCTTCTTATAAAGAAAAAAAAATTCAACATATATCTCCTTTACTCCAGTTATATTGCCATTCCTATTACGATAAATCACTATATTGTACATCCCGTATTTATAACACAGGGCTAAACACTTTCTATTCTACAAGTCATGTGATTTGTGTTACTCATTCAATACTCTACACTTCTTAGATTTACATTATATTTGAGAGACAATAATCCTTGTTAAGCAAACAATTACTTAGACAAAAATTAAATTATTTTCAGAACAAGAGATTATTTGGTGAAGATAATATATAACAGGATATAAATCATTATGTAATGTTCTATTGGAGAAAAGGCTCTGTTTATTTAGAATATAGAAGATTTATATGCCCGCGGTTTTATGACTAATTTTACAAGACTAATTAAACCATGGAATGTATTTCATTCGATACCTTCCATAGTTTTCGACCATGTTAAAATTAATTGTAACTCGTGTCTTCCGATATCCGATAAACCATTTAGCGGGCAAAGAGGGTTGAGTAAATTGTGATTTGGCTCGCACCCAAGCCCTTCCATTAAATTAATTTAAGTCAAAATGTAAAATCACATTTATTAAAAATATGAATATTTTTTTAGGAAACTGCGAACTGGCTACGCCGGACTTTTGCGGATGAATCCAGTATTTTCAGAGTATGGTCTGAAGGACCTTCTGCCGTTGAAATTGGACATTCCTGACGAAGGTTGTACCCGTCCAAATCAATCGATGTATTGCTTTGAGGCTGGTAAGTTTTTTTCACGTTACGCTAAACCAGTTACGTTTTTATTTACACATATATACTATAATTATATAGACGCATTCTAAGCTCATAAGCATCAGCATTTCGCTGAGAACTCTTTCAATAAGCTTAAGTGCCTTCATAGATGCTAACAGACTTTATTCGTGCTGAGAATTCCTATAAATCAAGAATTTTAGCACTCGACGTCATTAAGTTTATATCAACTTTCCAGACATGTCAGTTCACTAGAATAAAATTAATTGTCAGTTGATAAAATGTTATGGCACTGATTCTCCGAGATCATTGGTTCCTCGTGACAGAGTTACGTTGCGACTTACTTGTACATAGTTCTGTCGAAATTCAGCCCTAAGGCAGATTTGCTCTTGTTGTTTTATGGTGTTGCTTTCGATGATTTAAAAACCCGCTTTCAAGACACGCCTGCACGCGTGATGAAAATTTTGATTTACGTCCTTCAACACCTAATACTTGATCCTATATATCAGAAGACAGTGCTCTGCAAGTTAATAGCTTGGTGCTTAATTCTGTCACGATCAATTATAATTTTAATCACTTTAACTGTTAGCTGAAAATGACTGAAAAAATAGTCTCGGCTGCTGGTATCAAGAGCAATTACATTTTTAATTATTCTAGGCTAAATATAAATGTGTTTAGCACTGTTGAATAATACTGAACATAACTGGAAACGCATATATAGCCTTTAGGTCGGAAATTCGCTCTACTGTGATAACTGATTTTCTAATGTTTACTTATCAGGGGAAATTCGAGTGAATGAGCAACTGGTACTGGCTTGTATGCACACTCTCATGGCTAGAGAACACAACAGAGCAGCCAAAGCTTTATCTCAAGTAAATCCTCACTGGGATGATGAGACCCTTTTCCAAGAAGCTCGTCGAATTGTCATTGCTCAAATACAGCACGTTACGTACAACGAGTTTTTACCTATTTTGTTGGGCAAGGATGTCATGGAGAAGTTTGGTCTGCTGCTCGAGAAAGATGTAATTAAATATATTAAAATTCGTTATTCTTAAAAATGTTGTTAGATAAATAAATCTTAATAGATCAGTGATAAGGTAGCAGCAGTAGCTAACAAACTTTCGAAAATGATATGTAATACTGTAAGTTGAAAGTGTTAATATTGTTTTATCTTTTATCAGAGATACTGGGACGGATATGATCCAAATGTAAATCCAGGAGTGATAGATGCATTCGCCTCTGCAGCATTCAGATTCGGACATTCTTTGTTACCAACAGCTGTTGAGAGATGGAGCAAGGCTCACAAATTCATTGGCAAGTTTTCACTATTTTATTAGGTATAAAAGACTTCAAGTTTATAAATATGTTTCTAACAGTCTCTTCTTTTATTATAAAATATACAGCATCCAAAAGATTATCAGATCTTATCAGAAGACCATACGATCTTTACCGAGCTGGTGTTTTAGACGAGTACTTCATGGGACTTATGAATCAAGTAGCCCAAGCTATGGATGATTCAATTACACAAGAAGTAAGAAAACAATGTTATAATTTACAAAACATTTTCTTGTACACAAGAGAATTTATTCTTTTAAAACCACTATCTTTTCATTAGGTCACGAATCATCTCTTCAAGAAAGCTGGCGCTAAATTTGGTATGGATCTTGTATCATTCAACATGCAAAGAGGTCGTGAATTTGGTATTCCGAGTTACATGGAATTCAGGTTAGTTGTTAGAATTTCTGTAAATGAATTCATGGGTATACGAAATTTTAAATTAATCGGATATGTTGTAACAGAAAATTCTGCGGACTTCCGGGTGCAGATACATTTGAAGATCTCTTTGGATCAATGCCGAATGAAACTATTCGTCGATATAACTCCATATTCGAGTAAGAAATTGAATTTAGAAATATCAGGAAACATTTTTCAGATGATAAATAAATTTCCTTGGTGGTTGCAGACATCCAAATGACGTTGATCTTTGGTCCGGAGGTGTGTCGGAAAGACCTCTTCCAGGAAGTATGTTAGGACCTACTTTCGCATGTGTCATTGCAACACAATTCAGTAATTCCAGACGTGGTGACCGATTCTGGTACGAACTTCCGAACCAACCATCGTCATTCACCCTTGGTATGTTATTATTTTTACAATTCACTTATTCAAACTATATTCAGTATAAAATGACAAGTATTTCATAAACCAATAATTGTAATCTCTCTTGATTGCAATATGTAAGAGAAAGTACATATATAATAGTATATTTGAATACTATCTACGCTATCTCGTATAATACCTACCATTATGTTGATCATTCCTCGCGGAGTGAATATTAGTTATTAGATAATTTCCGGTTATTAAAGGTCAGCAAGTTACTTAGAATGTACGGTCAAGTCAGACAAAGTTAGATTCACTTTTCCTTTTCTCTTTTGTTTAGATCAATTAAACGAGATACGCAAAGGAAGACTTGCTCGTTTAATTTGCGACAACACAGATCTGATCGATACCATTCAGATATATCCGATGGTACTTCCTGATCATGAAATGTAAGTTTTGTTTTATTCTTTATTTCGTTTATGAGACATCCTTTTCATCCACAATGAGAATCTGCTTAAATTAATTACTTTATGTCTCATTTTACAGAAATCCACGAGTTCCATGTCGAAGTGGCATTCTGCCAGGCATCGATTTCAGTAAGTGGGCTGAATTTCCCACAAACGGAAGGGCTCCATACGTGAGTAATTTAGCAGCCCAATACGGGAATTTGGGCAAGTAAGCGTAAAAATTTGTCGCAATTGTAGATAAATCATGCGCACTCTTCATCAAGTACTTTCACATAAATAATTTGAGTTCCTATAAATAGAAAATGATTCAGTAAAATTGGCCAATTATATCATATATTTAAATTCATTTTTTGAAATCCATCAATGAATATTTATATCTTAGAAATATTTTGCAATCAATTTAAAAAAGAAATTACTAAATTATTCTTCTATCTTGGGACTCAATTATACTGACTTAAACAAACTTCCTTCTTATGTTTGAACGTAAGACTGAAGAAAAACCACCAATCACGGGATAGCTTATGTCTTTTTAGAGCAAAATATAAGGAAGTCACATAATCAATCACTAGCTTGGAAATAAATGACAGTATCAGTTTGATAAATAGAAGTTAAAAGGTGGTGTTTAGATCCAATTTGAAATGGAATGGAGAAAGTGGAATTTCCAACATGTTTTATAAAAGTATAAATACTAGACATATTTAAAAATTTAGCATTGCGAGTTTATAAAAATTTTATTCCTTAAATACTTTTTAAATTTGACACTGGAAAAAAAATTCAAACGCTAGATTACCCTACTTAGTTAATCCACGTGGGGCTAGAATGTTGCCAGTTTTATTCTTAACGGGCATTGCCACAATATTTATTTACTATTTACATAGATAGTAAGTAGTTACTTTAAAATGTCAATACAAAAATCCTTTGGAGACCTTTGTAATCAAAGCACATTTTGCCATATATTTACTACTGTTCAGATAATTAAAAAAATAGTGATCTGTCATTAGTATGGAAGTAGTATTAAGTGAAAGGAAAATAAGCCTTTTTGCCATAACTACTCTTTAGATTTTTTTTTATTAATTTATTATCTATGTGGCAATTTCGTTCCGATTAAAACGTAACAGCTTTCTGCAGGACTACCACATTGCTTATTTTTATTTATGTTATTCGTCTGTTTTCATTATCTTATTTGATTAATCTTAATGAAGATAGATGAATACATCATTACTAAAAGATTTTCTATATATTCCTGAAAACTTAGAATAAAAGGAAACGACTCTAGTTTATCTTTTCTCCTGCTAAATACTCCACCGACAAAATGAAAGGCTGATTCCATTCAAAACAGTAGAGAATAATTTTTTGTTTACAACTTATGAATGGTGTAGGTATGAATGAAAAGATAATCGTATATTCATTTAAAGTTCATCTCTCTAGAGCCATTTCTGTTTGAAAGACATAAATCTACAAACAAATAGTAAATATTCACATGTGTATTTATAGTCCTTATAAAATACAGATCATACATTTAAACAATTATTTTTTCGTTTTTTTATACTTTACTTTAAATATATAATAATAATAATAATAATAATAATAATAATAATAATAATAATTTAAAGGATATCCATAAATTTATTTTTAGCGAGAAAAGTCTCCCCTATAAATATATTTTAGATTTTTGAGGGCAAATCAAATTAAATAAAAATTTGCATTAATCCCTTAATTTTCTCAAGTTTTAAAGTCTACCATAATTTTATATACACATTAATAACATTTTTATTTAGCGACGTTAATAATATCTTACAATTAGAAATTAGAACAAGTCATTATAGAAAATTTATTTTAGCATAGGCTAATCATCGAAATGCACTTATGAGGTGCAATTTAGAAAATTTGGACATAATTATTGTACAGAATACATTATGTATTCCACGGTTGGGATGTATTCTACACATAATGCTATGAAATGTATTTACCTACTTAAAGTATTATCGTGTGTAGATTGTAAATACACCTTCTCAGAATGAGAAAACATGAAGACAGAAAATATATATTAGGATTTTCGTTTTTGTCAGTACTATATTTTTTAAATTAAAATTCATTTTTCGGACTTTGGAATTATTTATTCAATCTGTATACTTAAAGGCATGTGATAATTACCATAAGAGTACATTTTTAGGCCATTTAATTCCGTTTTGTGTAAACTTTAAGAAACATTTTTCACACAAAATTGAGTTTTTTAATTTTTTTCTCCTTCATGTTTTGTTGTTTCTGAATGTCGTAGGAAATTTGTTTTAGGTAACTCTGTATATAAAGTAAGAGAGAGTAAAATAAAATAGTTTTACAAGTACATATTATATTTTCACTTTTGTACTACTTGTAAATTGTTAAATAAGCACAGCAGGATGGAAGCACGTATTGCTTTTTTTCACATGTTAAATTTAAAAGATTTTAAAGAATTTTTAGATTTACACGAGGTAAGTAAAAAGTCATTTCATTTAATAATTGCAAAATTGGAGGTAAAAAAAATGGGCTCAGTATTAAAATTAAGACTTGTAAATAGAATTCACCTGATTAAATTATTTGACTTGTATAAGCTAGAACTACTTATAATAATCTCCTTATTTTTATTTTTCAGGACGGTAAAGCTAAACCTTCGACAGAAGGCAAACCAATTTACTCGAAATTTACTCGAAACAACCTAGACACCGTGGAGAAGAAAAATGCACAAAGAAGCACAAATTTGAATTTAAAAGTAGAAAATTCAGCTTCTAATTCCATGAGTCCAAAGACTGAATTAAAATTAGACTTGGAAAATCCAAGTTTAATCGAAGCTCTGAAGATTACAACTATAGTTGAAATAATGCGTGATAAGGGAAAAGCAAAAGAAAATGCAGTGAAAACTCGTACTAAACGTGAGACAAGTACGACACTCGCTATTACTGCGAAACCTCGTGACAATTCAAAAATTGGAATCAGTCTTCAACCTCAATCCGAAAAATTATATCGACACCCGAGACTCACACTAGAGGAGCAAAAGCATTCAACAACTAAAATTAAATCTCCTCTGGATATCGGTTTGAAAGACAATTTGAAAGTTTTTGAGACGAAATATGGTGGAGAAAAAATTAAAGTGCCACATCCATTTACATTTCTTGCCCCTTCATTGGCTCTTGCAGCTTATAATGATACTATCTCTAGTGAAGTGGACGATTTAAATCTTCCTCCACCGAGACCAATTAAACGAAAAACTGTGATACCAGAGGTGGACATAAAGTTCCCGTTGTCCACCAAAAATTCACCAAAGTCGCTCAAAGTTAGAAGTTTTAATTCCAAACAAAATTTGGGAGCTTTAGGACCAAGAGGTTTCCAGAGTCCTAATATTCAATTAGCTCAAGAAACGAACAATTCGACCTATATAAATTTAGAGGATCATAGAAAGGACCTTGACGAAGGAAAAATTGAGAGAAAAACTGTTCCTGGTTACCCGTCGGATATTCCGCCCTATAATCCAGATATTATACCTTATGTGGAAGTGCCAGATTATTCAGATAGACGCGAGGAAAGTCTCGACAAGGAGGATCAGGATTTTGTCGATCCCACTGCTCCTTTACTTGGTGAGAAATTTGGTAACAGACCATCATATCTAAATGCTTTCGTTAAAAGATTTTTGCATCAACTTGGAAAACTTTTGTCCTAGTGGATCAGGAGTTGAAATCAATTTTTTTTTCATCTCATTTGTCATTCACAATTATTTCTTTTTACAAAGATTTATAATATTGGTAATAGAAGAAATATTTTTTTGCAAAATTTAACGGTTGTTTCTTAAAATAACCAGTAATAACAACCTTAGAGATTTTGACAAAAAATGTTTCAAACTTTTACTATTGAAAAAGAATTCGATTGTTAATTTAAAACCTAAAGGTAAAAATTATCAGAACTTGTATTATATGAATTCATTTGAAAATCTTTAAATATTTTAAAGACTCAAAAATTAAAATTTTCCTTAAATTTTGAATCTGTAGCTGGAACAAAAGGAGTAGATGCGGTGAAAGGAACTCTGAAACCCAAAGGCAGTGCTCAAACGCCATACATCGATATTCAGGAGAATAAGCAAATCAAGGACGTTGGTTCCAAGAAGTTGGAAGTAATTCCTGTTCACGAATCTGAAGTTGATACCCAAGAACCATCCGTGGAATCGAAGGTTAAGGAAGATCCAGCTGAAGATTTTGAACCTATTAACTTTGATATAAATGATTACAAAAAACCATTCAACTTTAAGGAACTCTTTAAGGAACTCAATTTGCCACTTGATGATGAAGATGAAGATCAGAAAGAAGAAAAGGAAGAGGCTGAAGGAATCCATTCTGAAAAATATGCCGACCCATCTCAGGAGTCATCGACAACAGAAGCATACACATCATTTGAATATGAATATGACAAAAATGAAAAAAGCAGTGAAAAAGATAGTGAAAATTCAACCGAAATAGAAAAAGAAGAAGAAAAAGAGGTCGATGATCACACAAGTGAAGATTCCAAGACCGTGAAGATTACTGAAGATGAATTTAAATATGGAGATAAAGATTTCTTTAAGCCCTTTTTCGGCAAGAAGCCAAAGAGAAGCTCCCATGAATTTTATTACGATGGTGATAAGGAACAAAATTCAAGAAGGGAAGCTTCCAATCGAAAAGATATTTTAGCTAAAGGATATGGCATAGATGTAGAAAAACTGCCACCTCTTTCGGATATTTTAGCAAAAAAAGATTCGTTTTCTAGATTATCGAAAAATGTTGACAGAGATGCAAAAAAAAGTGGTAAGATTCCGAAAGAGTATAAGAATGAGTGGGTTTTAAAATATGAATTTCCGAAGAAGAAAGAAGGAGAGTAAAGAACTTGAAACAGCTTGAATCGTTCGGATTCAAGGTTTAAAGCTTAAATTAATCTGGGAGAAGTGTGTACAAATTTGTAAAGTTGCTCTGCATGCAGAAAATAATTGGCTATATTGATTCTTATTGTTGCTATAAGTTAATTTCATAACGATTTGCATTCCTTGTTGTTGTTGTTGTTGTTGTTGTTGTTGAAATATTTTTTAAGTATCTAGTGGAAGGAAAATTACGAGCATCTTAAAGAATAGATTATAGATTAAATATTATCGTTTTACTATAATTAAGCAGTTGTCTGTTTTGTTAAGTTTCTTCTTGTACGTAAGTTTTCTTTAAATAAATGTGTTGTGACAACTCGAAAAAGATTTTTTTCCCACTTTTACAACATTTCCGTCATAATTAATGATGTTTGTTTCTTTTTTTCTTGCGAGCGGAAAGTGCCAATATTCGATTTGGTGCTTCAACACTCACCTCCTGGAAACAAGGGTGAGTGTAGGAAATAGAAATCAAGAAAACGAAGTAAATCTAATGAAGAGGATGGAAACACCCCACGGGTGATCCTTCTATATAAGATCCTTTTTTCTCAATCTCGTTGCCATTTCTCTTGTTTTAACTCCGACGACTTTGCAATTTGTGTCGCAAAAGAAGAACAAGTAAGTGCCTCAGAAATTTACGCTTTTTTACTATAATATTTATCACATGAATCTGATTTTCTTTCGAAAATTAAATTAATATAATTCTATTAAATTGGAACGAAGCCCTAATATTAGATCATAAAATAAGAAATGGTGAGAATAGTTTTTTAAAATAGTTCCTAAAATATTCAAAAATACTGGCAATGACATTTCCATCAATTGAATAAATTCTTGGGTCATTATGTAAGTCCAACTTCAGAAAGGCGGAAGACGCTTTAAATAATGTGTATAATTGATCGCGAAAATGACGACACCAGGAGAATGTCTTTTCCGACTACCGGTTCAATAATCGGGTATTCACATGAAAACTTTTCTCTTTAAAACAGGAATCGACTTGAAGAATACAAATGGGCAATATTTAAATTAGTTAGGTAAATCACGCACAATTTTTACTTCAGATTGATACTTTAAGACGCCAAGCTGGAAGCAGACAGTTTTCATTATCACAAAAGGATTCTGATATTCCCATAATTTTGAATATTAAATCTTGATATCTTAATGTCTTCACAATGGGCCGATAAGGTGAACACGGAAGTAAATGGAATTCCGGTTATAAGCGCCGTATAAAAAAGGGACGTGACCATTACCGATACAAGTGTGAGCAGGTAAACAGCCTTCAGGTGATCCTCCCGGCAGTAACATTCGAACTATTAATTCAACATTCGCTTTAACATATTCCCATATCGTTCTGTCTCTTCGGGAAGGCTCAAGTCATGCTCTTGAGCCCATCGATAGACTAATCGTCTTCAATTCGTCGTTGTTAAAAGAGATTTTTAAATTCATTTTCCCTTATTTACTTCAAAATAGTTTTCTGATCCCAGTTCGCGCGAAATCTGCTTTTAAAAGTTATCCAATTTTGAGATATGCTGTTTATAAATATTTTACAATTGTTTACGAATATTTTTATACCAAGTGCTGCGTTTGCCTTAAAAATATAAAGGAGATAAACAAAACTGAGTGAGTCAATTTAAATTTCTTACTTATTTACTATTATTATTTTTTATTGTTTCTAACGTAGTTGAAATAATTATTCAACTTGCATTTTTACCAGAAAATTCTAATCAGCTCGTTTCATTTGATCATACGGTATAAAAAACTTATAAGTTATGAATTCTAGTAATTATTTACAACATAGATCATTTATATGAAGACAATTTTAATGTGAATCGTTTTATAATTATTGGTGATACACAAAAAATCAATGCCTCCAACTTGGTGTCCTTACGGGAAGCGCCATTGAAGTTATTAAATAAATATTAAAAATTATTTCCGCTACGGGTTTCGTACTAGTCACAAAATACATTCTACTGGACTCAAATTCTTAAAAAAATATTATAGATATTTTTATCTTTGCGCCTATTATATAAAATTTTTGCAATATTTTTCCTCGTAGAGCTTATCAATAAAAAACTGTTTTGTCAGAAATTTATAATAAAAAAATTTCGAATATTACATGTTTGTTGAATATGTGATTCATCCGGATTTCTGTTAAGTAAAAAAGAGAAACTTATTTTTAATTTAGGAATTTTAAATTTGTTCACACGCAAGGAATTCCCCAAAAAGATTAATATTGTGCAATAATAAAAATTCATAACTAAGATAAGAATTTTTGACAAAATAGTTTTTCTTTTATTGCGATTGATTTTTTTAATTAGAAACTAATGAAGTTTTTTTGATACAATACGAGGATAAAATATCACAAATTTTTAGTGGTAATTGTGCATCGATTTATTAAAAGCTTTTTATAGAAGTAAATTGAATGAATCTATTAATTAAATCAACGGCAAGTTTATTTTTATTTTTATTTTTATGAAAATAACTTTACAGTTATGAGAATTTCGACCAGATTCATTTTGATGTGCCTTGTCACTTTCACCGTATTCTTTCTGTCGACGTCAGGAAGTTTGAATCATGTTGGTTAGTACGAATAATTTTCTTTCTCATTATTCCATTTTTATTGCTTCTTCTAAAAGAAAGTTTATGTTAGAGTGTTGAAAGTTTTCTATGACTTAATTCAGAGTTATGACACATTTTTTGGATAAAAATAGAAATATTCTCAGCTTTTTTCGGCTTGCCGGTCCCTGGAAATTCCTTCGTTTATAATAATTTCATTGTGGTAATCTAATTTATGATTTAGGTACCTGCCTAAGAAATTGTGCACAATGTACCAAAATGCTTGGCCCATATTTTGAGGGAGGACTGTGCGCTGATACTTGCGTGAAGTTGAAAGGAAAAATCATACCCGACTGTCAAGATGCCAACTCCATCGAAGCTTTTATTACAAGACCAGACGACGATTAAAACATCTACGTGACATTGAAACTTGGACATTTAAAATTACCCATAACACTGCTTATTTTTAAAAATTTACTCATCAAAAACTGATTTGAAAGAATGTTCGCTGAGATTATTTTTCAACCTAAGCTGCAAGCTTAGTTTGAGCCAAGCTTAATTCAGAAAAGCTCGAACTGGCTTTTAAATTGAGTTATGAGCTAGGTAGATAAATTTACACCCCTCATCGTTTTTCTTTAAACACCTTGGAAAATAACATGACATCAAGATCACGTTCCATTTTTACATTTTTATATAATACTTTCCTACATAAAGAGAATCTTACAATCTTTCGCAAACTGCATTATATAGAATTATTTATTATTTATGCTTTGCATCTAGTCAAAATATCATCAAAATATTAAAGTGTAAGTTTGCATCTTCTCATGAAAAAAGTACACAACTGCCATTTATATAAAATAATGAATCATGAATCTAGAAATAGGAACATAATTTATATTTATTGTACATCATCAAACTTATAAATCCCAGAAGTGAATATTTGCCTTAGATAATTTTAAAAGCACTGTACAAACACAAACGTTTAATATTTTATTTTTATTATAGATTTAACTTATGATAACCGAAGAAAAAGAATTGGTACGCTAAGTACCTGAAATAAGGCTTAAAGCGTAAATGTGAAGCTCGAGGCAAAATGAAAAAACCAGATCTATCTTTTATCAATATTTTATTTGTTTAGGTAAAAAGAAAATAATAAATAAACGACATTTTTAACTTACTGCTATTTTAACTTACTATCATATTACAAATTGTTAGGTATCTGGCGGTGTTACGTAGCATTCTGGTATTGTACTAAGTGTTTGTCTCATTTCCAACTGCTGTATCTAAAATTAAGAATTAAATTATGCTCTTTTTGGTCTGTAAATTATACCTGTAATTATTAATCCTCTTCCTATAATTTTCATTTTAATTTAAATTTAATAATTATGTACCTTTTGCCGAAGAGTCTTCTCGTTAATCGCTGCTCTTGTAAGTAACACTTTTACCTTATCCAAAAGTTCAGATTTATGAGCTAATTGCCGTTTTAATTCACTGACTTCACCATTATTGTCATCAGACAATTTTTGATTATTTTCCAGCATAACTATTCTTTGCTCTGCTAATTGTAAATCTGTTTCTAAACTCACTACACGTTGTTTGGCCAACTCGCACTGTTTTTTTAACATGGAGTCAGTGTCTCTATTGATTGACTTTCCCTGTTGATTAAAAAGATTGATTGATTAATTTAGTAAATTAACTGAAAGATTTTATATACACCACTTAAAGCTTCAAAAAATTACCATTTGAGTGAGCCGATGGCCATTTTTAGCTTTCAGCCTTTTGTTTTCAGCTTGAAGTTTCTCAACTATTCTTTTTAAAATAAAAATCGTTCTCTCAAGTTCTGGTATAGATTTTTTTGAACTCGGTTGTTGCACAAGTTTCTCTGATGATGAGGGAACTGATTCAGAGAGCTTTTCAATTTTCAGAATTTTCATGTATCTATAATATAAATTTAAAACAGACTGCTTTTGAAATACTTTTTAATTGCAGAGTTTAATTTCATTCTTTATGAAAAAATTATATATATGGTACAAATTAGAATAAATTTAGAATACTCACTTCTCTAAATGTTCAATTTTTTGTTTCAGATTAGGTGTATCCATAGTTGCTTTCTCCAATTTCAAACGAAGTTCGAAATTTTCAGACTCTAGTCTTAACTTACTTTTTTCTAAAGCATCCTTCATTGATTCCAATTTTTCTATTTGACTGATTACGTAAGTATTTCCCTAAAAATATGTAATACATTCCGAAATAGAGAATGAAATTGGAAAAAAATCTCGAAAGTAAAGTAAATGAAAAAAAGTAGGAAAAATTACTTCAGCGACAGATTCCAGGGCAGATATTCGTCTCTTTTGTTCCTCGATTATGTTCCTAAGTTGATCAGTATCCTCATTAGCTAATCGCTCTGTAAGTTCATTAACTCGACTCCTCAATAAATCGCATTCCTTTTGTAAATCTTCTACAATATTTAAATCAGCAGTAGAAACAGGTGGATAGAACGCAAATCCTGCAGACATTCCGCTTTTTTCTAGTTTCAGTTTACTCCTTAAATACCATTTCTCTCTCTCCATACAAGAAACTATAGAACGTAATTTTTCGTGATTAGTCTGCAATTTTTGCAATTCTTCAGTTTTCTCTTTCAATTTTTCTTTCAATTTTTCAGCCGTCTGTTGCCACTTCTTTTGCTTTTCCCAAAGGGCCAATTCTTCAGCTGTCTAAATAAATAATTCATTTCATATTTATAAATAAATAATATTCAATTTATTTTATAATAAACATTTTATAATAAATAAAGGAAACATTAAAAGTAAAATGTTTATTCTTACCTTAGCTTTTTTCACTTCATGAACTAAAGATTCTCTATTCAACTGTTCTTTTGTCTTTTGTAATTCTTCTTCGAGAGACTTCACTTTGCGATCGAGCTGAAGTTCGCGTTGAGAAGTTTTCTTCTCTTGAGTTTTTGTCGCCATATATCTACATTTAAAAGCATAGTGTTTAATAAAATTCATTAAATTATTCACATCAACTTTAATTCTTTAGTTTAATATGAAATTGCATAATGTACCTTCGACTTTGCTGTTGCTTTAAATCTGCGATTTGATTCTTGTACATTCTTTCCTTGTCCAATAATGTCTGCAATTGTCGACGAAGGCAATCTAACTGAGTTTGTGATTGATTAATGGCCTGCTCACGACTTGAATTATTGTGCATAGTCTCGCACATTTTTGGCTCTCGAACATCGTAAGTCGTTCCTTGTTGAGCGTTAGCTACTGTTTCCATAACTTCAAGTTCATTCTTTAAAAATTATAATACATTTAACAATTAGTCATAACAACAATAGTATGGTAGTAATAATAATCTAGTAATAAACAATAATTATATGTGTTAAATTTTAAATATACCTCTAATTGTTGGCATGTCACACTCAACTCTTGTATTTTATTGTCCTTCTCTTGCAAGTCCTTGGCCATTGTAATGTTCTCTTTTGCTAATTGCATCCGATTTTCCGAGAACTGCTGTCTTAATGAAACTGTTTCACACTGCCACTTGTGAAGTTCTAAACGGTAGCTTTCCAATTCCAATTTGTGTTGTTCTTCAAGTCTACACCGCAGATTTTCACACAATTTTTTTATTATGAACGAAGATGTTTAAAGTTTTTATAAACTAAATTTTGGGAATTTTGAAAAAAATTCATTGCATTATTCTGATCGAGAGACTTGTACACTTTTTAACTTACCTTGACCTCACGTCATCAATATGACAAAGTCTGTCTTCAGCTAATTGATGCCAACGCTGTCCAAGTTCCTTTGCAGCTTTTAAATCCGCTTCAAGCATTGAAATCTTCTCTTGTAATCTAGCACTGTCCACTGCAGAATCGAAATCTTTATTTAAATTTTCCTTCGCAGAATCCTCCTTCTCTGGTTTGTCATCACGCTCAGGAAATTCGCAAATTTCTCTGCAGGGTTGATAATATATTAATTACAATAAAAAGATTTTAAAGTAAAAGAATTGAGAGACCTACTTTTCATCAATTTCTTTCTTCATAGCTGCAATTTTTTCTTGCAGATGTTTAATCTCCTCTTGTAAACTATTGGCAGCTCTACTATGTTCATCTCTATCTTCCTTTAATAACAACTGGTATCTAGATATTGTCTCCTCTTTTTGATTAACTAATTTCTGTAAGCTATTTATTGTCGATTTTAAAGCTACTTTATCAGATGCATCAACATTCGAAACATTAGAATCACTTTTCAATTTTTCGATCATTTTATCTCGATCCATAAGTTTCGTATCTTTTTCTTCAATAGCAGTAGTTAATGAATTAACTTTTGTTTTGTATTCAGCAAGTTGCGACTCATATTTTAGAATCACAGCTGATCGTTCAGAAGCCAGTGCCAGTGCCTTGTTTAGTTGCTCATTGACAAAAGCGTGAACATTATCATCTCCTTCAATTTCATTTTTATTATCTACTGTATTATTTTCTTTAATTTTTCTCATATCATTTTCTTCAGTATAATGAAGGTTCAATTCACACTGAACTTCCACTGAACAGTTATCAATTACTTCCGTTTGTGTCAATCTAGACATTATTTCTCCTTTCTCCTGTACAATATCTTCTTTCTCTTTGATACAATTTTCCTGCATTTTTTTTTGATACAATTGATCTGCATTCATATCTTCAATTTCCAATTGTTTCGGAACTCCCGTGTCTCGCTCTGGTTTCTCTGATTCAACGTCCAGTTTTTTTGGAATTTCCTTATTTTGTTCAGGTTTCAAGCGTTCTGGCTCTCCTTCTGCAGTGCTCTCTTTTTTTGCTTCCGAGTTTTCTTTCCAAATCTTCTGCATGTTTAGCATCTCAAATTCCATAGAAGTAACAGTCGCTTCGTATTCTACTAATTTTCTATTCGCAATTTGCAATTCGTACTCGAGGTGTGAAATTTGTCGTTTGTATTTCATGTCCTAAAGTTTGGAAGTTTAAAATTTCCAAGTATGAAGCTTTGATATATTTTAACAAAATAATAATAACATACGTTTATAATACTTACACTGAGAGATCGTTGAGAATCCTCCGAAAACCGTTGCATTATACTTTGCACATCAGGACTTCCAATCTGTTCTTCTAACATATTTTTCAAACGTTCTACAATTTGCAATCGACTGGACAAAATTTCCTGTTGCACCTTGACTTTTCCATGTTCTTCATTCATTTCCCGTGATTTTTTATCCCATTCCAAACGTTCAGTCAGCATCTTTGTAAAATTCAACTCATACCTCTCCCATGCAGTCGTAGAAGTCGATCCGGCGTATTGTTGCTGAAAAAATCTTATCATTTCCATGTAGGACCTAAAATCAAACAAGTTTTTCAAAAATCTGTAAAAGAATATTTATATAATAAAGAAGTTTCAGTAATCATTCTCACTTGCAACGCTGATTACACTGTTCGCGACACTGCTGCATCTGTTTTCTCATCTCATCAATCAACATCTTAGACTCTTCCATCTCTTCCTTCATTTTCGTCAAATCATTTTCCAGCAACTCCTTCTTTTTCCTCAATTCCATTTCCAAAGACCTACAATTTGTTAATTCGAAACCTAATCTAGCGATTGTTTCTTTATCTTCGCTAATGGCTTGTAAGTCCAAAATCTGATGTCTCAAACTATCCAACTCGTTAGTTTTTAACGAATTAATTGTGTAGTGCATTTCCGCCTCTTCTCTGGAAACATCATTCACTTGTTTCAAGTTTCTATTTTCCAGCTGCAGTGTGTCAATTCTCTTTTGGTATTCTCGCAACATCTCCTCAATATCGGATTGCTGTACATTCTGTGATTTCATTTCGTTGGTAAGTGTTTGATGTAATTGTATAAGCTGGTCTCTCAACTCAGAATTTAAAGCAGTAGCTCGACTTAAATCTACTTCAATTTGCGTCAGTTGCTTTCGCGACTTGTCATACAATTGTGATAAGCGATCAGCACGTTGTTGTTCTTCAAGTAACTTGGTTTTAAGTTCTGCCAGTTGATTAGAATCATTTTCATTGACCTCGGATGGTGGAGGCTCAAGTTTCTCAGGTTGTTCTTGTTTCTCACCTGCAATCATTTCGCTCTTAGCTCTCTGAAAAACTCGATCCTCAAGCGCTGCTCGAAGTCGAATACTGGACTCTAAATATTTTTCATTCAGTTCATTATACTGTAAGACACTTATGGAATTCAGCAAATTGCTTTGCAGAATTGCAACTTGACTTTCTAAGAGTTTTATCCGTTTCTCGGCATCAGCTAGATATTTTTTCAGACTGCTTTCTTTCGCGAATGATTCTTTTTGCACGCGATATAGTTTAGTCGACTCTTGGCTGAGAAGTTCTTCAAGCATGAGACATTTCCTGTTAGACATGGAAAGTTCTATAGTCGCTTCTACGTATTCTTTGCTTTTAGACGCCAGTACATTACGAATATCATCTTCACTTAATTCTAAAGCATTCCAGTTGCTTTCGTATTCTTGCAGTTTCAACTCGAGCTTGACGATCATATCTTTCAGATCAGTGCTCTCCTGTTTCAATGAATCCGTTTGTTTCTGCCACTCTTCCACGTCGTTTCGATAGGCTTCCTGCAGTTTATCCATTTCGGAGGCATTCACCCTCGATTCCTCGATTTCAGACTCTTCTACATTTTCTTCTGTGTAAGTAAGGCCAACCCCTGCGCGTTGTAGGAGAATATCTTTTGTCTTCACCTCTTTTCTGTAAAAAAAATTAAGGAATATTGTACCTACTTGTATTATGAGGAAAATTAATTTATGTAAATACATTTACCTCATTTCTTTAAGTTGTTTTCTTAACTCAGAGTTGACACCTTGAACAACATTTAAACGTTCCTGCAATCTCATAGCTGGATGATACCAGCCTGCTAAGTGTCTAACATCCAGAGCCTCAAGCAATCTTTCCAGGGTGTCCGATTGAATTTCCACTGTACTTTTAGCTGCAAACGGGTTAATTATTACATTGCGCAAAAATGTATACATTGAATAAATCTTAAATATTCTTGTAAGAGATTTCATAAAATTCACCATCTTGATTACGGATACTGTCCAATATTTCGTGCATTCCTTTTCTCAGTGCCTCGTTTTCTTCGATAACGACTTGCACGTTTTCCTTTATTTTACTGAGTTCAATTTTGTCAGATAACCATTCTTTTTCTCGCTCGGCAGCCCAAGCGTCGTCGTCTGATCTTGAAAAACTTATTGCCGATCCCACAGCATTATCGACTGCATCCGATTTAACGGAAATACCAGTTTGACTGACAAATTTCGTAGCCAGCTTTTTGAATTTATATTTTAATGTTCTAATCTGTAAGAGGTATAAAATAAAAAAATAAGAATTAGTTGTAAATATAGTGCTTTTCCAAGCAGAACTCACATCCGACTTAAGATCCAAGTTCTCTTCCTTCAACACTTTGTTAATGTATTCTAGCTCATGAATTTTCTTTTGTTCTTCTTGTCTCCGTTGGATAATATGATCTACTGAAATTTCTTCTTCATCTGGTACTCCAAATTTTTCTCTGAAATGGAGGAAAACTTTATACATCCAGTTGTCAAGTAAATTCCAGCGTATTTAACTTTTTTCTAAGAGAAGCTTCTTTGAAAATTTACCGCAGAGCAGTTATTTCTAAGTCCTGGTGTGAGTTAAAAATTTCCAGTTTGTTAATAACGTTTACAAGGTCTTTGATGTATTCATTTTTATGATTTAATTGGTTCTTAACTTCTTTCAACTCGCGAAGAGTGTTAGTTAAACCTTGATCTTGATCTTCATACTTCCGTATTATAGCAAGAGCTTCGCACAACTGCAATAAAACATATAAATAAACAACATGACTCATCATAGAAGATAATTCATAATCTTTTTAAACTCTTAATATCATACTTCTTCGCTTTTTGTTCGGGCGTCGTTCTCTGCAGTCTCTAATGCCTCTTGAAGACTATGAATTTTTTCATTTGATGCTTGATATTTTTTTAATAAGTCACGTTGCTCTTTTTTTCTTCCACTTCCTTCCGATCTGCAAATTTGTATTTCAATTAAATTTAAAATCTCTTTAATTAATAAGATTTGAAGCCTAAAATTCATGAAACTCACGATGTAACAGCCGTTTTCATTTTTTCTATGACTGAGCAGCCTTCGTTAATTTCGGCAACAGCTTCTGAGAGTTTATTTTGTAACTCTGCTATGATTTTATCTCGATGATCGATTTCTTCGTTCAAACTTGCAATCTGAGATGAATTTGGTCCCTTAGGTGAATGTATAGGGTGCAGTAATGTTTGTGATAAATTTTCCCTCAGTTGTGCAATTTCCGTATCTTTTTCATCCAATATACTCTGAAAAATACAACTTTTTGTAGGTAAAAAAATAAAAATATTATTCAGATGAATATAAACTCTGATATATTTACTTTCCACTCTACAATTCGGGCATCAATAGCTGCCCCAAAGTCATCGATATGTTTATCCCTATCGACTTGTTCAGATGCCAGTTCCTCAATCTGTGTTAAAAGAGCTCTGTTTTCTTCTTCCAATTGCACTAATTTTTCTATAAATAATTTTTAAATTTTAAAAACAATATTATGTGTAAAATACCCATTTACTAATTCAGACTGACTTACCTTTGTAAACATTACAGGCTTCACGAAGAGCAAGTAATTCGTCAGTCATTTCATTCATTTTCTCTGTAGCATCTTCCATTTCATCTTTTAATAATATTAAATTATCTTTCAGTACTGCATTTTCTTGTTCTAAAGCCTGTATAATTATTGAATATAAGAAATATTCAGTACACATTGCGATATTTAAATCAATACGTTTTTTTTTAATAATATATAAATATACCTCCAGTTCTTGCATGAGTGTTTCAATTTTATAGTTCTTCTCACGCAGCATTTCTTGAACACTTTCTTCATATCCAGAGTCACGCTAAATAAGAATATAAATTTTATTCAAAATATTTAGGAAGTACTCAATAATAATGTGTACATATAATTAATTTACAACAGTTATATATTTATTTTGAAATTTATTACCTGTGAATCGATTCCACTTTCATCTATAACTTCCATTTTTTTTCCTAATTCAACAAAAATATGATAAGTATTTAAAAAATAAAAAAAGTAAATAACATAAATAACATACATAATAAATAACATTTAACTCTCTTAAAATATGAAAACGTGTTATGTATTACCTGACTTTTGTTTTGCAGGTGAAAATTGTTTCGCTTCAAGATTCTTCTCTTTTAATTCATCACATTCTATTAATAACGATTCGACCTGGATTATGATTAAAATATTGTGATTATAATTCGTTACACTTGAATAAATTTAAATAAATGATTGATTTTTTAGAAAGCTCATGGGTTGGGGCAATGTTACAGTATCGTGTTTATTAGGATAAACTACAATAAAGTACTATGCAAACTATATAATGTATCAAATACTTAATACAAGTTTTGCAAGTTCTTTTTTTTTTTAATTACAAAAAATAGAATCATAAAAAAGAAGATATGTGGCCTAGGGCGACTTTAGAGCAAAGCACGAGTCTGATTGGCTTTAGTGAGTTTTTTAGAGACTTTATATATTCCCCAGCTAGTTGCCTGATGTGATCACGTTGGCTGCACCGAGACAGTATTAAAAAAATTAATTGAGCAAGATGGTAGCAGCCGTACAGGCGGAAACATGAAAGTTCAGAATATCAGCAGTGATCATTAAAAATGTAACATTACTTATATCAAGAGTAGTCACAAGTTATTATTAAAAATTAAAAAAGAACAAGATACAAAAATAACTATCAGCCAGTCGGACATGACGGATCGATACATCGAGTCGACGCTATAAATTTTAAGCCAAGGAAGAATCTAAATGTAGGCGATAACACAGTGATATACAAAAAATATTATAGTAAAATCCGAAAATGTTTTTTAAAATATATTTTTCTAATTCTCAACTTGGTATGTGTAAGTTCTAACGATAGTGTTACCAAAAATTACTCTGGGTGAGTCCATGAATGTAAATCTTGATAGAAAGTTATGTTCAACTGTTGTGCTTCAAAATCATGAATATTTTAAATCAAATTATTTAATTATTTAATCATTATATCATTAAATCATAAAATATAGTGTGAAGAAATTCAGTATGTATAAAAAAGTACTTCCATGAATTATAATATTTAAATATTAAATGGGAAGATGTGATATCAATAATATAAGTTATGTCATTTTTAATCAACTCTTTAATGGCCATAAACCGATAGATATTTGATCTGCAATTTGTATATAAAAATTAGACATGATTCTTTTATTTTAGTGTTATCTTATTTGTTTAGTGTTTATTTTACGGTCTACATACTTACTGTATTTTATTCTAATTAGTCGTAAAAAATTGTAGCAGTAGCAAAAAGTATGTAAATTATTATCTTAAATGAACTTGATAGTGTAATGCGAAAAATAAAAAAATTTACCTGATTATCCCGATATTGCAATATTTCCTGAGAAACCTTAAAGAGGGCTTTTAGGTTGTGCATGTTGCTAACTTCTTCTACATCGCATTCTGCCACCATAGGATAAAGATTTTCGATTTCTTCGTCTTTCAGGGACACTGGATTTACGGATAACACTCGATCCCAATCTATTTCGACCATTTTGCCTGTAAATACTAATGAAAAGTTGCATTTATCAATATTTAGTCTTTCACTGATCAGTATGCTGATGACAGGTGATACTATACAACGCTCAACAACGCTGTACTATGCCACGAAAGCGTTGCCATGGTGATATGTGACACAATAAACTTTGTGCACACATACACTCATTTACACGCTATGCATTTCATTCATTAAACTTCGATTGGACGTTCTGAGTTCTCTAGGAAACAATAATTTAATTTTTTTGTTAAGTGTAGCTCATTATTAATTATAAAATTGACAATTAAAATATATAAGTTTGTGATATTAAAGGAGAATGACTTCAATTAGAGAATAACAAGTTTCTTCAGGTTATTTCTTATAGTTTCGTGCAGTTGTTTTGCGTTTGCAACCGTTCGCAGAATTGAAGATAGAGTTCAATGCCCAGAATTTATTCGGTATGTCATTTAATCAAAAAATATCTGCAAATAATACAATAATTTGTATTAAAAAATGTTTTGGAATATTAATTTGAAAATCATTTTCAAGACTTCATATTTTCTTGATAGTTTTATTTTATAATCGTTTGGTGTCTAGTTTGAAATAAAAATAACCAAGTATACATTTTTAAATAATATATTTTTACAATACATAATGTATTTTACAAAATCGTTTCAACGTTTCAGAGGATTTGAAATAGTCACTTATTGAAATTCTTATTCGATAATCATGTCAATGACGCAGACAATTATTAACGAAGATTTATACGCTGGATATAATGATTATTCCCCGCTATACAGTACAAAAGATTTTTACCAAGATGAAGTTATTCGGGAAGCGCTTAAAACTAGTCATGCTAAGAGGTCTATTGTAAGTGCAAACATAATTTAAAATCATGTTTCATATTGAAAATTATTTTTTAAAATTGCTAAATTATAAATAAAATTTCAGATGACACCAAAAACTCCTGGCACAGCAATGCGGTTTGGCACCGCTTCCGGTGTAAGTAAAATCTATTATTATAAATTTTGGAATTTATTTTGAGTGAATAATTCAGTTGGTGGGAGAAATGATAAAGGAAGTATAATGAAAGATGCAAAATTCAGAAGAAAAAAGTATAAATAATTGTTTATTTTGTTAGTTTCACAGAGGAACTACAGCCGGTCGGTTAGACACAGAAGGACCTCGTCCTATGACTGCAGTTCGAGGTGCTGGTTATACAAGTAGCAATCGGCAACCTTTTGATCCTCTCAACATGGGAAGCAGCTCCAGAGGTCCTGCTCCGCCTTTAGAATCAGACAAAGAAAACACGTAAGTATTTTTTCCGAAAATGGTGCAAATTCTCTTCTTCATCGTCATCTTGAAATATCTCAACTTGAAATTAAGAGTCACCTTGTTATTGCAATTTTTCGAAGGCCAGAAGAGAAAATAAAAACAGCCGAACGCCGAATAATGGAACTGATAGAAAGTTCGGCACAAGCGGCATTTGAAAAAAATATGACTGTTGCTTTGGAGAGAGCGAGAGAAGCTTCTGCTAGGGAACGCGCTCTTATCAGACTGCAAGAACAAGCTGGACTCAGTGACAATCACAACTTAGACTTGACATTTGCGGTAATAGGGAATAAATTTTCTATTAATCTATTAATTGATTAAATTCTATTAGCGTTGAAGGAATAACATATTTCTTCAAACCTAATTTCCGCAGGTACTTTTTAATTTAGCAAGTCAGTACGCTAACAACGAATTATACACAGAAGCGGTAGCAACCTATCAAGCAATCACAAGGAACAAAATGTTTAGTAATAGTGCTAGATTAAAAGTAAACATGGGAAATATCTATTTTAAAATGGGACAGTTACCCCAAGCAATTAAAATGTATAGAATGGCCTTGGATCAGGCACCTACAGCCTATAAAGATTTGAGGTAAATACTGTAAAGTAATTTAATTGCCATATATAGAAAATATATATCTACAAGTACTAACGAAAATATCCTATCATAGAATAAAGATAATGCAAAACATTGGGATGTTGTTTGTGCATATGGGACGTTTGGAAGACGCGGCTACCAGTTTTGAGTGGGTTATGAGGGAAAGACCAGAATTCAAAGCAGGGTTGCATGCCGTTTTATGTCATTTTGCATTATCTCATCGTGATAAAATGAAAAGAGGCTTCTTAGAATTGTTAGAAGTTCAACTTAATATTGATGACGAAGACAAATACAGTATAAGTACCGTGAGTTGTGCACAGCTCTATAAATACCTAAGTATCTACTGTCTTTTAATTCTCTATAATCTTCTAACATCTTCTTGTTAGAGTGGGGTGTATAAATTTCTTTATCACATGCTTGCAAACGTTTGTGCATAGATAATAGAGACAATATTCTTATTTTGATTAATTCCCACTCGATTTCTTAGGACGATGTTACTGCTAATATATTAAATGAAATTATAAAAAATGATGATTTATCCAAATTGGAAGAAGAACTGAAATTCGAAGCAGAGAAGACTATTCTTAATGCAGCTAATCTCATTGCCCCTGTAATTGAAGACACACTTACAGCTGGATTTGCTTGGTATGTTCTTAAATTCCCCAATTAATTCCTAACTAAATAATTCCTAACATTCATGCTTATTCAGGTGTGTAGATGCAATTAAATCTTCAGCATACAGCACCCTTGCTGCAGATTTGGAAATCAACAAAGCGATGGTTTTCCTCCATAATCGGGAAACACAGTTAGCGATTGATACTTTGAAAGTTTTTGAAAATCGGGATTCTAAAGTTGTCAGCTCTGCATCAACTATGCTTTCATTCATATATTTCCTTGTAGGTGTTTTTTATAAAGAGAAATAATTACAAAGAGAAATTATTATACTGCAGTTAGTCCGAGATTTTTGCAATAAAGTTTAACTTTTCAGCAAGGGGATTACGACCAAGCCGAAAAATGTGGCGAATCAGCTCGAAAAGCGGATAGTTACAATGCAGCAGCATACGTTAATCTGTCTGCATGTGCGATAAAGAAAGGTGAACTCGAGAGAGCTAGGGAATTACTGCTATGCGCTTTGGATAGTGACGCAAGTCATGTGCAGGCTCTTTATAATCTCGGTATGCGACTAAAAAAACCAGGTGATGAACTCATCAAGACTCATTATGTTCACAAGTGTTGTTATTGATCATTCCTCTTCACAGGTTTAGTGTACAAGAAACAAAATATGTACGAAGAAGCGCTGGAATGTTTCTGGAAATTAAGAACTATCGTACACTATGATCCACAAACACTCTACCAAATTGGCCATTTGTACCAACTTATGAATGATGTGGATCAAGCAGCTGAGTGGTACTTAATTTACTAAATATTCTTTTTGAAAACAGGTAGTTTGCAAGAAAAATTGCAAATGTATTTTTCTTTCTAGGTATAATCAATTGTTGGGTATAATTCCATCAGATCCTGGGGTCTTACAAAAGTTAGGAGAAATGTACGATTCAATAGATGATAAACAACAAGCGTATCAATTTTACAGTGATGTAAGTAACGTTAAGTTTTTAACAAAAAAGGGAGAACCAGAATACTAAGAATACTAATATGAGATTTAAATAGTCTTATAGATTTTATCCTGCGAATTTTGAGGTCATCGACTGGCTTGGATCTTATTTTATATCAATGCAGGTGAAGATTAAGATTTAATCAAAGATTATTCACGCTTAATATTACTAAAAGTTTATCAATTAATGATAAGGAACTAATGATCTATCAATCACCTTGACTAGGTGGCTGAAAAAGCAATGACATATTTTGAAAGAGCAATTGAACTTGCTCCTGACGAGCCACGATGGCGATTGCTCGTAGCGGCTTGTTTACGAAGAACTGGACAATTTCATAAAGCTCTGACGGAATATCAAAATATACATAAGCTTTTCCCAGAAAATATCGAATGCCTGAAATTTCTGGTGCGTCTCTGCAGCGATTTAGGCTTGAAAGAAGCTCAAATGTATGCAACAGAATTAAAGAAAGTAGAGAGGGCTAAAGAAGTTAAAGAGCGACATGGTTCTGGAAGACCTGGGACAACAAGTTAGTTCTACTCCCTAAACAAATTCATTTAAACTGTTAGATTTTTCTCTGGATAAATAAAATATTACAAAAATTGAATATCTCAGGTTCGAAACGAAGTAATAGTGGAAATTCTTCAAGAGGAGGTTCCGGAATGAGCACTTTATCGGAAAATCGAGGAAGTCCTGCCTTAAACCGTGGCGATCATGTAATGAATAGTGCAGGAATTAATAAACCCATCCATGTTAATTCTAACACACATATAAGTGAGTATTAATTTCTGATCCCTCCTTATCTGTTAGTTAACCTTTGTTTGAAACTTGTGGCTTTAAAAAATGATATAAGGCGGATAGCGTCAATATCTTGGAAAAAATTCTTATCAGAAATGGAATACATAAAGAATTTGCGCTATTCAAATGAATATATACGATTTATAACTTTTATGATAACAATAACGAGCTGATGATGACGGTGATGATGATGATACTGATGTACACATAATTGTTTATAACTGTAATTTTTCAATTTATTTGCGGAGCTTTACCTTTAAAAATCAGTGCTCGAACGAAAAAGCTGATAAATCTTATATACAAATGATGCGACTGTGTTGACGAAATTTGAGATTCTTGGATTCAAAATATGACAATACCATTAAATTAACGTTGCGTTGTTTTTAGAAAGATTGAGATTCCCTAGTTTTCCTATAAAAATAGAAATATTGATATCCTTGAGGTGTGTATTTTCGTATATGAACATTAACATGGTGATCTACGTAGGCACTAGACTAATGAATTGAACGCATGATAGATGTGTCCAAATGACTTGTAGTTTATTCCCGAACACCATTTATCTTTCCATTGATCCACTATTGGAAGAATAATTTTCCATTCAAATTTCCGAGAACAAGAACTAACACTTCTAAAATAGATTGAACAATTGTTTGAGAAAAATATTAATTTGTGTAGATACGAGTTATTCGGATCCAATTGGTGCCTTGCCAATTCGTCCGATGACTGCTGCAGGAAAGCGTGATGACGATTTTGGGGATGAAGAACTTGGAGACGACTTGCTGCCTGAATAACATATCTTTACCTTATCGTTTATCTTCATTTATCATCGATGAAAATCAAGTCGTTACATTACTTTATCTTTAACGTCAATGATTGTGTGATACAATGTCATGGAATCCAAAGTTGCATAATCTCATCTCGCGCCATTCATTTTCCTTGCACTGCGATGATAATGTTAACACTAAGTGAACCTAGCAACCACTTATTGTGTCGTAAAGTTTACTCAAGATCATTTTAGATCAGTAAGTACTCTAATCTATATAAATGATTACACAACTCGATGCGGATCAAGTGCCTTGTTTTATAAAAATGTTTAATAAACTTTGACCACATTAACATCTTTTCTGTTTCCTTTTAATTTAGGTGTTTAATTAAAATTTTGAAATTTTAGTACCAAAAATTAAATCGATAATTGTTTCAACCTTCAGTTGAAAGTCTTTTTAAAGTCTTTCAAGCCCTTTAAAGATGAGAAACTGGTTTGGAATTCCTTCGACTTTGGAAACAAGTTTTTATATGGTCTTCTCATTAATCATGCTTCACTCCATTGCCGGAATAAATTTTATTCATTATAATAACAGCTCATATGTGATAGGGAAATTTTGAAAGTTCATCTAATTTAAATTAGATGTAATGGATTTTAAAATGACAAATAATACTAGTAAAATTAATTGCAAGAACTTGTATAATTTTGGATTTTAATCAATTTTTCGTATTTAATGAATTTTTCATACGTATAAGAGAATTACTTGATAAGTTCAGACAGTGTGATTTGAAGAATTAGATTAAAAATTTTTTATGCATATTTTTATAGACATATCCTTAATTCTTCAATATGTAGACTGGCGCACCAATAAAGAAGACCCTTAGATCGGTCGTCAACCATACTATATGTATTATCATTTTGCACAAGCTAAATTTAAACACGTTCAGCATTTTAATAAATCTTCACTTATGTAGTTAGCTAGACCGAGTAACGTGCGTCACAATTCTACTATTACTGCATGCAAGTACCAAAAAGTAACCGAAACTTTTGTTGAGCTGAAAAGAGCTTTTAAAATTTTTTATTGAACGAATAAATATTTGTTTGAGGCAACAAATAATTTTATTGGCTGTCAAGCATTTTTTTTAGTCCCACAAACAGTTTTTTCTGTGCTAAAATTATCTGAAATTAAAATACAATTTCTGCGATGATTGTGTGTAATAAATTCTCTTATGTAGGTCATAAAGCAGTAATTATTCTTAAAAATGAGTCTTTATTAATATCTTTCAATATAATCATACGAGGGGAAGTAAAGATATGGATTTCTAGAGAAGAGAAAAAAATTCAGATAAACGGATAATTGGAGTTTGAACTATTAACGTCTGGAGGAAAAAATAAGTTTTTACACTCTCATTTCTCTGTATAATATTATTTATTTGCTCACAATGTGTGTACAGAAATTATAAAAATTTTGTGAAAATATTAGAATTATTATTAGAACCTCCGAGTAGTCTAAACTCGTCTATAAAATTTACTTATTTTGGTGTCTTTCCCACGAAATTCCCAGTCCCCTCTTATATTTACTTAATATTAACAGATTGGGAGGAATATTTTAGAAACTATAGCGTAGTAGGCGTTTCAATCGACCATTTAATTAATGTAATATTGGCTCAAGTGGAGGACAACATCATTTGGATACCATTTTTTCTATTTCGAGAGTTTTGTTGAGGTCAATTGGGGGAAGTACAGTATCAAGGACAAAGTTAGAAATTGAAAGTAATTTACATAATTCTTGACTTTTCTTGGTATAATATTAACATAATGTTATATTAATGTTTTAAACTTTTGTAAAAAAAATTCAAACTTGACAATTTTTAAACGAATAAACGTTTTTTTCCCTAAAAAATTATCAGCAGATGATTCAGAAATTGTTTTAAATCTTTTAAAATCGTTCAAAATTCCTGGAAATCTTTGAAACCTTTTTGAGTCTCTTTGAATTGCTTGAAATTTGGAGAAACCATTTTAAATCGGTTGTAATTTTTTAAAATCTCTGAAAAATGGAAATTTTTGAAAGATTTATCTTTAGAAATCCCTTGAAGACGTTTTAAATAAGCGAAAATAATGAAAAAATGTGGTCAAGGGATATCTGAGTCTGAAAAAAAAAAAAATTAGTGTCCCAAACACCAAGAGATCTATCTCATTGTCATATCAGTTGCATGGAGACCCTCGTGTTTCTCATTCCACGTGTTCGAATTTATGTGAGCGTAGCGATAAAAGTATGCGTTCATATGCGCCTCATTGGTGAATGAAACCGTACATAGAAATCCAAACGAATCGTCTTCCATAAGTGCAATTAAACGAGCTGGTTCTTCAATACACATATGTATCTGGTTTTACTGTGTGCGGGCCCCTTAAAGTTTCAACTGTAGTGGAAGCGGATAGGGAACTCGTGAAGGCTCTGGCAGTTGCTCGTAGAACTCCGAGTATATTTGACCATCTCGCATTCACGTAAACCTTTTACGTCGACTTTAAAGTTTATCACTCACGTTTTCTACATGTACAGTGATATCGGGACTATCTTAAACCGGAAGTTTTGAAGGGATAAGAAATACACACAATTTCTCCAAATTTAACTCATATAGAGTTTAAATTGGAGACAGAAATAAAAGGATTTCTTACTGAATGTGAGTAAATACTAACAATAATTTGAATCATGCGAGCAAGTGAAACACTGAATAGTTTAGATAAATGGCAATTATGAGACATGAAATATTCAAAGAATTGAAGGTCACATTTTTTACGAAAAAATCTCTCTTATGTTTGTCTTATATTGCAAATTTTATTCTCTTTTGTTATGTTAACAATGATTAAATTTGTTTCAATTTCAAAGTCACAAAACCTGTTGCTATATCTATGCAAGGTGCAAATTTAAAGTTCTCAAAACAGGTTTCTTGTACATTATCATCACTATGTACATTTTACATTATTTTTCGTAACTAGTTATTATCTATTATGCAAAAAAGCGGCGGGCAATTGACAAAAATAACAAGTTTTCGTAACAACAAATGAAAAAATATCTATCTTATTTTGACTGTGGTGAGAATTAATAGATTCTTAGCTGAAAAATGCTGGAAAGATTCTACATATTTATACAAGTCTCATTTATTTTGGTGTCACAAGAATCTGTAGAAATCTAAGTGGTATCTCGTATCAATGTGCCTGGAAAATTTTCAGATTATTTTGAAGATTTGATTACACAATTTCTGTTATTCGAAATTCATCTGGACCCACTCACAAATGAATTAATATTGTAGCTTTTGAAAAGATTATTGAAATTTTTGTATTCAATGATTCAGTAAATAATAGACGCGTTCTATATAATTCAATTTTATTATCTTTTTAAATACTTGTTTTTTCGTGAAGAAAAAGTAACAGTAATAAGCATGATTTGTATACTAAAGCCATTAATACTCTTGTGTATTTATTACTCAACTTGGTAATTACATTTCACAAAACAAACTTTTGTTCCAACTTTTAATCAAAGTAAAATTTATGATTTGAACATTTCATTCCTTGAAATGCATAAAAATGTATAAAATGTTATTAATATTAAAGGAAGAACATTCGGGAAATATCATTTCTTCCTCTGACTTTTGGAAACTCACCAGAATTTATATTATTGACATATAACAGACATTGAACTACTGATTGATGATCAGATAAGAAAGTCATTATACTTTCAAAGCAGTAAACTGATTAAAGTGTCTGTTCTACGTTTATCAATAAAATTTCAAAAGAGAGTGACGCAAATGACACAAGAAGTTTAAACACTGAGAAAAAATCTGCAAATTTAATCTTTTTTTTTCTTCTTAACGAGAAATCTTAATTGCATTAAACCAATTAACGGAGAAAATTTAAAAAAAGTGTTTCAGAAGCTTCAAAGTAGCTAATCTTTCATCTGTTATTTCGTAACAGATATTACATATTTAAAGGGTCAACATACGCATACATGCTAAATAATTATCGTCTCGTGCTATTCGTGACGAGAGTTTCGCGGAGTAAATTCGTTTACAAAATCAACACATCACTAAACGTTTTTTAAATAGCATATTAATTTTATTTTTCCTTTGCAGCTGCAAATCAGAGACCCTAAAATTCAAGAATACTCCAACATTTTTAAAAGGTAATAAAGTTGCCTTTTTAAAATTAGGAATAAAAGTTCCAAAATTGCACGATGTAATAAAATATCTATACAATATGATTTTAACAGTTTTAACTTTAAAGTGGTAAATGACGAGTATGCGTGTTACGCTCGCAATTAGAGTTGGTACGTATAGGGTCAACTGGCTGAATTATCGCAGAGTTGACGTTTTGCACCTTCCAATTTATTTTAATAAAGACCATTTGCTGCTCTGTGACTCGGAAGAACGTTCTAGGGATTTTTTATGGCTTCTTCATTGTCCTCAGCATCGGGCGTGGTATAGTCATTGACACCAAATAACTATATGTATTTCTATTTTCTAGTTCAATTCTGCGATACAAAAGAAAGAAAATGTCGATCCTACAGCACCTGTATCATTTTTGAGGAAAGTGTTATTACGAAAAGAAATATCTTTTGCTTCCGACTATGTATGTAGGTTGTAAATATAAAAAACTTTGCAATTCAAAAATGATAAGAGATTTAAATACATATTTGAAGAGAACACGTGTTTTATAAAGAGGAGAGTGACGAGAGGCGCGTCAGCAGACTCAGCCAATAAGCTTCGGCAACTAGTTGTTGAACGCATATGACCTCCCTTCGTGCGATAGTCTTTCTCTTACAGACGCACGTTAATTATTATACAATAGACAGAGAAAAGGGAGAAAAGTAAATGAAGACGTTTTACAGCATTGTGTTTTACGAGAGGTTGATTAACTTTATCAAGACAAAAAATATGTTTTCATGAAACAACAATCGCTAATTGCTTTATATTATAAAAAATATTATTTTTAGCAAGTTTTTTTTATTTTTATTATTTCAACCAAATATATGATTTTTTTATCCAGATTGTGGTAGAGAACTTCTTTCTCATGTATATGAGAATACATTGTATATGACACTGACCTTTGCGCAAAGTAATATTTATCTTTGTGCAACACGTGTGTTCGCATTACCGCGGTTCCAGAGCGAAAAAATGACAACATGGTGATGTACAGAGAAAGAAAAAATGTTTTTTTTTTTATTTGAATAAGCTGTCAAATTTATTTCACTAATTATAACAGAAGACTGGTATGTAAAATGTAAATGTTCCAGTGCAAGATGCTGGTAGAGGAAATTGAAGGAACCTGTACAGAAAATTGATGAAGATACAATTATTATACAAGAAATTAAAGAAACATATCTGTAGAATCCTTCAAAGGGTCCTTTGTTGGTGCAGGAAGCTTTGTAGATTAAAAAACAGATAGAAAACAGTAAATGATCATAAAATTGTACAAAAATTAGTCCATACTTTGAAAAGTTATTTTTCAACCATTCTTTTCTCAAATCTTGGTGAAATGCACACCCGGTATGTTATAAATATGGCGTTGATTTTGGCGCATGAGCCGTTGCTTCTGAAACTGGCATTGACTGGCATGTTCCGTCAATGAAATACAGAGACCTGCAAGTCGTAATCTAGTTTGATTTTACATGCTGGATTTTAACCTTACGAAACATGTGCTCGCGAAAGTGAAACGTGAATTACAATCAAAATTTTAATCAGCTCCTTCATTAATAGGTATACATTCTTTTATACATTCCCGCGTTAATATTCATAAAAAAAGTCATTTCAAATTTTGTATGCTGTAATGGAAATGTTGATTAATGCAAAAAAGATCAGTGTATAGTTTTACAATAGATCAAATTAAATTTCATATATGTATGTATATATATATATATATGTAATGTATAATATATTCATCACCTTTCCAGTGTCCTTGATATGCGAACAAAAATGTAAAACAATAATCTCATAATACATTGATTTATGCAACTTCATTAAGCGAATATATAAATCACACTTATATTCTTCTAAAGATGTTCAATACTTTTGGAAAGACATAGTATTTATTTGTATTTTTTTATCTTTTCTCGTATATTTTATACATTATTTTATCCGTTAACTTTATTGTGACGAAATAGAAACCTTGTATATGTAATCGGCATCACGAGAGATATTGTCTATTTCTCTGAAATGCGGTTGAATATTTACAATTATTTTTAGTTTTTATGGTTCAAGAGTATTTAATTTCTTTATGTTCTTTTGTCTTTTCTTTAAAAGGAATTCATAATTGTTGTAAGTTGTTTTACATTTTATGAGCCGACTTTTGGAGAAGATTAGATCTTTCCCTATATATCGAATTTTGCATATACGTATTTGGGGAACATGTCTATATTTTCCTCAATTTGAAAGAGTAATAGTATTTTGACGATTGTAAGAATACAGTTCAACCGAATTCAATGAACTTGTGTTTTCGTAACACAAGATATTCAGTCATGAATTTTGTGAAGAGAATAGTAAATGATTTGAAAACTGAAACATATATGGATATCATTATCGCAAAAATAAAGTTGAGGGACAAAAATAACAATTTTAATTGCAAAAGTCCAAACTTTAATACACGTTTCTGCAATGCATTTTTTTGTCTTTTTACTAATTAACCGATGTATTTATCATGAAAGATAATTCTCATGTTACGATTTCTCCACATGTGTGCACGCTAATTATTACAAGAAAGTCAATCAAAGGTCTTCAAAGATTAGTTGTCGGACTCATAACTCAGATGTTTTTAAACATAATTATACAACTGACATAATAATATTTTAGAAATATAGAGACGTCATTTCCTGTTTTTAATACTTTTCTCACGAGATTTGAGAAATAAATCACGATTAGATGAAGCATAATATACTCCAAATACGTATGTAAACAATATTTACCTTTCTAGATGATTTAACTCGAGTAGAATTATGTAACCAAATCGAATGAGGAAATATTCAAATGCAAAAGTACGTTGTATCTTTTGATTATATTCTCAATTCTACTTTTTGCCTTGTTGTTAGACGCAAACCCGATTTATTTAACATCTTTTTATAATTTTTTCAAGTATATTATATATCTGAATTATAATGAACCGCCGCATCGTATAACGGCATATAAAATTTTTTGGTCCGAGCGCAAACGGATTAATTGCATAAACTTTTCTGAAAAATGTGAACAAACAAATTTCTAATAAATATAAATCTTTTCAGATATTCTCTAAAGATAGACAAAAAATGGTGGTACCTACAGACCTCGCCCTCCAGGAAGCCATCCAAGTTGCTCCTCTAATTTTTTCGGATGACGTTAAACGCCAGAAAGTAAGTAATTTTTATAGTAAGAAAATATTGCCATTTGAAAGAATTCTATGAAATTCTGAAGTGGTTCATAGTTCGCCTACGAATGATTGTGACGACATTTGACCCGTGAATTTTTCTTGTGTGTTGTTGTCTAATCGAGAGTTTTGTTTATCGATTTCTGAGAGCATCAGGGTTATCAACATATATGCTCTCTTTACGTTAAAAGATCTCCTAAATTTAACGGATACGTTGATGTTTTAACTTGTGCATTCGTACAATCCCCTTTTCTAATTATCATAATGAGGGTCTGAAATGAGACTAATGCATTTGTTATTCACTTTTAAATCAAGGAAAAAATCGGTTAACAATTTTTCGATGTCTTCTTCTAAAAGTACAATATTTTTCAATCAATTCCCTTCTTATTAACAAATATTGTACATCTGTAGTTTTCAAGCGATTTTTATTGCGAAAGATTGTCTAACGTTGTTGTGTACTTGAACTATGTGTACCCTTCAATGAACTGCCAGTAACAATGGCTTGACATCGATGATCTTTCGAAACTCAGAGCGTGAGATGAACGACCCATTCATTATTTTTAAATTAATAATTGATTAACGTACAGATTCAAGACTTGGTTTTAAATTTAAACAATTTAAAAATACAAATTACATACTAATTAATGTTCAATCAAAATAAATTAGGAAAGAAATATTTAAAATGTCTTAATTTCTTACCTAAGCATAAAAAAGGGTTTTAAGTGCTATGAAGCCGTATATGTCTTTTTTATTTTAACACAAAAAAGGGTGTCTTAATTTATTTTAGGAATAAATACTTTCTGCACAAAACTTTATCTTTATTGCAAAATTTTTTTATAAATAGATATATTCATGAAAAACTTAGTCATACTGAATTGTTTGTATAGTTTTTTTCGAGGCTTTTTTTTCAGTCAATCATGCATTATTCAGGTTTCGATTTCTAAGTATGTATTCCATACTTGTCTAACCGGTTATGCATTACATACATTTATTGTTTCTGTTAACAGTTAAATGTTCATTTTGAAATTTCAAAAATCCAGACACTTGAATGAAATTCCTGAAATGAGCTTCCCTGCACAGAAAAGAATAGTAAATAATAATTTCTTTACAAATACATGAATTTAAAAGAAGAACCGAGATTCAAGATCTTTCAGTTATGTACTAATTTCTTTATCGTATTTCTATCCATTCAGATATTAGTTACTTTTACATTATTAATTTATTTATTTTGATTCTTTCCCAGATCGAAAATCGCCTCGAGCAAATGAGATTTACTGCCGCGACTGTCAAGAAAATACAGAATGTCTTCCAATCCGAGATGGAAAAGGGCATCCATCAACAGCCATGTTCCTTACAGATGGAAAATACGTACATACCAGAACTTCCCAATGGAGCAGGTAACTTGAGAAAAACATGAGAATGTAATATGACTTATTTAATCCTTTTTCAATCAATTTTTTTTTGGAACAATTGACGGGCCGGATGCAATAAGGGTACATACAATTTTTGACTCGAGCGCAAATGAACCCTGACAATGCAAAATTATGAGATTCAAGTTAAGTTCCTGTATAAAGTTATTTTTTTAAACCCTTTTCGCATTCGACCCATAAAACGTATTTTTCCTAATTTTATATCCTTAAATTGATTGTTTTTAATTTATTTTTTGTGAATTTTAAGAGGAGGGACTCTTTCTGGCATTGGATCTCGGAGGAACGAATTTTCGGGTTATTCTTTTGGAATTTGTGAACGGCGTAGCAATTCGTGAGGATGTCAAAAAATACCACATTCGTTCTGAACTGAGAATGGGATCAGGAATTCCTCTCTTTGACTACCTTGCCGAATGTGTCAGTGATTTCGTCATCAATGAGGGTCTTCAAGACGTAGAGCTTCCTCTTGGTAATATAAATTGAAATCGATATCACCCATGAAACCATACGCACAGATTTTAATTAGTATCTCTTGCTGATGGACGGCATATAGATCCGACGAAAAGAAAAGAACTTGCTTAAACGTAAAACTGAAACTAAAATGAGTCAACATTGAAAATTAAAATCAAAATTAGAATTAAAAGAAGGGCACTCTGAAGTGCGATATGATAAAAATAGAAAAGATAATTAATGCTTAAGTAATTAAGTATTTGATCTTATCAATATCCAAACTTTACACGTGTATTATATTTTTTAATTTTTAAATATATCTTGCACTATTGTACAAATTCCAAACTATTTGTATATTAGTTTACAACCAGAATGACTTACATTTTATTCTTTATTTGAGATATTTGATTTGGTTTTTATTTTTTCAATTTTTAAATTTGTGTTGCCCTAAAAATCGAACCAAAAGTAGCTTCTTTTTTATTTACTAATGGCTTCAGTGAACAAAAAAAAAAACGGTTTCTTTAATTGTAGTAGGAATAAATTGACAATAAATTGAATTTAATTTTGGAATTCTTTTCAGGTTTCACTTTTTCATTTCCCATGATCCAGCATTCGTTGGATGTTGGAATTTTGGTAACGTGGACGAAGAGTTTCAATTGTCCGGATGTTGTTGGCAAAGACGCGGTGCAACTTCTACGAGAAGCTTTGGATAGGCGAGGTAATACGAGGGTCAATGTTTTGGCTATTTTGAACGATACAACAGGAACTTTGATTCAGGGTGCCACTCAAGACCACAATACGGCAATTGGACTAATTTTGGGAACGGGAAGTAATGCTTGTTATATGGAACGAGCAGATAGAGTGGAGCACTGGGAAGTTGAAAGGCACGGGGAGAGAGAGGTTCGTTTTGTGGATAGCAATCCATTTATTACAAGTATACTTTCCATAAAAACCACTTTATAGTTCAAAAAGTTGTAAAAAGAACCATTGTTTTCCTAAAAATCATTGGAACATAATCTTGATAGAAAAGCATCATTTTATAGACCAAAAGTTAAATCAAATTTTAATACTTTGTCAGATAATGTAGTGAAAAATATTATAATATTGCTGAAAAATTACAATAGGAAACTTATTGTAATTCTTATCACATTTGCTAGTAAGTTCGATTTATCTGCTTTAAATTATATAAGACTCAGGCGTTTTCCTTTACTCAAATTTTGATTACTCAATTGGTCGCAGAAGACAAATTAATAAGCCATATTTTTTTATTTTGGTAGGTAATCATTGACATTGAATGGGGTGCCTTTGGAGACAACGGAGTTCTAGACTTTATCAAGACTGATTTCGATCGGGAGAATGATGCGAATTCCCTTATCGTTAATTCTTTTACGTAAGAGACAGATTATTTGAAGATTTGTAAAAGTAGAACATTTTAAGCTACGAAGAAAATATTCAGTTTCATAAATTTCTTATTATAGGTTTGAGAAGTACATCAGCGGAAAATATCTAGGAGAAGTTGTGAGAGTGATTTTAGCCAAGTTAACGAAGGAAGGACTTCTTTTTGTAAACCATTCTTCGGGAGGACTTTTGACACCTGGAAACCTAACTTCAGACCTTGTGTCTCACATAGAACAGTAAGTTTTACTGATTATGAAAAGAAGCAAGTGTTTTTATTAGATCTTTATATTTAGAAACTGATTTGGAAATATTTTTGTAGAGATTCAGTGGATGGTGATTTTAGTAATACAAGGGAAGTGCTCGCAAAATTCGGTATTATACCAGATGAAGATGACTTAAGTGCAGTTCAATATGTTTGCGAAGTCGCTTCCAACCGTGCAGCTCTTTTAGTTTCGGCATGTGAGTGCGTTTTTTAATTCGTTCCTTTTTATTTATTTGATTGAGAATTTTGTGAATTAAACAATTTTTAACTGTACTGCAAAATGCCTCATCGTCTACTATGTATATTCTCACTTAGAGAATATTTTTATCTTTTTATTAAATTTTTTTTTTTAATTTGCGTTTGGTAAACACTGAAAACAGACTGATGCAGAAATATTACGTATAGGTTTATCAGCGCTGCTTGAGCGGATAAATAAGGAAGAAGTTACGATAGCTGTGGACGGATCTCTCTACAAACATCATCCTCGACTACAAGGTTGGATGAACAAGTATATCAGCTTACTATCTCCTGGGCGCAAGGTAAGCTCGAATTTTGTATTTTTTAATTTGTAAAAGGAAAAAATTTGTAATTGCATGATGTTTCACAGTTCAAACTGATGAGCGTTGAGGATGGAAGTGGCAAGGGTGCAGCTATTGTTGCTGCTATTGCTCTAAGGCTAAAAAAGCGACTTGAATGAAAAGAGAGGAAATTCCACTAGATCTTTATTCTCCTCGACTGCTTCAGAGTGTCCTGGGTATTTCAGGGCCTCGTATAAAGTACGTAAAGTAAGCGATCACATATTTCGTCACAGACACGCAATTTCGATCGCAATCGTAAACTATAGACCTCAAAGTCGCGTAATTCTATCTTCGCGCCTCATCACGTTTCTGCACACGATCACAGTTTCGATGTTTTCAAGGAAACAGTGATCAGGTAAAAATACTTTTATTTTATCGTGATATCATTTGCTCATCTCAGGCATCTTGTAATTATACAATGTTATTTTTTAGATATTTTTTAAGTTTATAATAAAATAGTTTCATGTATACTCTTCATTTGAAAATCACGTTGACCATTTTGTGATTTATAAATATTTTATCTTTTGTTTAACTTTTTTTTGTTTTGCTTATTGTTTTTGAACGTGATGTGAGAATGTATATAAGTTTTTAAAATATTCCATGCGGTGATATTGGTACTGAAGGAAATCTCTCTTGAGGATATTGCAAATTTTTTTTTATGTGAAATGCACATCCAGTTTCCCACAATTTGCATTTGATCGAAACAAACGTTTCAAGTGCCTGATCAATGGGTTGGATTATAAATAATTTGCGCATATAATTTATTCGACGTGACTGTGATTACTCACATGTATATTAGATAATTAGTCAAATATTCAGAATGCAATACACACATTTTTCCTAGAATTCTCATTGCGCAGAAAATAAATGACCTATTTTTCAACTATTTCGTCGATAGTCTAAAGTGCATTATATGTATATATTTATACATTTTAAACTTCGCCATTATAAGATCTAAAGAACATGCATATGATTGTAAACACAGTCTTGTTGAATATAATAGTCATTATTTCATGGATTTTTTCTCATAAGAGAAAAAACTTATATGTCACGAAAGAGAGACTGCATGTGTGTGAAAATGAGTACTAAATAATAATAAGAATGAAAGCAACTGGCTAGTTGTTTCTATCAATTATTCCTAGATAAAGGTAAAGAAATTTCCATATTTATTGAATGAAATTTTACGATTATATCGTTTATATATACAACTATAAATATTGTTACCATATCATATTGATTTATGTGCGCTCCTCTCTTTATGAGAGCGATTTGTTAATAAAATTCATTCCAAGGAATTAGCTAAATCTATTTTTTCATTTAATTATAAAAATAAACTATAAATCTGTTTAAAACTCAAGCATTTTAAAATTCAAGCCTAAAAGCTTTTATGATTAAAAATAACAATTGTTTAAACAGTTTAATTTAAACAATGTTCAGTGTAAAAGTTGTTCAAATTGAAATGACTTTATTTTTGGCGTATTAAAAGTATTAAAAGTTAAATTATTAAATATTAGAAGAAAATAAAGTAAATATATTTTACATTAATTAGTACCATGAATTTCAGAATATTGGAACTTGTTGCCAAGTGAATATATTTGATATTGATCTACTCCTATATTTAAATATTTCCCGTCTTTACGACAAGATGGCGCCACGATTCTGTTAACTTGAGCAACAAGAGAGAAGTGACAGCTCGAACTGTCAGCGGTCTCCCTGAATTGCAATTTTTTCTGCAAATAAGCAATTACATATAGTGCCATTAACTTTAAATAATTACTAAAACTATTTCAAACCTTCTAAAATAATAATTAAACTCATTCAGTTCTAATTCGGTCCGAAAATTATAAATATTCTACAAGTCGTCAGGCTGCACGCAAGAGGGAATGTCTTGTCTAGCCGGTCAGTCTACTGGAAGATTCCATTGTGAGTGGGTTTCAAAAAGTTTTTTCCTCCGGTGAATCGGTGTTTTTCGTGTGTACCACCGTTCGGCCGACTTCACTTGTCACACAAAAAGGTATTAGCAAGAATATATTTTAACGAGATATTATTAGTTTCGATTATTACTCGTACTGTGTGAAAATTGGAGGGTTAAAATTGTCGAGGTTACTGCACCGCTCGATCCTTTGCCTCTCAGCTGATGAGTAAATGTAACGACCGGTTTCTGCTTGACAAGTAGTTTTTAAAATCCTTTAAATCAGTCTGTATAAAATTAACATTATTAGAGATCAGGTCATTCGTCTCCTTCTTTAAAGAAAAATTCTATAAGTTTCTATTGAGTTTGGCGATCTCAAAAATCATCGATGATTTTAATAAGTGACTTCAAGTTGTTACTTGTTCAGTAGAGCATATTGAATACAATTATTATAATGTACGTTGTGCAGAATAAAGTCGGTTGTTGCCGGTGTTGCTAACTTGTCAAATCAGCTCGGATACAGTGCATTGTTTCAAAGTGATTCCCGACATTTCGGAAACAAAAGGGCAACTCGGCCCGTAGCAACAACAAAGTGACACTTTGGTATGTCTTTTATATTTTATTAGGTATTCATTGCGATTTTCACGGGAGTAACAGTTGACTGCCGTGCAGTCAATAATTGACGAATCTTGTTTCAATAAATAAGGCTGCTTTCTCAGGTAACTAAATTTCGGAGTACAGAAAACGGTTTAATAATTGCAATTCGTATTGAACCCGTTTTTGAATCGAATTTTTTTTACATTCCAAATTAATTTTCTGATCGTATAAAGGCAGCTTAATCCTATCATAAAAGCAAATTTTCATTAATCATGGAACCAGAAAAACCTTATGAAATTAAAAAAATTGGAATTTGTAAAGTGGGACTGAACATTTTTAGTGGCTTATTTATTTTAATACTTTAGCTGCGATGTGAAAATAGTGTATTCGGACGAATTAATTATTTTAGGTTAATAAGATGGTTTAATTATAAACTCATCCATTATATTACATCCAAATTTCAATGTAATAAAATCAAATTAGGTTTCACTTTTAATTGCAAGTTATACAATTGGGTCCACTTTATTATTTTTAAATTCAGCTTCTAATTCGAAGTTGATTGTATTTCAAACTTGACAATAATTATGCTGTGTATTAAATCGCTATAATTTTTTAATACATTTTTGTTCAGAATTTTACAAACTTTTGAATTTAGATACATTTACAGAATACATTCTTCTTAAAAGTGTGATTTACAGGAATTTTTGCTTAGTAATAAGGCAAATTGACTGGTGCGAGTGTACCCTACAAGAATTCGATGCAACAGGGTAAATTTGATTAGCGGAAAACCTTAAATTTTCTACTGTCGGGAAATAATAATGAATTTATTTTTTGTCAAAAAATTTTAATTCCTTCAAATTCAATTTTTTTCAATCTTTTTTTTTATTTTCTGGATACTTGTATCACTTGCATTTATATTTGAACTAAAAAGTTTCTGGCTAAAATAATTCACCAGTCATGAAAGGGTTAGAAACTTAGAATGCTAGGTCATATTTTAATCGCAAAATTTTATTACCCTTCCTAATGGAAGCTCTGAAATGTTAGTAAAATTTTACGGTTCACCTTAACTATAAAATAGCAAAAAAATCTCTGTACTGGAACGATTAAGGAATTAACGAGAATAATTTAAAACTAAGTTTATCCATTTTTCTGAGTCAATTTTCGCTATATCTCATATTTTTAAAATAGATTCACGGAAATTTAATATGGAGAGTAGATATTTGTGTGAAATATATTATTCTAATATTTGTAGTATAGGAATGGATTAATGGAACATAATACTCTTAATGTTCTTAGCCAAGATTTTTGATTGATGCTTAAAGCTCGTTTGATGGACAAGCAAAACTGTCGATTATACATTATATTATGTATATAATATATATATATTATATATATATATAATATATATATATATTTCCTTACGCAGCAGAGCTCTCAGCAGCTGATGAGTGCCGGAGAGTACAACCGGTTCTCTATTATTTTTTTTTAAACTTCATTTCATTCTGCAACGCCCTACTTATTAGACTTGTATTATCGTCTAGTAATTGCAATGAGATGCCGTTCACGTTGCTCGTCATCAATCTTAAGATCACTAATCACCTTTTGTGCATATTCTTTCCTGATAATAATTATATTATACATGACGCACATTTTTTGCAAATAGTATTAAACTCCAGATTTTAAAATTTAAAGTGCTTGAATAACAATCAAAATTCATAATTTTGCAATAGAGGTTGTGCAACAATTTTCAATTGCAATCGATTGCATTCGAGTGCTATTGCTGCCTGCCATCAAGTAAAAATCTCCAAATACCTTATTTAATTTTTTATTTGAAACTCATCAATAATCCGACGAAATCGAATTTTAACCGACGAGGTCTTGCCTCACGTAAAGTTTTCTCTCGTAATTCTGACTGCTGTAAACAAACGTGATCAGTGTGCACTGTTTTGTAAATTTCTCTGAGTTACGAGAGCCGCCAATCAGAGGCTGTTCGTAAGTCAGAGTAAACCATCTGACACATATTACAATGCACCGTGTACATGTGTAGGTTTGCGTTAATCGGTACCTTTCACGCGATGCGATAAGACATCTTGTTGTTCAGGATGAAATTTAAGGAATTATGGAGTGGCGAGAAAAAGTCAGTAATTTCACATTTTCTATTACTTCGACAGCACTTTTAAAACAATGATGAGAGTTTTTACTGCAATATGCACTCGATTCTGTGATGAAAGTATAACATTTTTATCATTTTCCTAGAAACAACTTCTATATTTCAAACTCTGTTGGCTTCTATTTTCTTAAACTAGATGCATCGCAGTTCCTGGAGTTATTTCAATAATTGCGAGGTATGTAAATGTTGATCTCAGCGAAAGTACTCTATTTTAGGTCCACTAATTAAATTAGTAGAGGGATTAAATCGACAAAGATTGCAGCTTACATTTGGGTCCATTTGGCTGTAACCCAACATTGAAAAGTTAAGATTCAGTGCCCAGAGAACTAGTCTACACGGATATCTAAATGAATAGTTGAAATAAATTATACTGACTAAACTCAGCGATTAGGTGATTTGTAAGTCATTAGATCATCGCGAGAATGCAAATTTCAAGACCAGATAAATCGATTCATGCATTGTTAGTTACATCATATCAAGATAATCCCTTACAGACTATTTCTAGTCGCAATTATCAGTAGATTTGACTACATTTCGTAACCAATTGGCATCGCTTCTTCCCTTCCACTTGGCTTCTGACTTTTAATTCCTTTAAAAAACCTTAGATCAAAATGTTATCACTTTCAAAACTGGAGTCCTCAATTTTATTCTGAGATTAGGGTTCTACATAAAAATGAAGCTACAAAGTGTTTCATCATCTTGTTTTCCATTAACACAGTTTCAGGAGGAAGAAAGCTTGAAAAAAATGAGCTCAATCCAAAAATATTATTTAAGAATTGCACAAGTATTTATTTAGGTGTATATTTCCTTCTATAATATTATGGGATTAACATTCTTCTTAACAATGATTTGACCTGAGTTCACACATCAAGTTGTTAATTTGCCTAGTATACATTTTTTCTCTAAAGAATACGAAACAAGTGCAAATAAATTATTATTTGTGAGGCCAAGGTACAATATGGTATATGACCAATCATAAATTCTAATTTATGAACGGTATTGCTAAATAAGCAGCTTATGTGTCAAGTGAATGGGTGGGAGACGGTTTAGATTTTCGTAAACGAAATAAGCGGTCACTGAACCCGCTCTCGCGCTTATGCCTTCGGCGTGTAAGAGTGTGTGAACTGTAAAGGCTAGGTCGTTCATGTTCGTTCAGGGTATGACTTGGATTAAGACTGTTTCAGACTGAAGTCTATTCAACGAGTGTTGCATTCAAAATCAGTTCTAAGTTCTATAACACCTTTGCGAATCTAATGAAATGATTTGTTTCCAAGTTTCAAGAAAGACAACGGCCATACCACGCTGAAAACATCAGTTCTCGTTGGATCAGTGAAGTTAAGCAGCATTAGGCGCGTTTAGTATTTAGATGGGTGACCACTTGGGAATACCGTGTGCTGTGTTGTCATTTGCGTTAATCATGGCCGTATGTGCAAAGCTTTTAAAGCAAGCACAAGCCAATGTACCATACCATACCATATCATACCATAGTTTGAAAAATTCTATTAACTATAATTCTATTCTATAATTCTATTCTATTAAAAAAATTCTATTCTATTCTATCGTTTAATTATTCATTAAGAACGAAATCTTGCATTATAAACGAAATAGTTTTTTCCAATTATATTTTATTAAAAAATATTGTCCCAACTAAAAATAACAACAGACATTACAAGTTTCTTTCACACAGAATTTTATTATTTTCAAATCAAATTAATTAATATTTTAAAACTATTTTTTTAGTTTAAAATACAATAAATAAAAAAATTCGTTCATTTGAACATTCAGAACTTTTCAGTCGTCTATATGTCTGAATCGACCATGTCGATAATGTTGCTTACCTATAAATTTTTAGTTAGAACGGTAGACATGAAAAACGGATGTACATAGAGGAATATCTCTTAAAACAATAAATTATGTTGTAAAATTATTTTAATTTGAAATAGAATCTAATAAATCGTACACCCGTTAACATAGTAAAAGATTCTTTCATTATGCATGGTCAAAGGCAGGCCGTGCAATAAAGTTTCCCTTTAATTACAGCTCGATAATCGCTTCGTACACCGGCAATAAGATCTACACTCTCGACATCCTTCTGATCGACTTCGCGATCGCAGAACACTTATTTATATGCTGCCAGCTCATTCCACGACTTTTTTGTCGGCAGATCAAGTGAAATCGAAAGTCTTTTTTTCTATTTGGGACAGTGAAACTGTTAAATTACAATCACTATGTAAAAATTAAGTAAAAATTATTGCAAAGTGCATAGCACTGAAAACGCAATATTTTTTCTTTGTAATGAGTAATGACTGGGAAACTCAGGAGAATCGCGATAGTGAATCTATTTTTTTTTTTAATTCAGTATACGTAAAGAAATAATTATAAGAAAAAAGTATTTAACAAAGCCGGTAAAGTCCAATTACATGCATACCATTTTCCACTTGAGGTTTAGAGTCGTGCAATAGTTTACAGTTTCTTAGTATAGACCGGAAATGTAGGGAAAGTTTTTGAGAAATTATAGCCAAACAATAAGCCAACAATGGCAAAAGGTAGAAATAGTAGCATATGAATGGTAAATTTAAATGAAAATAGAGATGGTCAGAAATGTTTTTCTGAGATTTGAGTGACCACCCTGTATTTCATTTATTAAAGAATCAATATCTTGCTTAGGCTGCGCTTTCTTAAAAAGAAGGCAGATTATAAAAAATGAAACACGACCACTCTCTAAGAGCAGTAAATTTTTCATTGGCTTCCCGGCTAGCAGCAACATTTCTAAAATACATTAAGTTACTCCTAAGTACTTCAACTTTTTACGATCTTGAGGGTAAGCACTGCACCATATGATGTCGTAGTGTAAAAGAAAAATTTCGTGAAAAATTTAAAGAGCCTTTAAAGTAAACAGAGCAGTGAGCACTCATTGTCATACATGAAAACATCTTGGCTTGCATGATTTTATCCATGGCATACCTATTTAGTGTATTTAATATTTAATGTTTCAAAAAAGTAATCTTTGGTCAAATTAACTTTCACTGAGCTTTTTATTAGAAAAAAAAAAAACACGATTTTCTGGGGCGAATAGTATATTCAAATTTTATAAGCACAATGCAGGCTTTAAGGATGTTCATTTTGTACATTCAACCGCAAGATAAATCAATATTCTCTGTTCCTTGCTGGTTTAGTATTTTGTAAAAGGATTTGATTAATATAATTTATAAAACTCATATTTCACTGAAAGCAAAACCGGAACGGTCCTTATCTTATCGAGTTGGTACTAAATTTTCTAGTTTTTCAAGAGATTAATTAAATTAATAGAGATTTCTTATATAGGGTTATAATCAATCTTAAAACTAGTCTTAAGACTATTTTGTACTTAACTAAATTCGTAAGATTACTTTCAGCTTTATTTTATCTTAGAACACAGTATTTGTGTTTGTCTTTTGTCTTTTGTCTTTATCTCAAACTAAGACCGATTTTCTTAATTCAAGACATTTTCTGTGTAACGGGAGCAATGTGGTTTAAAATTCGCACTTGTGGAAAATAGATTTTCTATTTCTCTCGAACGTATTTAAAATAGAGCTTTGAAAGTTGGAAAGTCGCTAATGCTCGATTCTCCTTAAGTCGAACTAGTCGTAAAGAAAGTGGTAAAAGACATCGTAATGTACAAAGTAACTGTGCACACCGGTCGTTAGGCGAGAAAGGCAACAAGACTCCGTGGTCACTCGGTACCACAATTTTTATAAGTATCGCCGCCTCTCTCCTCGGGCAATACTATAGTAACCTCCGTAGATATTACTCCCTTTGTGTTCTTTGTTGAACTCGAAAAATCGACTAGAAAGAAATCCTCTGCGATCACAGTCAACCCTCTATTATATATTCCCCCTTGCATTATGTTAATTTCTTAATAATTATAATTATCATAAAATAAAATTTAAGACATTTAAAAATCTCACGATTTTCCACTGGCAATAGTACATTATAAACATAAGGATTCACTCTCGGAGGTGATCAGCGTTGCCACAATGAAAATTGAGTTTGTATACTCAAAAAGTGTACTCAAAATTGACACCTAATTTTGACGCGAATTTCAAATTTTTAATGTTCAGATAATTAAATAACGCAAACTATCGCTTTATTAAAGCAATGTGCATATGTTTTGCTAATTAAAATTGCATTTATTCATCCTTCAATACCAAAATATATAGAGAAATTTTCCAAAAAAAAAAAAGAACATATTAAGACACATACAAACATAACTTGAAAATGTACAGAATTTTGAGAAATTTGAAACTGTACTAAAAAAAGTAAAAGTACTAAGTCAATATTGTACTCATATTGTAATTGTGGTACTCATGTAATCAAATTTCGCAAATTGTACTTTTTGAGTACAATTGTACTGAAAATGGCAACACTGGAGGTGATTGCTTTTTTCCAGGCGCAAAGTTTGAGTTTTTTGTTTCTCCTGTAAAATTGGGACGATACAATCCTTTCTCGTTCTGCGTTGAAATCGTTGAATAGGTAACAGCTACACGATCGTGTGAACATCTGGAGGAAGGCGAGGAAGGTGCCTTGCAGTCTGCTGTCCGTTGACAAAGGCTTGGCACACTCTCGCAGTCTGAATTAGTAAGAAGTTACTAATGAAAAATTCCGATTCATTTATCAATTTACTTTAGCAAGCATTTTGAGTATTGATTAGTAAAAAACTACTAGATAATATAATTCATTTAGTAAGGGTAACTAATTCAATTAGTCATTATTTCATTGGTAACTTCTTACTAATTCAGATTGAGAGAGTACCTACACTTGATCACACTCTCCATTGGCTTCGACTTCTCTTCTATTCCCTCTTTTCGATTGAGCGTGAACATTCATATCTGAGCCTGTGGAAAGGTCAGGAATATTTTCCATCTATGAATGCAATATGTACAAAGCATTCTCTCTTTCTTGAAACAAGAGGTCTGGGAAAATCTAGTATTATTCCGAAAGTGTTAGTCAGGACACACCTTTTCATGCTTTCATAAGGCAAGTGAATGCAAATTACAAAACATATAAAGTATAGACTCTTCATTCAAAGTGATGCACAAAGAAACAGAAGAATACTGCTGAAATAGAAGCGAATCTATGTTTATGTAGGTAAATTGGACAGGGAGGAGGTGATATGAGGACACGTGTAATCGAAAACTGAAAGCCAATGATTTTAGAAGATAAGAGGAGGGTGTCACGTTCTGGAGTCATGTAATCGCAGACCCACGTTAGTTAGTTGGAGTGATAAAATTTCTGTTTTAATCATCATAAACCAACGGCATTTGCTGTTATCCGAGAGTATCGGATAATTAATGTGACAACTCCCTAGATTCGTGCCTTAGGGAATCTAACCTTGTTGGCAGGTACTAAACTATAATTCAGGTTCCCTGTGGGGATGTGAAGGTACTAGTGTTATGTATGGATAGGATTGTTGAATGTCAGTGTAGCCAGGGCGCATGCATGCACTGAAGTGAGTCGTTTCACGTCTCGTCTCGTCTCGAGGGGTGTGATTAGACATCTAGATTCTAGAATGTCTCGGCGAAAAAGAGGTAGTTGGTAGCAGAGTGATGGGGTTTCTCAAGGGTGGTGCATAGCATGCTGTTTTTCCCCCTACGCATCTGCACTTCCTCTGCTTCATTCTGTTGATCTTATTTGCCAAATCCTTCGTTTCTGTTAAATAAGAGTTAAAGGTAACTGTACGTTCTCATGAAATAAATGATTTGTTTGTTGGGTTTTAAAAGATTGATTAATATATTTAAACAAACATTTCGGAGTTACATGAGATTTACAAAGTTAAGGAATTGTGTTGGTTGAAGGTGAGTGTCTATAACTGTTTCTTAGTGTCACTTGAGAAGATAGTGATATAGTTACATTTTTGGGGGAGGGAAAACCTGAAGAACTCAAGGTACATAGAGTAGGAAATTTGGAAAAGCTATTGGTTAATATACATTTGAGTGGGAGCTCCTTGGAGACACCTATTTTCAATGGTTGTTTGGAGAAACTTGCGAAAGAGCCTAATGATTTTATATACCTGAAGGATCGCATACCTGGATTAGGCGCACGTAGGCTAGACGACTATAAAATTAAGGACACAAGATGACCAGTGAATGTTTGGACAATTTCTTTAGTGGAACCATAAAGGGCTTAGAAACAGAACATGGTAGGTTAGAGTGTTTGAAGATTTTAATGGCTACAAATAGCTCAGTTTTATGACTCTTATTTCTAACATATGAAAGGAATTCTGAAGCTTATTGCTAACGGTGTGACAGAGATTCTTATAGAGATTATTGTATTGAAGGCTAAAGGAATCTACCATAAATTGGCTGATGTTTCATAAAATAGGAGAAACTCAGAAAATAAGGTAGCACAGAAATATAGTATTATAAGAGAAAACATAACTCTATAGTAGATATTTGTAAAATTAGGACTCAACAGTAACAATACAGTATGTCAAAAATATTATTTATATTTCAATTAAAGAATGACTTTCGAACAGTTGTTTCATGTTAAGCCTTCACACTTCAGATACTAAGCTTGATTTTTATGTTAAGATAACTCCGTGATGATCTTCTTTGACACGATAAAAACGTGTTTTAACAACTTTGTTGCAGTTCGTTGCAGTGGCATGTTTTATAACTTAATGCCAAACCAATTTGTACTTATATCAATGATTTCCATAATAGTACTATATTAAAGCTCAATTTTATTTGACTCATCATAGTATAGGGTAATATAACAGCATCAATTGAATTCCGAGTTGAATTCTGATAATCTGATGGTTTATAAAAAATCGTTTACTTCTCTCACACGGCTGTAATAAATTCCGCGGAGGTTGGTACACCACCAGTTTTACATATGGAAGACCTGCCTACAACTCTTGTTACAGGTGCACTGTCAAGGCTTGAAAGGCTATTGGCAGGCAGTAGTTTATACATGGGAAAGGACTACATGACTAGAGGCTTGCATGTGCGCGTATTGGTGGAGTAGGTGGCCCCGTAAACATGAACAGGACATTAGAATACGCAACGCTTTGGGTAAATAGGCAGAAGCCATTATGTCTGGGTAATTTACATGAGATCTTGGTGACCCTTCTCTGTATTAGTAGTTACAGTGGTACACAATATAAATATGCGCCCTCCTTATTCTCAGCTTGCGTGCTGGTGCACTGTGTTGCAATCGTACAGGTGGCGGTATTAATGTCCCATAAAGTAAAGAACATCTACTGGACATACTGCTTACGTCCGGTATTACGTCTAAACTTTGCCAAGTATCTTACATGCAAAGGCAGCCAAGTCATAAATAGAGCTTGACTTCACTCTCTTGATGTTTTATATACTCACGAACTCACCCGAAACACAACCTAAAGCTTCGTGTACTCAGCATTTAAGATTTTTTTACGAAAATCGAGTTCATTTAAAGTTTTAAAAATGACTCGGGCTGGTCCCCATTTTCTAAGCTTAGATTTTAATTGATCTTGTGTCCTAGTTTCGTGATGTTAAGTGAGATAAAGGTGCCCACCAATAATTTGAAAGCAATTGGATCATATTGAGAGGCTGTTACAACCTCTTGAAGTTTATTTATTAAGCTAATTGATTGATGTCTTTATTATGTTGTTTTTTTTTTTTTTTTTTTATTGGAGAAAAAGGCCTCTCTGCCTCTTTTAATAGAAGATTTCTCTTTCTTTCTCTTCTCTTACCGTGGTTACGTGTCTTCTCTTCTACTCCGTTCAATATTCCTCTAACATACGCTATGCAGTGTACAACCAGGTACAACCATACATACACCCATAACGAGTCCTTTTATAGTACTATAAATTCTGACAGAACGTCTCCCTTTCTCCGCCTGCGTAGGTATAAATTTTATTCCGAGCGAATCCACAGTGATCGTTTGATATTTTGATTAATCAATGCATTGAATAATAAAATACACTTCGTGAGAAGTTACTGCGGCTTATACTTTTCTTCGTTCTTCACAAACTCAACCCAGAAAGAAGTTTACAACATCAGTACTGGTTTTGGTACTAAGTATAACTCGACTGAAAGTTGGCTCAGTACTGGCCGAGTTACCTTTTGTACTTTGTTACCTCTTGTCCGGAAGGTGTTTCTTAATAATTTTATGAGATAATCGGTTTTCAAGTGTTCTAACAATGTAAAAATCATGCACTGAGTACTTTTTAAAAGGTTTTGCCACATCCGGTAAGCAATTTTCTTCCTCGTTTCTCCTTGCTTAATGGGATTAGGATTGTGTTTGCACAATTTTATCTCCAAGTTGATGTTTTGATTAAACTTCTTATTGAAATTATTGCCCATGTTGCCATTTTTTCGAACTTGATGTATTACTACTTAATGCAGTATTTGTGCACATTATTCTTTGTAATCATACATTTGAATTCCCACAGCGTGAAAAAGGAAGCTATATTATTCCTCTTCCTCGCGGAGTTATGAAAACTAACACGAGTGCGAATTAATCATAATCGTCCAGGTGTTCGCTGTCCGCGAAGATATCGCGTTCACCTAGATTCTAGAAACAAGCTAGTATGAGTTGAAGACGTGACTAACTATGAGAGTAAGAGCGTCGTCGTGGAAACATTACGAGAGGGGAACCAGTGAACAACGTTTCCAAGAAGTTCGCTTCGAGACTTTGCTCTCGATTTGTCTTTCCTATGAGAAGTAGGGTCGATGACCTTTTTCTAAGAAGAGCTTGGATAAATAAATGAGCGATTGATTCACGGGGATAGTTAATATTGTTACGCGAATTATGCTCAAGACATGATATATAGTAAATGCAGGGCGTAACAACCACTAGAATGGTACCACTCTCAAAGTATATACATGATCTAACATCTCTGCATTTGACAAGTACTTGATGCATTAAATTAGTCACATTTCATTACTTTACATTGAGATTATAATCTCAGTATATACTGTAGAAATTAGGAGTCATATATGGCTTTCTAAAAAAAACTGTGTCATCAAAGACATCATATATGTATATACGGGTTTTACTGATTTTTTTTTTGCAAAATATAACTCATATTAATTACAAGAAATTTATATAAGTATAATTTATTATAGAAATAAAAAAAACTAAATTAGTTTTGTTTTTCATGAAGCGCAGCTTATTCTTCGCCAAAACTTCTTTCTACACAAAGTAAGTGATGCGCTTATGCATTGTAACCACAACTCGGCGTGACGGTCAAGTAATGAAAGTATCGATGCACATAAATTCGGATCCTTGAGCTTGAACCAATACGTAAATTGAATGTACAGAAATATTGTTTAAAAAGAATTCTGAAAAATCTGTATTCGGAGATCAAACACAAAAAGTGAAAAATCATGACTATATACTCTTGAAGCTATAAATGCAATTAATACGGTAGTTTTGTTTAAATCTAGGATGATTCATAACTGGTTAGTGTGGTTACGAAACCAATTTTTAATGCAATCTTTAATGCCTTTTAACGCTGGGTAATTCTTTAGTCAAATAACATTTTGTTGAGTGTGTGTTTCGTAACTTTCACCAGATAGAATATTACAATCCAGTTCGTAATTTGAGGAGCCAGCCATTTTGAAAATTTTGATGAACTCGATAGCCGCCATCAATAAACAATGCAATTATACATTTGAGTACATTAGAACATTGATCGAGAAGCCCTGGATCGGAAGGTCATGCAAAATAGTTAGACATTAAAAATTGAAAAGAATTCTTGACATATCGAGGACTTCCTTTTTTGCTTTATATAAATTGAGGCATGGAAAATTTTTTTTCGAAACAGCCACGAAGATCGTATGCGTTTCTCCTTGGCAATCAGGGTCGTTCTCCAGTTCCCTTGGCGTGTCTTGGCAAAACAGTCTCGTTTCCGTCTTGTCTCTCATCTATGTATTATCTGCCTTCTATCTTTTCATTTGCCATTCTGTGGACGTTTGCCCCGCAAGCTGCATTACCGATTCAGTTCGCATATGTTTCCTAGCGAGCCTAGCGAGCTGTCCATCGCGCAAACTGATTTCTGTTTCTCCAATCAATATTTTCTCTTTTTAATCCGATGCTTGAAATCTGGAGTATTAACATTTATTTAATTAGATTAGATCCCAGGCGAATTCAGTAAGAATCGCTCCAATCAATATTGTTCGTGACTTTTACTTTTCTGGATTTAAATTCTCAAAGAAATTGTGGTCATCTCTCCCTATAGTATATAATATAAAAATGTTCTAAAGTCATTAAGCCTAAATTCAGTTGCAAATATGAATATCGCAAGGAGTTTCTCTTACTTTAACATAGATAAAGTGATAAGCCTGCAATCAAAGTTGAAATTTAACAAATCTGCGGTATCAGCTGTTTTAATCTTTTGTAATTAATAACAAAATGTGCAGTGATACGTTTCTGGTTGCCATTTTCATTTCAATGACTGTAAATTATCGCTATTTCATTGCAATGATTTGCATTCCTTTTCCGAGAATTCGAAGACAGTGATTGCAGGTTTTGTCGATTTCAGTAACAGTTTTTTGCTTTTTTTTGTAACATTATTAAATATTGAAGTATCTTCAAACGTTAGTTTTAACGTTTGAAGACATTTATGAACGAAGAAAAATGATATATAAACATATTTCTTTAATAATACTTGTACTATTTCTATAATTATTTACATACATGATAGCTCAGTTTTTCAGTAGGTACATTATTACCCTGGGAATAGCATAACACCGACAATTGGGTTCTTTTCTGCCGGACATTCACAACTTTCGATCCGATCGACGATCCTTATCTAGATCGCGTGACGTCGCCTCCTTCTATAACGGTCACTGTTTTTTTTTTCCAATTTGCGATAAGTACTCACTCGATAGTTTAAAATAACGAGGCACTGTTAGCATGTATTTTTTATTTTGCGGGATATCGTACACACTATCATTGTACCAATCTGACTAGTGTATATAGCACGTTTCTCCACCCAGCGATGAAATTCATTTGAGTGTTTGATATATGCATAGTTCTGCTTAAATTGAAAATAAATTATTCGATATACGATGCAGGGGAGAGGAGTCTAGTGTTGTGCATAATATATAAAGCATATTATGATGATTTGGGAAGTTTCCTGTATATAATATCCTGTATAATAAGTTAATTAGAAACAAAGTTTTTCGTTCTTTTGGAAACATCAGTTGATAATTATGTTTTGCGTAAAGATTCTGTCACACTCCACTTCCTAAAATGTCATCGGGACCAGAGCTGTGATTTTTATCCCGTAATGTTTGTAATTCTGTGTTCATAAAGCTTAAATTAGAATTCACATTATTCCATTTATTCATGCCCTATATGCTGCACAAAGCCGATCTATATGATTTTCGCGCGCCAATTAACTTAGAAAAGATGTTTACGGATTTACAGAAAAGGGCGTGTATCATTTCGAATTACATACGATCTTTACAATCTCATCCATTGGAACCTATAAAATTGATTTTATTTAACACTAATTTTTTCTGCAAACATTTTTTGTGCTAAAGTGCTCATGATCCTTGATTCATTTTCCACTCCGGTTATCTTTTTGCACTTACGAAGATAAAATAAATTGTGAGTTGCAAAACAGAAAACACTTTGCCACCTACTTTAGAATTCCTCTTTCAGAAAATCAGAATCTGTGAGTCAAGCGTACTGCAAGAAAATGTATTCAGTCTAGGAAAGATCTGCAGTATAGAGTATGCACTTGTACATGCACACTTATACAGTATACACTTGCGAGTATACAGTTTGTATATACATACATGAGGATCACGGTGAAGCGAATATTGCATTTTTTCAAAGAGAAAATGATATAATATTCTATGATGATTTCGTATGCATTGTGTCGACACGGATACGAATCACCAGGCCCAGGATTGAAAACATGAAACACGATACTTGCCGATCCTACTTGTATGTATACCATTGATACACCCTAGGGACAATGCGCCTATCAGGGATGCACGATAACGTACTATACGTGAGTATGCGGTAGCATGACTGCACATGCATAATTCATAAAGCCCTTGTGAGAATGGAGGTTAGGCTTTGGGAATTATACATGCATATGTAGATCGAAGATCGGCACGAAGAAATACCGACGTGGTGTTCATTACCTTTTCACCAATCTTTTATTTTCTATGATATCTCTTTTCCTCCCTTTCATGCTTCTCGATCCTATTTAATATTCACATAATGGCTAACCGTTAGTTGCTACATCATTTTACACTGTACTGTTGTATATGAAGAGTGTGTTGGCAAAGAGGATTTAGGGGTATGGAGGGGGTCAGTACATTGAACGGTCTACGAACCATCGCGTGGGATACGTGCGTGCATATGTACGCCCACACAATAATAACCTAGAGGACACAATGTCTTATTTATCAAAGCACTGTTGGATCACAACGGTGGGCAACTGGACAAACATTAAAAGCATTACTGTAACTGTGATTATGGTTTGTAAGAGAATGGTCGCTATCACGATTTCATGAAAGCTAGTGTATGCCATTATACTCAACATAGTTATTATTAGGGTTTTTTTCCAGTACTAGAATCAAACAACAAAAAAGTTTGGAGCACTTGTTACATCAATCAATAGATTTCACAACCAATCGGAAATTGAGATACATTTTGTACTGCAAGTATAGAGAAGAAAAATTAGTCGAAAAGCTGCAGAAACCTGCATCGAATCGATCATAATCTCACCTATATACAATTACAGTGATGTATTTATAGATAACGAAATCTATTCAGTGACAGTCTGCAGTGCCTAAAGGGATGGGCAAATTATCTGGGAAGCGTAATTGGTGTAGATTCTGAGAAATTCTACTGAATTCTTCAATGTGTTGGCTTATTTAACGCGGAATTTCGTTACCTGTTCTAAAACCATTCGAATTTTAATAGCGTTCTGTCTAATCACCAGAAGAATAAAGAAACTCAATTATGGTCTCGATGGAAAAGCGTAACAGGGGCACGATCCTTCTTAATTAACAATAATAGTTATTCAACGATTTACGTAATGCAAGCCGCCTACGTTATTATACATACACGTTCACGTATAATAATAAATTACGTAGACGTAGTTGTAGGTGAACAGGTAGTAGTGTGCGTATAGTTCTGTCTATATCTAACTAACTTAATATATGTTTTGCGAGGCAGTGCATTGTCCTTTCTGACAGGGTCAGCTGTATCAAACTTGTCGTTTTTTTCCGTGATTTTACTACAGCAAATGCGGCGAATTAAATGCAATGAGGGACGTGTAAATAACAGAAGATTTTTTTGTTGCCGTTCGAGAATTGTTTCGTCCTTCAAACTTTATAGACTGTAGGAGTGTGTTTGATCATCAGAGCTCGATTTTAAAGGAATACAGAGATCAAAATCCTTGATTTTTTATTTCTCTTTAGACTCTACTGATTTTAATTGAGTGTCCGAAATATTCTTTTAAAAAAGTCTCGAAAATTGAATTATTTAACAGAAACAAAGAATGAGAAAAATTGCCTGAGTACTAGTGGCCTTTGACCTGGATTGTATTTTAAAAAATCTTATGCTATAAAGGGTTATAGTCTTAACTTTTCTCAGGCTTTTTTCAGTTTATACTGTAACAAAAGTGATGTGTCGTATCCGTATATGTGCATAATGTACGCACGACTGCTTTTCCTCAAGAAAAATCGTTATTCTGCGAGTTAGGGCTTTGACACGATTTGCCAGTGTCGCTTTTAGTTCTCAAGGAAAATAATATTCATTCTTTTAATTGTAAATGTAAAATTGCAACTGCTTCGCTGACTTTGAAGGATTTCTCTCATTTTAATATTTTCTCCCTTGTACATAATATAATATTAAATATTGTGTTGAAATTAATTAAAGTGAAGATACAAGAAGGAAGATTTTCATATTTTTTTATTGTTTTTTAATGAGTGATAAAGAGTACACGCACATTTTATGTCTATAGATGTAAGAGATGGCTATGTATGTAGGATTAACTTGATGTTACTTACGTAACGAGCTCGATTACCGAAGTGCCAATTACGTCAGCTCGTCCTTGCCACTTTGAGATCTCGTAAATCACAAACCGTGTTTCGCGAAATCCTCGATGAATTTTCATCGATTTAATACGATTCTAAGAAAAAAGGAAAGCTTCTGCTTGTGTTAATAGCCTTTTTTTACTGGAAATCAGCTTCTATATCTGATTCATAATTTAATTAAGAGTTAGCTCAAGATTCTTTGATTCCTAAAACACGATTTCTAATCTTAAGAAATGTTATTGCCGCTTAGTGAAACAATTTCAAAGATGTAAAAGTTATTGCCTTTTTTATTGCCTATTGCCCTTCGAATTCGAATAACAGAAAACAGAAGAAAGATTTAAAAAATGATAGATATTTACCTTTCTGCTGTTAATTTCTATTATTGCCAGTTGCCGTTTATAATAATTGATTTTTCTTTGATATTTTAGGAAGAAAATTTCCAATGAAATCCCTGACTTCGTTGAGTATTCGAATATAAAAACTGTGGAAGTTACAATGAAATAAAAATTGTAATTCATTTATATGCTGGTCCATTTTATTTTTGATTTTTTCCCTTACTAAGCTCTTAGGTTTAAAGTTTTCGTTTGCTTGAAGTAAAGATGTTTCCAGAAGGCCTTTTTGAATTCCAAGCTATAATGAATTTTTACACGGTCCTGGGTAGATAGGAGGTAATCATGCAGTTGATCCCCCATGAAAAGGAAAAAGAGAGGATAAATAGAGATAGAATGAAAAGAAGAGAGAGCTGTAGAAAAGAGACAAGCATAGCAAGCGCTACATGGCAATAGCAATAGCAATAGCTAAAGCAATAGCCATGAAGCGACGATGGTGCACCGTATGTAATGATGATGGCTCCGGCGATAGAGCACGATTTGCCGATGGCTATCTAACTTACACACGAGCACATGCTTAATTTTGTATACAGATGGTCTACCAAATACTAGGAATATACCTCTATATTCATGAATCTCAGTATGTATATCCGTACATTAGGTCACACTGCAGTTACCTCGGTCATCAATATTATACTTTTCAGGGGCAAATGACCTCGACTTCTGCTATCTTATCATTTTATAAATGCTGATCCGAACGGTTCCGCTGACTTCTGTACTTCTGTGCTTCTCAACTTCCAGGTCTAACTAACTACGTTATCTTTATTTTCTTAGCGATTTTCTTTAGAGGCTCGACTTCCAACAATTCGAGGGATTGGCTACTCCAATTTCTAGTGTGTCCAAGATTTGGAATATTACAAAAAATATTTCGAATGATTACAATAGATTTCAAAGGATTTCAATTGAATTAAGGGGCTTAAAATAATTTTGTGATATGTCAAGACAGTTCAAAAAAGTTTAAAAGAGTTTTAAAAGACTTGAAGGGATTTCAACAGATTTCAAAAATACTCAATAGTTGTTTAAATCTCTTGAAGGCTTTTCAGGCCCTTAAAATTTTTTTAACTGTTTTGAAATCCCCAAAAATCACTTGAAAAACTCTTAAAGAAAAACTTTTATTATCCTTTGTAATTCTGTAAAATTATAGAAACCCGCTCTGTCTAGTTTAATTAATTAATTATTTCTTTTCCGTTTTTCTCACAGTCGGGCGTTACCATCAATAACTGTCAATCATCATTTACCTTATGAACAGTTTGACCTAGACCTAAACATGTCGATTAGTTCAAGAGAGATAGCAGCAAAAACCACCGCCCTTTAATATCGATTAATTACACGAAGCGAATGGTACTACTTCTGATAGAATTATAATTTCATCTTTTAAAGAAATTTCAATTTCAGCCGATTGGATTCTTTTTTGGAATATTCCGCTCGAAGAAACTTTTGGAAAATTAAAAAATAATTCTTTAAAATGAGTTACTTTTCTCGTTGGTATATTATTTATCTCGTTTCATCACCGAAATGATCCCAAGCTCTATTAGTACCAAAAAAAATGATGTCTAACATAAACTTTTTTCTGTTTGTTACAGATTGTAAATTTTGAAGCACATTAAGCAACGGCGACCAGTGGACTCTAGAAAACAATTTTCGTTGTACGAGAAGAGAGAAAAAAGGGGTTGAATTTGGAAAATTTGCTAGAGATTTATTAAAACGAATTAGTCCAAAGTTCATTGCAAAAATGTAACAAGGGTGGCACTAAATGTATTTATAAAAGCGGAAGGAAGCTTCTGAAGAAAGCTGAAAATTGAATGGAAGACGTAGTGTGTGAGAACGGAAATTTTCTTTTCGAGAAGTTCCTCTCAGATGCCCTCTTCAGTGACCTAACAAGGTTTTTTATCAACAAAGACGCTGCTGTTTGACTCAATTTCCATTTCCACTGAGAAACTACCAAGCACAGGATAAACTCATTTATGATAAATGTTTTGAATATAATTTCAGAATCGACAGAATTGTTTGTCGCTAATATAACACCTTATTTCGATGCAATCTTTGAGCGAAACAAAAAAGTCGATTTGGATGAAAATCGAGTCAGGAGTCGACTATCGGATCGACAAACATCAATAAAGAGAAAAATTAAAGAAGAAAATTAAGAGGAGAAGAAAAGATACTAGTGATTGCTTTTGTTATTTAAATTTGTTAAAGTGAAATATTTACCTCGCCAGTATTTTCTATCGATGTAAGAGAAAGGATCGATGATTCTATTGCAGTTATAAGCGATGGTTAAATTAGAGTTAATTGTTTTTCTTTGTTTAATTGAAAAGTGATAATTTGCCTCGAATTTTTTCGAGAAATTGGATAAAAGTATTTGTCAAGTATTTTATCGGTAGTTATTGAAAGTCTCAAAGCCACGTTGATCGGGGCTGATTTATTCATTATCAAGTATAATTATTGATCTGCAATTCGTGATAAATTAGAGGATAAGAGATTATTTGAGCTGATATCGCTTTGGAAGAGAAGAGATCTGCATCCGTCTTTTAAAGTAGAAAGGAAAGAATATTGCAAAATGTATAAGGAACCGAGTACGCCGATGGGAAGAGGAACAAAAGGAGATGAAGTCGAGCTGGTCAGCAGGTTTCTGGCACCCCTTTGCGCTCGAGATGAAACTGCTAGGGACATCGCTTTGGCAAATGCAAGAACAACAGTCGAGGGTTGGCTCGGTGGGGTTGGCAGCCCTAATCATTGGGAAGAAACTGCTGAAATGGATGAGCGACCCTGTTCAGCTGGGATTTTTAGAGGGCAAGATGGAAGGTATTAAAAAAATATATCATCTTTTAAGGGTGTTGGATAAACAACTCGTAAAAAGTTGTAAATTGAATTATACAAAACTTACCTGATGGTCTCAACATGTTCTATGGACCTCAGACGATTGATAAAGTTTTCTTAATATCATTCTGAAAGAGGACCCTAAGTTTATTACGAGTTGTCTGCCCAACACCTACTTAATCTTATATTTTATAGAAAGTTGGTACCTACAAAAAGTTTTTTTTATAAGATCCTTCTGAAAGCCAATGTAAGATTTTATAAAATAAAACAAATTCACTCTGTACTCATCTTATCATCTAAAATGAATGAATTTTCAACAGGTACGACATGAGCATCGAGCGTTCGCCAAGCAAGTGTACACCGAAAAATTTTTACCAGCACCTTCAGCTGCAGGACTCTTTCAAAACGGAGGGTTTCTTTCCCCAGAGCATCACTGAGAACCTGGTTTTTCCAAGAGAAGGGATTGTCGAGACCCCAGAGAGATATCCGTCTGGTTCATTTGATTGTGTCGACGGTAGAGTTAATGAATCTTCTTACAAAACACCGAATGAGGGAAGAAGATTCGTCAGTGACAACAGTGGTGAGAAGCTGGCTAACTCCAATTCCTCCGATGAAGGCAAAGGATTTAAAGTCGAGGGTGCTAGAAGTTTGAGATTCAGAGAGTCAGAGACTCGCTTCAGTTCTAGCAGCGAAAGTGAGAGAAAATTTTCTTCCTCAACTGAACTTCTCAATGATTTTAGTCAAGATGATAAGCGAGCAAAACATCCTGTTAAGATAAAAATTGCGAAGCAAAAGCAGCAAGATGAAAATTACGAGCCAGACTCGGATACTAGAATATACGGAAAAAGTCCAAAGTTCGATGATAATTTTGCTAGTTTTAGAACAGCAAGTGAACAAATTAATGATCGTAGAAGTTTGAATATTCGTGAAATTGATAGAGTTCGAAGATACCAGGAAGAAGATGTTTCTTTTGATGAAGATGTTTTGAGATCAAGGGATGGAATCGTTTTCAATACATTAGAAGGTTTCGGAAATGATGACATTGAGAATATGAATTTGCAGCCCAATGAATCTTTTTATTTGTTAGAAAATATGGAAGAGAAAATCAATATTGAAAGAACTCAGGTGCCAGATTACTTGCGCAATAATGAGGAAAGAAAGTTCAGTGCTGGACAGATTAAGAGACCCCTTTCGCAAGATGAGGACGTTTCTTCAAAAAGCGGTAGAGTGTTCGAGAGTCCTGAAGTAACACCTAGCGAAGTTGGGAGGATGTTGAATCTCGGAAATGTTCTTGATGGACCTCGTCAAGTTCAAGCAAATAAATACTTGAGTATGGTAACTCTACATTTGCCAGTGATATTGAGACTCAGTGTCAATTGCCCTTTTCGGAATGTTAGAATCAAGTGTGCTGAGATACTCGAGATGGTCAAGGTGAGGAAGATTTTTTTATTTTTATTTCGATTTCAAATGTGCCCTACTACCTATTTTTTTATTTATTTTTTTTTTCAGTGTAAATTATTTATTTTTATTTTATGAAGAAGATTTTATATTACTATTATAGGATTGCAATTAAAGTTGTTGGGGTAAGAGTACTAATTGTTGGCACATTCACCTATTGTTGGCACCTGCTTCTAATTTCTGTAAGTACCAGGAAAATGCAAATTTTTATACACTTGCATTTTCCTATGGTTTTAAACAAATTAGAGAGGAGTGCCAACAATAGGTGAAGATGTCAACAATCGGTAGAATAACAAAACTAAATTAGAGATAAAAATTGTTAGAATTCATTTGAAATCTATTAATTTTCTAAATTACATTTTTCTCGAAATTCTGTTCTGTTAGTCATCTGCCCATATTTCCTAGTAACGAGATAATTTTATTTGAGGACTCGGTGAATCGAAAATAGAATTTAAATGCAAGTGAAAGCTCGATCTATTCACGGGAGGAATTTAAGTACGTGAAGTAACCGAAAAAGCAAAATGTAAAATGAATCTTGGTTTTTTTTTTTGTTGAATGGTTTATTTTTTCTTCTTTGATCATCTATCCTACCCTTTGATGATGAAAATGAGAACTGTTGACTTTATTTTCATAAAAGAGATACTTGCTGAACGGGATTTCAATTTCTCAGAATAGTAAATTTAGTAAATGAAAGAAAAGTAAACTGAATATTATTTTTTATCATTATTGGAATCATAAAAATTAAAATGGGGATGAAAAAAAAACGCCCAACGTGGGGCTCGAACCCACGACCCTGAGATTAAGAGTCTCATGCTCTACCGACTGAGCTAGCCAGGCTTGTGATGTCATTATTTTTAGAAATTTATCTGAAGAATTGGGATAATCTTACGGTGGTTGAGATTATCTTTTAATCATTTTTTTTAAGTCTTTAAGAGCTTGATCAATATTCTATTTTTAGTAATTTGCAATTTTGACATTTTAGGAAAGAGGAGTACCTGTGCCAAAGCCAGTTTTCGATGGACCCAGTACCTTCGTTCCAACTTCAGAAGTAAGTTATTTATGCTTTTATAGTAACCTACACATGGCACACCTTCAATAAAATCTTTTGTTCGCAAAAGTGGAACATTACGTTGCCTATTGTGCATCACATGAAGGTATAAACACAATAATCAGGTCGCTCAAACGCAGAAATTACTAAAATTGATCAATATATCAACAGTTTCTCTTTATATTAGAGCAGCAATTTTATAATAATTGACAAACAAGCTGAATAAAATTCCGAGAATATTTACTCAAGTACTAAATTACACAGCATTATGCTTTTGCTTAATTCGAAGATAATAACGGCATCATCTAGAAAGTAAAACGTTCATAAATTCAATATTCAACTTCGTTGAAACTGTTACGAAAATAATACTGAATTACAATTTTAAAGCTCAAAAATCTGAAAGCTCTTCGCGTTCAGATTAAGCTGTTGTATTTTGAAACCAATTTTTTAATTCAAAGTTGATGGAAATGCAAATAATTCATTAGCATTACAAAAATTGGAACGAATCCAAAGTTTAAACTATATTAAAACTTGGCAGCAAACAAAAATTTTGGAATTAAGATATGGAAATCATGTCAAATTTGAATGAAATCCTATAAGTTGGAAAAAGTGGAAGTTTTCTTTTATGCATCCAAATTTTTTTGCACAAATTTACAAAAAAAGGTACTTTAGTTATGTCTTTCGTTTTAAAAGTAGCTTAATCAAAAATTCAGTTGCGTTATGAATATCGCTTTAACTGATGCTAATTTTACTACCCAAAAATTTACATGAAAAACAAAACAATTAAAGGCAATTTAAATCTGGGACAGTGAAACTTGAACTTCGTGCGGTAAACGTGAACAACTAACTTGAGATTTTTCGTTGATGGTCGTCGGTAAAGTGGACTTTCCATTCGTCGATACACTTTATCAAATTCTCTGATATTTTCTAAAAGACTCGAATCAATCGCTTTTATATTACAATCTAGTGTTTAATTTAATAATTTAGTAATTAAAGCAATTCAATATTAAATTCATGTTTTTGTATGCAGAATTCTTTACTATCGACAGCAAAACATATGTCGTAAACTTTTTTATCGACTTTAGACCACATTCACCACATACA
>JAUEJJ010000046.1:3899160-3935144 GCA_032164275.1 Synergus coniferae
CTTAATTGATATAGAATTGCATTCAGTGAAGATATTTTGAGGAAAAAAAGGGAATATAGTTGCTATAAATAAAGTGGAATCACACTGTCGACTGTCCAGATTAAGAAGGTCTATTTCCTGCAGAATCTCTTGAATGGTATTGCACCTTTTTTTGGTTCTTTTTGTCTTTTCTCTATTTTCTCTTGACTCTTTTTTAGACTTTGTGAAACCGCCAAATAACTAAAGAGTCTCAGGAGACTTATTTGTCCAGGAGATAAAATAAACAATGCAAAAGAATATTGATGTTATTATTCTGAATAGTTTATAGTTTATCGTTAATTAATAAAATATAAGTTTTTGCAGATAATCGATTATTAAATATTAGATTTATAATCACCAATTTTAAACCAAAACTAATTTACAACTTGAATATACCTTTTTTCAGATATTTACTCTGTTTTTATAGAAGCCAAAGTTTCGATAAAAAATTGGTCTTTGTAAACTTTGAAATCTAAAACGACTTTTGGCCGACTGCTTTTATACTCATCATTTTTTGTGCCAATTTACTTAAAAATAAATAACGGAGAAGTAGATTTTTTCTATCCGAAATATAATATCTATATTCCCATCAATATATAAAACGATAGTGTCTGGTTATAACGTCCTTTTTTACTTATTTATTTTAGATGTCTAGCTTTTTCGTTCCTTATTTATAACGACTAACTGATATTAAAAGACAGCGGAAGGTTTATCGATGTATATATTATATAATATATACATATAGAAAAAAGATCAAATTCAGTAATGAGAAACGAATTAATCTATAATAGATTATATTTTAATATTACTGCAGGATAGAAGTACTTTATTTTACTTTAAATTTGAATTTTCAAATTTCATTAATTTATACCTTCAAATTAACTTTTATATAATTGAGCGCACCTGATTAATGTGTACTTTAATTGTAAATCGAGTTATGCAATTTATGCTAATGGAATTGATTGTAAGCTGAAATAATTAATTAATCTTCATAAGCTGATAATGAGCTTATGTTTACAAAGGGAGTAACAAAACTGTTATTTATTTTATTGAAATGAGACTAACATTTCAACTCCCGTTTAACGCAAGTGTGGGTTGCAACCTTTTTTTAAAAGAAAAAATTCGGATTATTTTCATTTTTTATGTTTTTTTTTACGGACCAGTTTTCCTTTCCCGTGAAGTTATTTTTTTGCTGAAAGATATGTCGTTTCAAAAATGGGTTATTTTGAATGGAAAAATATCTTTTAGTCATAGCATAAATCTTCAGAGTGGCAAGGACGAAAAAATGATGGTCCATTTTCCATCATAATTTATGGTTTCTTCACGTGTTATCTGTTTCCACTAAATCCTAAACATACTACTGTTTACGGCTCTGAATTTTTCCTTTATAAAATGAAAGCGTGTTTCTCGATGGAAACAGTTTTCGCATTCATCCGACATGATAAATGTAAAGATTTCAATATCCATTTCGCGAACGGCAATAACTCTGGCATCTTTTAAAACCCGCATATTTTAGTATTACGTTTAAATAAGAGAAAACGTTTGTTTTTTCTGTTTGCGCTATCTATGAATGATAATGTCAACTCAAGGTAATTGCAAAACTAGTTTCAACAGGTTTTCTCACTATTTCCCGCAGCTTTCGTCATTTTCCATACGCGTTTTATTATTTAGCTACCAATTGTTGAACTTTTGTGAGAATCAATTGGTACACACAATTATATGAAATTTGCAAGTGCTTTTACTAGATACAATGTTTTATACAAGAAAGGTAAGTGCAATCTATTCGCATTTTTTAAACTAATTGAATGGCAGTATAAGTATGTAATTTGTAAGGGAAATTAATTACAGTTTGCAGATTGGAAATTTAATTGCATGTGACAGTATTTTAATTACAATCAATTTTGATCTGTGTGGGAAACTTCAAAGCGTACGAAAAATTTGTCGGAAGAGCAGAATTTTAAACTCTTTTGCAAATGATATAGTGATTCAGTTGAATCATTATTATTAATCATTATTTATCTCTCGGCTCTTTGCTTAAAACAATTTTACAGATTATTTCGATTTTATTACGCAAGAAAAGATCTATATAGTGTATTCTATATTGTGGATGAAAGCAATTATCAAAGAACAAATCAGAGGACCTTGATCCTCGAAATTCGTCATATCTGTTTTCGTTCGTGATATTAGGATATAACAATAAGCTGTAAAATCTGACATGCGATCACAAAAAACTCGTTAATTTCTGGATAATTTTTCGTAAAAAGTTTTCAATAATTTATTCTTCTACGTGCCTTTATTCCATTACAATCTTTTGTATTCCTGCTTTGAAATTATCTTTCATCTCTCCTCCATTTTATTGACAATAATGATAATTAATAATATATTAATAACAGATGTTAATCATTTTTACATTCTCATCTAATGAGAGCGTATTTGTTTTGTTTATTTTGGAATTGTGATTTACATAATTCTTATTAGATGGTAGAAATAATATAGGCAAAGAGAAGAATATTTTATTCATAAAAGGAAATGAAAAAATACCAGCCCAAATCGGTAAAATAATTTTGCCAGTTTATTTTCATGATGCATACGCATTTATAGCATATAGGAGTAGAGATGTAAATTATGAAATTCTGTGGATATTATTTCGTGGACGTTTTTATTGGCTCTCCCAGTATAATCTCTTCGAACGCCGATAAATCGTCGAGCTTAAGAGTGAATTTCAGTCGACCCTGGGACATTTGTGAAATATGCTGGAAACCCTAGTTTGTCGGGTTGTTTTTAATGATAGTAGAAAATTTTCTATCCCTCGCCATATGCATTGTGAAGTGTAGGATTTTGATTCTGCTATGTCCATGCGTATAAAACTGAAGAGAGTTCATTAGGTTGCCCTTTGAAATTACTTTTTTGATCCCTAAAAATGAATAATTTTCAATTAAAAGGCATGAAAGAGACGAATTGGAATGGATTTTCATCTCCATCTCTCTCCATCTGTTATTCCGTTGGCACTCTTGCGTTAGTACCCTGTAAAATAAAAGAAGGTACTATTCTTTTCTTCTCACTGATGACGCGTCATTTCATCGAAATGAGCTACTGGTACTTGTTTGAAATAAGTTCTGATTTATCGTAGGATGAAAGAGGGGGAAGTGATTCGTACCCTTAGATTTACAGACGAATCGTAGAAAAGTTTTGTCATTAATCACGTTTCTGAGAATTCATCGTGAATGCTAGTCGATTTAAGGTGAAAGACGCTTTTCCGCGTTGCAGTAAACACATTTTTGCTTTCGAAAACAATTTTTAAATAATAGATATTGGCTTCTTAAGCTCAGTGAACTATTGAGGATATTCAAGAAAAGAATCGTAATTATGAAATTTATTTGCGGTTCTAAAGTGTTCACTAAAAGTGACTTATAAAGTTTAAAATAATGACCAAACTTTGCAGCAAAGCATCACGATGCGCTCCAGAAAATCTTCTTTAGTCAATACGAGGTTGCGAGTGGGTCAAATACCCTCAAGTGGCTAAATGCATTCCTCATTAATCAGAACTTAATATAATTTATCAAAGTCGATAAACTCACATGAATATTTACTAGCAATAATTTAACATTTATTTTATAAATTAATATTTATGTGGTACATTCTATATGAATTTGTGGAATTGTGATAACCTTATTGCTGTACATAAATCAATGGAGTTTGATATTCTGAAATTTGAATTAACCTGCAGTTAATATTATCTTCTAAAGGGTAATTGATTATATATTTTCTGTCCTATCAATTAAAACTTCATATGTCGTTTTACATTGAGATTTTTTGCACCAATGGGTGTCTGACTATAAATAGTCTTTTCTACTTATGCCTCATTACGGGGCGTCAGAAAATCGAATTTTCTTTCTTCATTCATAACTTTAGCCGCTCAATTTTGGTTACTGGAAGATTCCGATGGTCAGGACTAATTTGTGCCTATGTAACTAAATCCTAGGTCTGTGGCAATGTAGTTCTCTTTACCTCACCTCCATATGTCCCAAAAACCACTCGATACATAGTCCTTAAACGTAATACAATATCTCGTGTGTGGTTTGTGTCCATGCAAACTTTACACGTGGTATTTGTATTTTGTTTAATTAATTAATTATACAAAATTAAAATATATTGTTGAACCAGTGCATAGTATAAATATACATTAAATTTAAAGGGAGGGGAATAATTTTAACTCTTAGGAAGGAAAGAGACAAGTTTTTTCCAATTTTCTTTTTATTCTTTCCAATTCAGATTGCACTTTATTTTCATTTCAAACCCCAAAGAGTAAGCTGCACAAGCGGTGAAGAGATTTGCATTTCGTTTCGAGAGAATCTAGGACAGAGAACCCTATTTGTTAGGCATTTGTGCAGTTCGCAATTGCAAATTCAATTGAATTTTCGAATGCTGGAAGCGAAGGCAAGCCACAATTGTGAAAAGAAAAAGGGTGAACAATGCACGAGAACTTTCTGTGTAACTTTTGTGACACAAAGAGCATTGAATAAGATCTAAGTATTTCAGTAGTGCATCTAAAAATTCAATACTCAATAAATATTACATACTGTATAATTATATATATATATATATATATATATATATCTACACATACAATTTTTTCAGTTTTTATAATTATCTCATCAGATATTTATAAAGTCCTGTTATCCATGATTACACGTCAATGCACATTTTTATCACGAGCAAAGTTCAAAAAAGGAAACAAAGGAAAGAGAAATTGATGCAGTCTTGCAATCAATCAATATTTGATTAACATTCATGCTATGTATATATGTACATATTGCATACGCAGCAAGTTGTATTTTGATTTGAAATCAGAGGAAAGGAAATATTGCATTCACTTTTCAACGTTCTTTCTATATAGTATATTTATATGTCACTTTATCAGGATTTTTACGAGAGATCAATGTTCTCTCGGAATGCAAAGCGAATACATAAAATCTACAAGTAGTTGTCAAGCTTATAAAGTTGATAGCATGCATTGTAACTTCTCTGCTGACCTCTTTCATAAACAAGGAAGAGAAATGCTTTTTTACTTGTGTGTTATAAAAGTTAGCGATAAGAGTGATTTCTTTCGAAATTGCCTTGGGAATTGAGATCGATCAACAACATTTGTTTATTTTTACTGTGTGCATGCTGATTACTATTTGTCCTTTATTTCTTATAATTTCATTAAAAATACATAAAAATACCCTTGACTTAAGACATTCTTAATTTGACTAACAATTAATATTGGAACCAAGGACAGCTCACTCTTAGTTTTTATGCAAAGTGTACTTCTTATCTCATTCAATATAAATGACTCTCATTACGTATTACTTTTTCGCACGTTTCTTATTACATATCAGAGGGAACAAGCGATATGAGATAGGAAAACACCCTTCTATATTCTCGAATTTTACATAAAGAATATAAATGTTCCTGATTTCAAAATAACTTTCCAGAAGGAAAAAGTTACGTAAAATTAGCTCTTGTTCAAATAAATGTAATTCTTTTACCTCGTATCTCTATTTTGCTATCACAATAGACTTTTGTATCCACTTTTACGTTATATACACTCTGTACAATTCAATTCCGGGAAAGTTTGATTGTGCAATTTCAGTTTTCACCATTTTCCATAAACGACAAAGAACGTATTTCGTAACATCCGGGAGCGAGGATCATTTCCATATCGCGACCCGAGGACTCCAGAGAAGGACTTCCTGGCGAATTTAGGAATGAGTTTAGAACTTTGTTTATGCCTGAATGGAAATTCCTCCAACCCCCGGGTGGGATGACCATCTCGGAATTTCGCGAAAATCTCATTGGATACTTCATTCTCATCCTAACTACCCTCCCTACCGCAAACAAGTCTTTCATAAAACGAAAAGAGAATTTTTATACATTTTCAAACTTCCTTTTCAGGCTTCCTTTTCGAGCTTCCTTTTTCAACTTCCTTTTTCAATCTCCTTTTTCAATATCCTTTCCCAAATCTTTTTCCCCACCCCTTATGCTCTGACTTTGCAAAGGATTTTTATTAAGTACTTAATTAACGTTTCCATCTACCGGCGGCTTCATAACAGCACCTGTAAATGTAATTTGTCGTTTATATTGTGGTCGTATCGTCACATTGCAAGTTAAATTTACCCAGGCAATAGATTCTCGATGAAGCACGTGCCCCTAACAGGCCGTTACTTGTAATTGGTTCGTTATTCAATCCATTTAATGTAACAGGGAACCACGGTTTTCATGACTACCTTAATTGAACTAAATTCCAGGTATATAACTGCTTTGCAAGTTTTCAAATGCAAAATACAAATGATAATTCCATTATTTTTTCTACTCCAATTATTTTTTCTACACCCAAGGCTTTCAAAATCGCAGTGGATTCCCTTTTTTCATGACATGTAATTACATTTCAAAAATTAGGATGTATGGATTAATCAGAGAGCTTTATAAATGCAAGTTAATATGCGGATATAAATAGGTTTTCAATATAGATTCGTTATCAGTTTATTTTTAATTTTTAATAGTACTCAGCCTGCTGAAAGTGAGGCGAGGCCATAGTTCTAAGTTATTTGATATCTTATCGATATAATGTGACCTCGATTTGCGTGGGTATGTATTTTTTACATTCCATTCTGTCAGAGAAAAAAGTTGAGTATACGCGGTTTTCTATGATTTCGGAAATCAAAAACAGTTAATTAATTTTAATTCCTCAAACACGATTATTTATAAGCTGAAGGGTGCTTTCGGCGTGGTATGGCTATTGTCAAGAGGTTCCGTAATTGATTCGTATTACATCTAAGAATTGGCATCTATAAGTTCTTATAATATAAAATCTTATAAAAAGACGAACCCCCCGCGAGGAACCAATCATCCATTAGGACTCTTTTATCTTTATACTTTGCATTTTTAAAAATAGTTCCTCGCAGAACCTTCTAGTTTGGACTCTATCAGTTTTAATGCTTTCGTTAAGGTTCTTTTAAAACCTGTACTTGTTAAAACTTTTTAATTCTTTTAAAACTCGGAATTCTTTAATGGACTGTTTGACAGTTAGGAATTACAATCCCGTGCATGGAAAACAGAATTTCCTTATTTTGAACGCAAAAGTAAACGTAAACAACCGTGGTTTTCGTGTTTTCGACATTTCGACAAAAACATATTTGAATGAATCATGGGGGTGGTTGCGCATCACAGCATTGAACTTTGCCACGCGGTCGTCGACGCGCGCAACCGGCGACCCAATGAGCGAAAGACCCCCGTGGAATCGTCGAATCGACTCTCGAATCTGACTGGAAAGTTGGAGGCGGAGTTCATCTCCTCTTTCCCTCCTCATTTTAACTGCTAGCAATCACTTGCGTGCCGAACGCGCTTGCAAACGGATGTGTATCAGATGTTTTCCGTATTTCCATCATATGTTCGATTGATCATCAGATAATTAATAATAATTGTGTATTTTCTCGCAAAAAGTAAATCATTGAAATTCGCAGAAACTTTCGCAAAGTGCCTTTAATTTGATTTCGCTTTTGCGGTGAATTTTGCAGAAAAGTTTAACGATAAGATCACACGTGCGCCAAGTAATTGCCGCAGGTAAGAGCTTCTGTGTTTTCGAAAATGGAAAAAGTTTCAAGTTTGGTTGAGCAGTTTGAAAATTTCAATAAACATTGCAATCCACTTCGAGGGATGGTAGGATATTTTATGATGGACGTTAAAGACGTTTTTCAAGAAATATTGTCATTTAAATCTACTCAGCATGTATAGAGATTTTAAATTATTTTTTTAATTTTCATCGATCGATAAATCGATTAGAAGATAATTTTCTCTCAAGTTCTTTAATTATTAATCTCTCGTAAGGTATTAAATGTCTTCTCAAGTTTCTTGTGCTCTATTGATTCAGCAAAATAATTTTCTCTGTATATGTATATTTTTCACTTTGTATCCTGGCGATATTTCGATCAATTCGGTTTCTAAATCTGAGCTTTATCAGCGAAATGTGTATTTCAACGATAGTTTCAAGATAAAAAAAAGATATTCATTTAAATTCACTGATCAAGATTTGAGATATGTGTTTCCGATTTTTATAAATGTCAATCCTGACAGAATGTTTCTTTACATTGCTTTATATTTTTTTTTTTTGATAACAAATTTTAAAATTATTTGTCAGAAATCTCTCAATCTATAAAATATTCCCACTTTCCTTTTTACTCTATATTATATAAAAACTACACACATTTTTAAAAAAGAAGTTCGTGAATCAATTCGTTCCGGATTCTCTGTTAAAATTCGATCGAATTCGAAAGATCAAAATATATATTTCATTCTATTAAATTCTTTTTATAAATTAGCGTGGGAGTACCTTAAAGAGGTTTCGTGAGTCAAGTTCGCTGATTCTATTTTTATTTTTGAGGGTAGGCGACCCTTTGAATTAAATCGTTCAAATTCTTTTATCGTTTTTTTTTCGCTGGAAATAAAATTCTGAGTGAGTTAAGCGGTCTTCAAAGTCTCTCCAGTAAAGTTAAGAAAGCGAAGTATACCTATATATTTTTTTTTAATTCGATGAAGCTTTGAGTGGAACTTGTTATTTTTTACATTCCCTGTTTACACTGGCTAGTGCTTTTATTAGTGAGATGTCAAGAGTTGAGATCACAGATATGTTTTTAATATGAGAAAAAATATTGAATCTTATAATTATAGAATAGTCATGATAGATGAGTAAAATAAATAAAAAATTCTTTTATTCTCTTTCAAATTCGGGATTTTACGAGAAATAATGGAACACAAATATATGTTTTATACACACAGAATCAATATATTCAATGTATAATTAAATTTTAACTCTTATCATGCACATATTGGCTATAGTGTTCAACAAAAGATATATGTTCGATACTTTCTATTGGATTCAGTTAAAGAATTCTAGGTTTATCAGGATAAAATTTCGTGTACTGCTTGTGTTAACACGGTAATAGCTAATGAATAACGATTCATGGGATTTGTGTATGCAAAAATGTTTACTAGAAGCTTTATGTAAATTACAAATGATCCTCGAAATGATCCATCAAAGTGAATCAAACACCTTGTTAATTCTGCTTAGAATTCTTCCTACTATTTACACTTCATTTCTTCTAGAAATTCACTTATTATAGAACACAAGATTCTTTCGATAGATCTTGACGGAATAATGTAAGAATCGTTTTCTGTCTCGCTCTAAAACATCTTGATTCAAGGACTTGTTTTATTAACAAGGGACAAATACGAATATCTAGAATGTTTTTTCTATATGTATCTACTTTCAAATGAATTCTTTTTCACCGGTTGCATGTAGCTTTTGTTTAGTAATTCATTGTTATGTAAAAGTCTTGTACAATGTCAAGGATACTGCGGACAGAATTGTTATGCAGGTCTTGCGCACAGAAAAAATACATTCGTGGGCTAATTTTGTTTAAAATGGATTTTAAATGTGAATATTTCAAATCAAATAAAAGGAATGAGTGATTTTAAATATTCGAACTATCCAATCGAAGATTTCAAAAATATTGTTTTCTTTTTATTCTCTGTAGAACACTTAATATTACGGATATACGAAAAAGATGTAAAAGTATACAAATTTTATAAGAGGATAAACTTTTCAAACAAGTTTCAATGCCAGGTATTGTTTCAAATTTTTTGTGAAGTACACTACTAAAATATTGTTTTAAACATTGGACAATAAGATATCGTAACTAAATTTCAATTGGATTTTATTTGTATATTCTAAACATTCCAAATTAATGTTATATTTATAGGATGGTGTAGTACATAAATAGCGTAATTGTTTAATCGATTGGAATCCATTAAGTAACAAAAGCTATCCAAAATATGACTCGAAAAGGGTTTTGCAGTGAAACGTCGAATATTGGTGCTTCCGGATTGAAGAGCATTTCTATTGTTCAACATCGAAATGTACATTTACGCTCGAGTCTGGACCAAAATGTAACGTAACTTCCGTTGACGTGTGCAAAATTCTCTCGTTTCCAGTATTGTTTGCTGGCTGGGGTCTTGCTTCTCTCATTGCGTTTGGGTATGAACATTCAGTCGTTTCCGGAAATGGAACACGGCTGTGCGAAGTTTCCGGTTGTGCAAACTGTTTCCAAGTTCAAGAATTTCTCATCCGACCGCGTGTCTAAACAGAAATTCCAGTTTTCCACTTATAAGAAAACAATCTGTCGGTTTTGTTGTGCTTGACAATTTTCAAACTTAATGACAATGACAGACTCAATTTCAGTTGAGTTAACATTCTCCGAACAGAAGAGTCGTAGAAGAACGGTTTTTCTCGACAATTTTCTTTGAAAAAAGAAGAACGTACCCTCTGAGGGTCCTTCAACCACGTGATGGTAAATGAGAAGAGAGAGTAGCAAAATTCGATACAAGTTCTACAGCTTAGTAGTTTTGAACGACAATCGATACTACTTAAGTGTTCCATTATCTTGTGCACACCTTGCAAACTTAAAAAAAACTTTGCGTTTTTTCTTAAATTTTTTAATACGCGCAAAAATAAAAAATACGCTCACTATTTTCTTTTGATTTATGTTAATGTACGGTTTCATGTCTGTTTTTTGCTAATGATTTGACAGCAGCTACGTGTCTCGTATAACTGATGTAAAATCCTTGCTTATAAAGGTTGGTTCTTTCACGTTAAATTTCACCATCCGAGCTAGTTCTCCTTTACGCACGGGCTTATGATGCGGAGATTACCGCTTGACAAACAAAAGCTTCGATGGCAGCGCTTCGCTTCAAAGCTTTGGAAATGATATGTCTGCGTGTGTTAGTTCGTCGTATGTATATAGACAAGTGCGCTTTCACAAACATCCCTGTGTGCAATTTGAATGCTAGCTAGCAGGGAGCGTGATCTCTAGTACATATGTTCATGAACACCAGGGTTGGATATGTTGGCTTCGCCACTGTTTGCCAAGACCAGCGTTTATGAAACAAACTTTCAAAATTTCCAATATCAAAAGTTTTATTTGAAAGTATGTAATGGAGATCTCAACACCGATTTGTTTTTTCTGCCTTAAATATATGAGAAATCTTTCTGCAGAATAACGAAAGTTCGAAAATATTTTATGATAATGAAGTTATATAAACTTCTCATTAAAATTGTATGTGCTCATTTCGCCGTTTTTCACATTACATACACCAACTTTTGTCAAAGACTACAAAATCACTTATTTATACATAAGAATAGTCGGAATATTTCGTCAAATTGCAGACTTTCAATCCCTTTTCAGTTACCGATAATGCCAGCAAAATTTATTAGTATAGATATATCAAAGTGTGACTCTTATATATGTGTAATCGATTATGCGTCGAAGCGGTCAATGGGTTATTGCTTTGTGTTTTAGCCAAAGCGAATTAATGTACCAAATGCGGAAATGTCGAGTATGAGCGAAGGTATTCACATCACTCGACGTGGTCATTCGGATCACGTTATTGACGATATGAAATTTTATTTCAATCATATCATATTTATTTTCTGGTATTCACATCAGGCATGTAAATATATTCTCTCTACTTTTTTATCAATAAACTGAATAATAAATGTAGACTGGTTTATCGAAATTTGGTGAGCGTGGGCAGCGTGGCGCACAAATATTTTCGATGTGTCTAGAAATTAGGAATTTTTTGAATATTTAAAGCTTAAAGATTTTTAAACGTCTTTAAGAAATGAGAAAATACATTGATTTTGTTAAACAAGAGGAATTGCTTTTTTCAACTGATATTCTATACCAAAGAGTTGTAATCGTTATTTTGTGCATTGTTTACACGAAGGCAAGTTACTTCACCTTTTAAGCTCTTGTACTTGGAAGCATGATGCTCGAGGGTGTATTTCACTCGAAGCTTTAGTTAATGGATGTTTCATGTTGGCTTAACCTTTCTTAACTGTCTCGCCACCACCAAGAGTTCTCCCACTTATGCAGCACTCTGGCACTACAAATTCATGTACATTAGTGTTGCATAAATTCCCATTGTCCTTAGATGTCAATCAGTGACGAAGGAATATTAATTCATGGTGCACGAGAATAACAGTTTCTTATTTCTTGCGGATTCATAATATCAAATTGCGCAACACTTCTTGATTAGCTCTAGACATTTTTATGCATTTCAAACAAATGGAATTTAATTTTCATCTAATCTAATTTCTGAAGGTTTAAAATTACCATAGTTTTCATTTCGTCCCAATTAAAGTATATAACGAGGAATCTAAATCTGGCAAGAATTCTTTGTTCCATTGAATTTTCTGAAATTGGATATGCGATTGGCCAGGAAGCCAAACTGACAGACGTCAGTAATGGTCCGAGTGTAGAGAGAACGCAGAATAATTCGGTACCTTTTTCCTTTTCCGGTCTGGAATGCGCGACTAGATACCCGTAAAAATAAAGTAAGGCAGAATGTTCCAATTTAGTAAATGGGAAAAAAAAGCTTTACTTTTTTTCCCCCTTATTTTCCCCTTTCTTCGCCATTTTCTCTTGGTTTTCCTCACACCGCTACGATCTTGCGGTTCTTCTTTCTCTCTTTTCTTCGTCCTTGACTTGTTTCCTCTCTTTCTTGTTCTCTAGGGCTATGGAGATATGAAAGAAGGAAATATAATTTCATACTAGGGGCTTTTTGAATGACAAAGGAGACTTATTGAAAGTAAAATTAAAGAGCGAAAGCTAGGTTCAGACTTCGAAAAATCAATAAAGCTTGTGGAAATTGAATTTCGCGATAAAATTTTAACATTGACTTTTACAATTGTTTCTGAAAAGGCTTGGGGAAAAATGATTCCCTCCATAAAAAGTAATGTTTTCCATGTTGAAAAAGTGATGAGCCATTCTGAAAATCAATAAGTTTTTAATAATTGTTAACGAATCTGAACAAGTCTGAAATCATAGAAAGTTTTTCTTGTATTTTCCATCATATTTTACATCTTTTTACAGATATTATACTGTGTTCTTATAGTTAGAGTAACGAAACTAGGACGAAACTCTAGTTGAAATGTATATATATTATATATATAACTATTCAACTAAATATACAGACTGCTACCGGTTCCTTTCATCGACGATATTATCGATAGAACTCTTGTAGGATGTATGAGCAGCGACTCTTAGTATATTGGATTTTCTGCAGGAAAGTTTGATAAAATCAGATACATAAATTTCATCCGCTTTGAATTTTCAATTATTATTGTTACGTCAAAAATTTAAAGAAAAGTTTTATGATTTTAAAGATAAAATACATCACCGTGATATAAAAATAGACATTCATAACATTGAGATTTTTAATTAAAAATTCTAGAAACATGAAATTTATGGTAAAAGCGTTGTGTAATAATATATGCTACATTCCATCCTCTCTAAATTAATTTGAGAATTAGTGAAACTCTGGTGAAACTAGGTTCGTTAAGGTCGATGAAAGTTCTTCTTTAGAGTCTTCATATAGTAACATATTTCATATTATTTAATTTCCAATTTAATAAAAATTGATTTCTTTTTGGCAATCATTTTATGACATATATGTCCATTTGTCTCCGAGAGCTTTTCAACTCTGCTATAATCAAATGAAGCTGCAATGATCTGTCGTTGGATAATTGAAAATTAATTTCTAGACGATTGCGATATGATTTATCCTATTCGAATAATCTCGTTATTGACATCTCGTTCGCGAATAATAGAGTCTTTGTGCTTACATTGTTTCCATTTGAGTTTGCTATTTCATGTTCGATTGAACCTCGAATTATAATGTTCTTAATATTCTGATGTTGGTGACATGTAGTCTCGAGGAAAGATAATGTGTGAAATAGATTGCACGTAAAAATTTATGTATAAAAGATGTCCAACATTGTAAATACTTATATGTTTCTTAAAAAATTATTTGTCGAAGAAAGTTTTGACTTGTAGACTTTCATTTCTATCTGGTCCTATATGCGCGCTTATTAGAGCCAACGTTTGCTGTTGACAAGATGATTCTTTGGCCCAGAATAAATATAGTGGCAAGTCCCGTTAATTCTCGTATAAGACTCTATACATGTCAGAGTTAATAACCTCTAGACCTTAAATTCTTATTCGTTCAATTGCCAATTCGTTCCATCTTCTCCTTCGCAAGTCGCAAGCTGTTACAGAATCGTTACTCTACCCAACTGCAAATTCTAGTAAGGTTTATTTCCTTCATTTGATTAAACTCCCCTTTAAAAATAGAATTCGAGATTAGACACTAAAAAATAAACACGGGTGAAAAAACCCAAAGGCTTACAAATCCAAAGCTTATCACATAGTGAAATTATTATGTAGGTCTGATATAGGTAGAAATCAGTATTTTATTTGGTTCGATTGAGGATAAACTTTGGTATATACTGAAAGCGAGAATTAACTCTCTGATACAACTACGTAGGAGTATCCCAAACGAGAAAAGTTTCTCAGATTAATCCTTGTTTTGTCGGTGGAAATGGACCAAGTGCCACTGACTGTTTTACACAAAACCAATCCAAATAGTCCAATCCTAATTCGAAAGACCAACTTGCAAACTAAAATTACCTGTACATATGACGTTTTCATTAGTTTTGGCCCTTTTTATTATACTAATTATTGAAATGGGTTGAAAGCTTTAATTATAATTATTCAATAATCCAAATGTTAAACTCTACAATTTTGAGTGTTTTGTTACTGCAATTAACTGCTTTCACCGTTATTTTAAAATTATTACTTGGAAACCTTCAACTGAGCTGAATAGAATGTAAATTAGAAATTAATATTGTAGAATAGAAATTAATATTTCCAACCAAACTTCAAACTGTAATTATTTTAAATTCCATTTCTAAATTTAAGTGATAATGCATTATTCTCAATCTAGAAATTCTGTACTTTCAGATATTTTCTCCAGCAGACTTTACTGAAAGTTTGAATAACAAGATACTGACGGCTCATTCACTAGAGTTTTAAATCAATAAAAACATCACCATGGCTCAAACTCAAATGCTTCTTCAAGAACCGGGCTGGAAACTTGAAAAAAAAGGATCAGCACTCCTTCTGCGCAGAGATAGCTCTCACCTGAAAACAGCCCGAGTTTGCTTTCGGTGTGACGTGGAAGTTCGTGAATATGAAAGAGATGAAGAATATTACGACATGGAGCCAGACGTAGCAGCAAGTCCTCTAGCCATGTGTGCCAGTTGTTTAGCAGCTCTCTGTGTCACTGTTGTTCTTCCTTGGCTCCTAATTGGCGGTTAAATTTTAAAAACAATTAGTAGTTGACAAAAAAGGATCTTAAAAGAATGACCCTCAAAAAAGTTTCTCACACGAAGATATGTATAGCAAAAGCCAGGAGGATGAGTTTCTTATCGCGAGCTCTCACAAAATCAACAAGATATCGGAAATGCTTCGAAAATAGAGAAAGGACGTCTTGGAAAGATTTCTTTCTTCATACCGAGTTTCAATAACTGAAAATTTTTTCCGATGGTCGAAAAAGTTAAAATAAGTCTTGCGTTAAGAATTGTGAGATCATAAGAATAGCATTGAAAGCAATAGTTGAATACTTTCAGCGAATTTTAATTGTCAAGCTTTCATTCTGACATTTTCCAGATTTATTTCATCATTTTCGGTCTAAAAGTTGAAGCTGAAGATGAAGAATATAAAATTCATCGAGTGTTGAAAATATACATTATTCTCGCAGAGATTGAAATACATAATTCATTACGATCAATATACTCTAGTAAGATTTGTTAATTTTGACTATTTTCAGAATTTGGTGGCTTGTGTTTGAAATAATAATGAAAATCCGAAAATATCTAATTAAAGGGAATCTTGTTCTAATTAATTTTTTCAAAATTCCTCACATAATTAGTAAAATGATGTATAATTTTATTTAAGTGTCGTTAACATTTTTTTATACCAAGAAAAAGTTTCTTGAGTAATATATGCCAGGGACGATTTTATACAAGACTGATCTTGAAGATTATCTATGTGTCTACAGAAAATTTTTCGTGCAATTACGGTTGCGGGTCGCTTTGGAGAGAGTTTTAGTTCGGGATTTACTGCACTCACGGATTAAGTAGGTGCAGTTCGAATGTAAATCCGATTTGCAGTCGAATGAAAATTCTGAAACGAATTTGCAAAATGTCTCGGGGAAAATAAAACGAAATAAAAGGGAAATATAACGTGAAAATGTTCAAAGCTGAGTATGCAAGAAAAGTATATAATATACAATATACATATATAGCATAAGACTATAGGTATATATAAATGTAAAATAAGTAGATATTTGATTCCATTTGAATCCAATTGATAAAATGGATTCGTGCATTTTACATCCCCTGTTACATAGAATTGACAAATCCGGAAAAATTGTATGAAAATTTTTATAATCTATTTTGATATTATCGAAATTTTTTCCGATCCTTGCAAAAATAATTTTATATAAATTTCAAATTAATTTAGTTGTCCAGTGGTTTTAATAATCTCTCTTTTCCTGGAAAATAATGGCCAAATAAAAAAGATTTTTATCGTCAAGTACAACTAACGGTTCATGCTCATCATGTAAAATTTTATTATTATGCTGTAATGACGGAAAAAAGAATAATTTTTTTTAGTGCAAGATCAAATAAAATTAACGAATGTATCATAGTAGCTTTGGAAATTTTCTGTATATGAATTAGCTATGCGTTTTATAAAACAGAATAAGAGTATATTATAGAATATAAAATCAAACGGATAAAGTTGATTCGGTAGATCGAACAATTTTAATTGCATTTCATTATTATTGGGGAAAAATATGATTGAAAACACACGCCCAACTGAAAATACTGTATATGAATTTATTGCAAATACAGCGATTTGCTGTATAATAATTACTGAATGAAAAAAGTCCATAAATTCTTATAAAGGAAATGTTTCATCGCAAATGTAATAATTATAGTGTATATATGTACTAAATATGTATTTATATTTTGAATAAAAAAAGTGAAATATAAATTTCTTTTTTTTTAATTATAATTTGAATAATAGCTTCAGAAGATGAATATTTGGTTCAACGGAAGCTACTATTCATCGGTGTAACCGTATGGTATACACACCTTGCCAGTCTTGATTTGTGGGAATTTAATTTCCTGGTTCGCGCATAAATATGCAAAGCGAATGAAACCCTGATTTATGCACGTTTATACGTTAGCCGGTAAAAGTGCCAACCTCTATGGTCAATGATTACTGAGTGAATGAATTGAATTGAAAATGAAGTGAAGAAATATAGAATGAATTTTAATATAGGAAAAGTGGTTAAAATCAGGCTTCTTTTCCGCTGAATAGTTGGTACGAATCGAATTATTTCAAGTTCCAGGATTTTTAGAAATCTGCAGAAAATTAAGGAGTTTATAGGGAACGTTTTAGATTCCCTGCTTTTTACTTATCCTTATAAATATTGTTCCGCTGATTATGTTTCTGCTTCTAAAATTTGTTCGTTTTACTGAAATTAAACATTTTATTTATTTTTTTTTGTACAAACAAATTATAAGGGCAATTACCATCAAATTTATTTTCACTAATTTTACGTTTGCATTAATAAATATTTTTAGTTCAAATTAGACGATCTACCGTTAATTCATGCAGACGGAGATTAATCACATAATTTTAGCAAAAAATATTTAATATTATTGACAAAGTAAAGTTGACGAAATTAAATTTGCTCTTATGGTAACCATCACATACTCGTTTCAACATATACCGAAGAAAAAATGTTGCATAAACTCTAAATTGTCTTCAAGGTGGATTGAAATAAATTGCTTTTAATTTTAGTTGATTGAAGTTAATTTTTATTTGAATTCGAGAACGTGTCGTCACCTAGAACGGCTAGAACTCATAATATGAAACTGAATTGATATCGGTAATATAGTAATCTTCCATTTTCTTACCATTCTAGTTACCCAGTACCAGTAAAATCGATATTTCTGATTCAAAATGCTTTCTAGTTCTTTCGCCAGATGGAGATTCCCACCTTTATAAATTTCTCGTATTTAAGGGTATGTGGTAATTTATTACCATATGAGCAAATTAAGTTGCCGCAACTTTACGACCATGATAATAAATATTTTTTGCTAAAATTGGACAATTTACTCTCGCTTTGTACAGACGGAGTTAAATACTTAAATAGCCTAGTTTTAGCGAAAAATATTTATTATTGCCGACGTAACTTTGTGGCAACTTTAATTTGCTCATATGGTAATTACCACATGCCCTTAAATTTAAACTGTATGTAAAATTGTAAATGGGTTTTGTTCCAGTATAAAAATTGGAATTACAATTAAAATTGTGTTAACTATGAATTTATTGTGCATAACACGCAAATTATTAGAAAAATAAGTAAAATACTAATTTTGAATGTGGCATTTTACAAAACTATTTTTATTTAACTATTTTACAAAATTATTTTTAAAAATATTAACTATTTTCTTCTCTTTTTTCAGTTACCAGATTTGAACAACCTCGATGAAAAGGTAAGATATAATTTACTATTCATTTTGTCGAAATAGTTTAGTTTGAATGATATGACCTTAATATAAGACTCTGTCGTAACTTTTTAAAGAATTAAGAGGATTAAATACCGAAAGATGAACCAAGAAGATTTTACTATTATTTGATTTTCTCTCTAAATTTCTTGTGCAATACATATGAACTATTTTCGTTTAGGATTAAAGGGCTTATTCTTGGATTATAAAATTAAAAATTCAATTTTTCCTACGATGAGTTTAGAAAAAATTATTTAACTGTCGAATGTTATATTAATCTTCTAATTTCCGATAAAAAAGATACTTAATTTTTTGAATTTACAAAATCAAAAGTTACAAATTCCAGATGTTTGCTCAGTTAAAACAATTGAAATTTTGCAAATCATCTATTTTGGAATAAGATACTATAAATTTCTAATAGGTCGAACAAAAAATGCATATCTTAAATATTACATATGTAATATGCATGCATGGGTACACAAGTTCCTTTTAATCAGACCAGCTGTCTGGTATCAAGTTGTTTCTGTCGTTTCAAGCTTATCATTTTAGGACATGAGTAGTTTGCGCTATGTGCTTTTTTTAAATTTTCAAACGTATGGCAATATGAAGCTTCGAGGTTAAACTAATATGTCATAAATTATGATCATAGAGTGAATAATGACCCATGACAAGTGATTCCAGTTCTAAGCCTATAATCTTGTTGACAGTTGGTCCAGCTATAGGCGCTAAGTCAACTGAATAAATATTCTCGCAAATTACATGCAGATATGCAATTGTAGAATAAATAATTCAGACAAGAATAACGCAAAATTAGTAGCAGTGATATAATACTAATTTACAACATGATACCAGTTAATTTATTGGCGTTTTAACTCAATATTAACTCGGTCGGTGAACTTTCGACATTTGCTTCGCCTGAAAATGGCAATTATTATAAAAACTGCAAAGGTTGAAAGACTTATTATGAAATGTCTTGAAAACTTCACAAACAATGGTTTTTAACAATTTTTTTAACTTCATTTTGCGCGGAATCATCCGGAACTTTTAAAAAAGACACGCGTATGATGTGTATATGAATCATTAAATCAAGTATCCAGACTTCCTCTGAGGAAGTCTGATTTATATATTATAACTTTCAATCAAATAAACAGCTTTAATTTTTGTTCACCTTGATAATTAATGTTCTAAAGTTTAGAATAATAATTTTTCATTTTGCGCGATCACACACAACTCAAAATTCATTGTTCAGTCACTATAATTTGGAGCAAAACAGGAAACGCTATATACATATACATATTATATGCATCGGGGAACTTTAAATTTGCTCGTACCTATTTTAAGAAGTTAAAATATTCAGCGAGGCCCTTATGTATAAAAATACATCTACTTTCACATTCAGTTGACCCAGGGACGCGTATGAAGTATAAAAATATGCAAATGAGATGTTATGCCCTCGAATTGGGTACCTTTTACTTATAATGAAAAAAATCCGTTAGGATCACTAACCTAATATATATAAGAGAAACGAACCTTGGTCCATTTTTTAAACGATTAAACCCTGAAGAGAAAACTTCACGTTTGTTAAGGTGTGCACTCCTGATAATAAATCACGCTAATAATTATTTGCGGCTTTGTTGCTCGATCGTGCAAATATTCTGGGGGTGCCAAGTCACATTAACCCAAATCTTCGGCTGCGAACATATACAGTCAAAATTTTTGGATGAAAGTGTTGGTTCTTAGACCATAAAATATGTAGAACATACAGAAATACACCATTTAAGTGTGTTCTAAACAATCTGTGGCCTCTTTTACAATATTCTGCATTGTTTTAATGACTTTTAAGAAAGAAATCTATTAGCAGCACAAATATTTGAATTAAATGACGCGCCAGAGGACTCTACCACACACTACCTTATACACACGCACAAATTGGTGCAAGGGATAGGTGCTATATTAATTTTGACATACTTGATCGCGAAAGTCTTATTATTTTCACGAAATTCACATTGAGGTTCTGTTCGAGACAAATATACCCTAGTGTTGACAGTGTTAGGAAAATTTGTTGTGATTAGTTTTTGTTCTAAAGTGTGAGAAAAATCGAATCTCAGAGATTAAGTTTACTTGGATCACCTAGAGTAAAGTAAGATATAGTCATTATTTGTCAAAGATTATTATTTATAATAGCATACAAAGAAAAAAGTCTAACTTTTTCTCAAACAAATTAGTTTCTAGCTATAATAAAAACAAGACCTTTTTTTGTGTACTTTCGCTATTTACTTTTATCTTTAAGTGTTTTTCTTAAAGTTGTGTCTTTTTTTTTTTTTAAAGACATTTTTGGTTTTCGTTTGACCTTCATTCTTGAAAATGAGTTATATATATAATTATATATGAACATGGAAGAGAGCCTAATGGAATATATTTTGAACACAACAACCGTTCGAAATTAGACCAAGTACAAAAATCCTAATGCATACAATACGATTTTCGAAAGGTTTATACTGTGTTATAGACCCAAAGTATGTAATATGTTTATAAACATATAACTTACGTACTTGATGGATATTTACTCATACTTGAGCCTATAGATATTTCAAATACTCCGACGTTTATTCCAAAATTTATACACGAGATAAATTTCATAATTATATATAGTATTGTGGGGAGTCAGTAGTAGAATTAGGTCAACATGGTAGCGGTTACGATCTAACCGATAAAGAAACAAGTGTGTTCAGACAAGGACGCTCCGACAATGACTGGACAATCTTTGTCACAATTTATAATCTTTTTCTTTTTTTAGATAAGTTGATAAAAAGTTTATCGCGCAGAGTAACTTGAGTTACTTGTAATTCACATTTTGTTACTCCTCTTAGAGAGAGTAATTCTGTTATAAATATTTTCAAACGCATCGCCTCAACAATTGAAAACTTAGTCGTATAAATTAGTAAACCCATAAGAAATCTGCGAACGGAATTACAATTGCGGCACAGAGTCTAACCGGATAAGTTCATAGGGTCAATTGACTGATTAAACACCCTTTGGATTCTTCAAAAACGTCAGGCTCTCACTCGGATAAGCACCTCTGACCTCAGAGCCATCACCTTCTGCCATTTTAATTATTGAACCTTACTTTAAATAAATAATATCTTTTATGTCTTCCATTTTCCATCTTTCAACCATCATCGTTTACAAACAAACAATTTTTTTAGCTGTATATACCAACCAAACATTTTTTGTCCCCACACTAAATAGTTTTTGATTTCTGGACTGTCTCTCTCTGCGTTTTGTTCTTTTCTTGTCTATTCGCGAGTCCAAACAAACAGGCAGTGCAGTGATATCAATTGTGCAAAATTAGAACAAAAAGTTTAATACATCACTCATGAGAGTGGCGCTCGGTCCGCCATCAAATAAAAATTAAGATAGAGAGCAAAAGCCTCGATACCAGGAAATTCCAGTATGTGTATGATAAGATAGAAGAAAATGCACATTTCTTAACAAAAAAGAGACAATGAAACTCATTTTCAGAGATTAAACGCTGTTCAAATTATTTTCAATGTACAAAAGAGAGTATAATTATTAAAAGACTTTATTCAAACATATTAAATTCTTTCGTATTGGACGATAGATTGTTTCTTTAATTTTGCACAGAAAATCGAATCATCAAATATGTTTAAGGGTCCATACAAAAAATTACAAAATCTTAATTAAGAGAATGTCCTCATAAAATTAATAATTATATAGAGAAAACTATATTAGCCATTTAACGTAATGTCCTTTTATAACCGCTGAAATAAAAAGCATCTCAAGTGAACGATTGGCTGATGAAACAAGATTCTACTGTTTCGTCATTCAAATTTTTGAACAAATTCTTTGACAATAGACTTGAAAAAATGATTCTTATTATCATAATCATTGAAAATATGTGTCGTCATTTCCAAAATTAGAGAATTGAATATTAACAACAGCTTTCAATTAAAAAAATATGTGTCGTGATATTTTTTTCGCCCTTTTTTCTCTTCTCTCCCCTATAATAATAGTCCGTGATAATTATTAGATTCTCCTTGAAAAATTTGTGACAAATTTCCGACCTCCCCCCTCAACTTCAACGTAGAAAAACTTTTAAAAATTGCTATCAAACAAATTATTTCTTTGATATGGGGTCAAACAAATGTTTTTGTGATTTAAAAAAATTCTTTTTCGTCTCTATTTATTTCATTCAAATAAATTTTGGTTTACGTGAAATAAATACTTTGTTTAAATTAACTAAAATTTGTATTTACTTTTAACATTTTTATATTTTTTTTATTTTATAAATAATTTTGAAAAATAATTTCGAGGTTGAAAGGGTAGAATATCTCTTATTACTTGTCACCAGCAGTTCTTTAGCATACGAATAGAGAAGGCTCTACGCAATAATAATAAAATTTAAAAAGCAAAATTTGCAGGTGCTATTCGAAACGTAGAGTATTTACATCAACCAAAATCTCTGGGTCTTCACATCACGTTCTCTCAAACTGAGAATCACGTGTTTCATTTCTGTTGCGCATAAATGTATATCAAGAAAGATCCGAATACCGAAAAATTTTATAAATTAATCAACTCATTCGTTTTGAGTGGATATCCACCATTCGAAATACTTTCACGTTCGAAAAGCATCACCCTGTCGGTAGTAAAATCTCCTATAAAAGATTCATTCCTGCCGAAACACATTCATTTTGATCGCCCGTCTGCGTCATACTTATGCCTACTCTTACACATACGTGCAAAAAGTGTGTGGTGCCTCTGGTAATTTGACGCCACTTCCTGGACATAAAAATAACCGAGAAAGATAATATGTGTAGTGTGAATTTAGGAAAAAAAAAAAGATATATTCTTTCCTCGCGATGCTTCCTCTTTACTATCTTATCCAAAATATACTAAAGATATTGAGTTGTTGCATAAAATTAGAATTATTATTTAAAGTTTCCTCTAATTGAGGTCAACGGAACGAATCTATCTTCCAAATCGCCTTGAAGCGCCACTCAACTATTTTTATTTCACTTTGAATTCTGCAAATCCAATATTTTAAAATTCTTTCCAAGCGCCAATCTTGCAAATTCAAAAATAAAATCATTTACAAGAAATATAAACCTATACGAAGACTGACTCTTAAATTGTGTCCAGTGCCTAAAATAAGTCCAGAACGAAGTCACTTCATCAATTTTTTAAGAAGATATTTCAAAGAAAATGAAAAATCTCAATGTTTTTTAAAAATATCAATAACTTTCGAAATAATGAACATTTTGTTCCATTTCTTGGACTCATTATTTGGAAAGTTATTGATATTTTTATAAAACATTGAGATATTGATACAACCAGATACAACCGAACATAGCGAAAAAAAAATTTCATGTCTTATTATAGTTGAGACTGAGCTTATAGACTTCTATGTCTTGAAGCCATAAAACAGGAAAGGTTTTATGGTTTTATGGCTAAAATAACCTGACGGCCCCAAAAATGATTTTCTTGAGAAATAAGTTAAAATTTTCAGCGCTTTTTAATCAGTGGATAAAGACCTTATCAAGAAATTGAAAATGATAGATGCGTATCTAGCGTATGCGTACAACGTCAACATGTAAAAGTGGGAGTAACGCGTCAAAACAAAACTTAAATTTTCTTTTCGTGGAGCAGGTTTATGACCTGGGATTAAGGGTCTCGTCTCTTGACGATGAGACTGATCTAGATATCAACGACGTCTCAAGTCGAAATCTAAACAAATCCTAGACCGAATCAAGTCGAAGCATTTTTCTATAGTTCGTATGTTTAGCAGAGTTTAGATTACGATTTTTGTGAAATTTTAATTTTTCGAAATTATCACAGGTCGCGAAATGAACTCGTTGGCATATAGATATACATGCCGCATTATTGTGCGCGTGTAATGGCATTAAATAACAAACATAAAAGTTATGAATGTTACGTCACTGGGTGGATTATAGTCCAGTCTTCAAGCCGGGGTCAAACGCCGTATTATCGTAGTGAGCTCTTGATGTACGTATAATCATGTCCACTTAAATTCATTTGTAATTGTGTAAATGTGTACTGTTGCATGTTACTGTAGCTTGTTTTGTTGTCTAAGCATATGAATTTATTTCTAAAAATAAAAAGAACTTCTATTCTAAGGTCATGTTCCTTTCTATAAGGGTCAAATTTATAAACGAGTCTCGAACAGAAACTCCATTTATCTCAGTTAAATTTTTATCAGACACATGTATTTGTATACCTAGGTTGCCAGGGTTAATCTGCAACAATTTTCGGGAAATTTCCCTACCATTTTTTAGAGATTATTATACATTTTCCTTATCAATTTTTTGGGTAAATTCCGGAAAATTTGCAGAAATTAGCGTCCCAAAAATTGTGTCTTTCCTGCGTTAAAAAAAAATATTGTTTTGTTCCTTGCATTTTTCGTAAACGTTGCATTCTGCAGATTCATAGCTCGAAGTGTTTATTGTTGAGAATATTCGTCTGTACGATTATGCAACGCAGCGATGCATAAATACGTGAAGTGCATGAGTAAAATTGTGTGGATTGAAGTGCGGGGGTGTGAGGGGAAAAGTGCACAATGCGGGACATTTACATATTTGCGTATGAACGCGGGTCTATGATCGGTATGCGTAACGCGGGATCCTAATAAACGATCTCATGTGTACGTGTAGCAGCACGTGGCAACATACACTCAATATAAGCCGGTCAAGCCGGACAAGTTTACGCTATAGGTTTTGCTTTTGAAGTCACAAAGTTTTATAAAGTTTCTACATATATCTTACTACACGTGTCGACACCTATTGCGCCGTTCAACAATTCAAGCTTCCGCGCGATTCTTAAGTCAAGCGCGAAATTAAAGAGGCAATATCGAAAGGAAAATCTAATTTGTAAACAAGCTTGTCTATTTTTTCATCCTAATACTAATTATGAATATATATTGAAAGAATCCAGGCATTTTTATTCATAGAGGGAATTTCTCAATGAATATGTTGTTTAAGGCCTGATCGAACGTTCAAATAACCAAATTTTTGTATTGATTGTATTTTAAAATAGAAACAGTTTTTAAATATTTTGATTCATTTGCATTGAAAATAATTCTGTATGAAGGAAACTTGTAATGCTTATTGTTATTTTTGGTTGGCACAATGTTTCTGTATGAAATAGAATTAGGAAAAAATATTTCGTTCATTTGAACGTTCAAAGCTTCTGGTACATGAATAAATACGGTATGAGAGAAATTATCCCGCGAACTCTTGTTAAATTGCTATTTTCTGCAACTTATCTTTACTTCCTATTAGTTCCACGTGGACTCACAAGTGGCATTATGCCAACCACTTTTTTAATTCTTAGACGTGAAGTCATTCGTTGACAATTAGACGCCATTATATCTCGATTTTAAAACAATATCCGCTTTAATATTTGGTATGGCAGCTCATAGCGAATCATTATTTAGACAAGTTTTCGAGATAATGATAAAAAGAATCGTGGGTACATATTTTACTTTGCATACTGAATAAGTTAAATAACTTGAAAACACAGCAGGATTTTCTGCACCAGTCAATAAAATAACTTTATTAAACAAATACTCAAAGCAGGGAAACACGGATACAAGGTTTACAAATACATAAATGCCTAGATCTAAGGTGTATCTGGGGACCTATTCTATCTACCTGGTGTGGTTTGACGTTTTCTCAACCCCGAACATCTGGTTGAAACTTGGGTAAAAATTCCGACAGGTATATTTGAGTCCCAAAAATTCTGATTCTTTCGAGGATTCTTTCTTTCTATCTTGGGTCTATTTTTAACACTAAAAAATAGTCGCCGAAAAATATTGTTTATTGCTTAATAATCTTTTGTGAAAGAAAAAATAATTGGGGATAAATGCATGAATAAAATATAGAATTATTTAACAAACATGTCAGTATATCAGTCGTTAGCGTATAAATAATTATATTTATCCCGTTTCGCTTCGTCGCAACAGGAAGCAATCTCGCAGGCTTTCTTCCTGTACTGGTTTAACTACTTTTTGACTCCTGCAATCGTCCATATAATTTTCCTAATATTCCAAGATCTTAAACTCGCGATCTTAAATCGTTCGATTCTTTTTCTACTCCGATGGATCTTTGATGTGCTTATTTGTGTGCAAACCATAAATATCAGCTTGTTTACATCAAAATTTTGAAACGGACGCCAAGATTTTAGTCTTCCGGATCAAATCATTCAGAATTACATATAAGAATTAGAACCATAAAATGTTTTTAAGCCGCATATTAAAGATGCGCTTTCTCCATTTCTTTTACGTAAATTTCAATAGAAATTCAAATTGGCGTTTTACCAACTTCAGCCATTTTTAGCATTATCATTCGAAGATTATTTGTTCCCCACGTGATCCAAGGAGTCACCGTGGCTGGCGCCAAAATGCATTTCCCCAAGCGTTAATACGAAAATAATAACAACGTAATCATCTGCCCGATCATGTATAAACATGTCTTCGTATAGTGGCTGATGAAATCGAGATGATCTTTTCTACCAATTTCTCTGGTTTCACTCACCTATTTTTAAAAATTAAAATTCAATCTCTTCTACCTGAGTGAGAGCGCACTGCGCAGTGAGCACAAGAAAGATCTTTTAACATTTAATCAAAATCCAGCCCAACTGTGTCGGTGTTTAGAATAACAATCTGTTCTAATCTGTTTCTGCATTGAACCAAAAAAAATTGTCATGATCCTTTACAAAGTAAACACATTAAATACGAAAGAACTATTTTTACAGATAATATAGTCGTATTTTGAATGATGCAATCTGATTTACTACTTAATTGTAAGTCCTCCTTGATTATTTTCCTTGGACACGAGGCTGTTGCATTTTCTTGAATATGGCAGCTTGTTCTTCGACTCCCTAGAAGCTAATTGTGCTAATATGAATCATATCTATTCTATTTACATTAAGAGATGGAAGGCTGTTATCTATTTTTCTATAAAAGAGCCGAGCTCTGCAAATCGCTCAGTGGATCACATTTCAAATGGCCCTAAAGAAGATATGTTTTTGCAACGAAATCTGCACAATAGGTGATGATATCTCTTCCATTGTTATTGTCGTCCCGGTTTTGCCGATCGACATCGATGATCGAGTGTCCATGGTTTTATCTTGACGGAGCCAGCTAATAAGTTATCACTAACATTGTTTTTATTACCCCCTTGATACAGGGGGCTGTATTCTAAACTTTGCAAACTAGGTTTTTATTGCTATTGGTATGCCTATCCCTATCCTTTATACTTCATCTTATATTTTTTTATCTTTTATTTGATCTTTTATCCATTTGATAGCCTTATACCATCTAACCCTCTTTTTTCCTTGATGGTTCAAGGTTTATTAGATTTGGGGTGTATTTTTGTATTTAGAGAACTCAGCAATCCAATAAGAAAGCGTCAGAATTACATTTTGTCTCTAGATTTGATGATATATTAAAATAACTTTACTTATTGAAAGATAAGAAAAAAATTAGTATAAAAGAAATTAATTCTTTTGATTAGGTAGAAATTGCATTGGATTTGCTTTGTTTTTTTTTTATTTGAGGGCACTAACATATAAGAGTAAAGACGAAACTGTTTACCAAGTTAATTCTTTCCCCTTGAATGACGGATCAATAGAGGGTATTCAACAGACATCAAGTTAAGTGCTAGCCATGTGTCTTTTAACACACGTAACATTGTCCGTATATGTTTCTCGAAGTTAATTTAACCAGACAGGCAAACGTGCCTAATTCAGTCTCCGGATAATGGCGTCTATATCTAATTGGTTGGCTTGGCGCTAAACGACCTTGGATGACATTGAAACGAATGTTTTTATACTTCATATGCATTCATTAGTTCATGCAATTTTACTTCATCATGCATTTTCCTCATGAAATTTTAACTCTGAAATGGAAATTAAGTGAAAATTCACTGTGTCCAATAAATATTCAAGTAAGTATATGCTTTAAGAATTTCTAATACAAGCGTGGGGTTGTTTTTTTGAATTCCAGTTTCTACTTTTATTACAAAAGGAGGTATTCTTTCAATGAAAATATAAATAAGTTTCATGTGTGAAACATGTGAAGTTACTTTTCATGAATTTCCGGTATATGCTTATCTCACTCTGAACAAGACATGGGAAAATGCTTAGTTTGAACAATAAAATGACATGTTTGTCGCATATGTAATCTTAGTGCTGTACTGCTCATATATACTGATTATCCAGGCAATAGCTTAGACTAGTTTTTTGTTCATTTAAAATAAATTGAGAATAGAGGTCTAGTAATTCGAGTGCGTATCATAAGGGATCTATAGACATTTTTTTATACTTACATTCTCTAACTTTTATTATCCCTCTTTAAATTTAAAATTAGAATGAATCCTTTAATCGCGTATTAATTTAACTTATTTCAGTTTTAAAATCGTACATAATAATATCAGATAACGCTTCTTTTTTAAATTTTAACATACTTTTTTTTCCTGTTTTTTTTTTTTTCCACAAAAACAACGTGTCTCGCTCAGCTTATGTGAAGCGTCTCGTAATCTTCACGACGATATTTGCGTGGTTCTGTTTTCGTGTGCGAAAATAGGCGACCGCGGTCAATAACTATCTTGACGCCTGTACAAGAATGAAGATGGTAATACGCAATTTACGAATTTAATGTGATTTTAGGATGTAATGATTAAGCAATAAGCAATCATATCTGTTTTAGTGAAACTTTGCACAAAAATTATTCTCGTAATTTGCTGTGAAGTCATTCGCTTTAATCGAACATCAATTGCTTGTGCAACGATTTCTTTTTACTTTAACGTCGATGTATGTAAACATTTTGCGATACGATTTAGTCGTTTTTTTTTCAAAATATTCGCGGATTATACGACTAAAGTTTCACATGTGATATTGAAACGCAAATTTTTAATACATACATAAAAGATAAAGTCATAAATCATATATAGTCATACGTGAGATATATCTGGTACTACGCACTTCCGAAACAAAGCTGGACTTCCATCATCATTTGCTATCCTTTTCTCATTCATTTTTTTCTTTTCGTTTCATCTATCTTTCTGAACTTATCGTCGATTCCTTCTCTAAGCATAAGAGCAAACAGCAAACTGGGTCAACGAATCGGCAATTCGTTTATCTGTCTATTCGTTCTTGTGCGTTGTGATAATGAATAGCAGAACAGTAGGTTCTTATATCATTTAGCTTAATTAGAAATTATTATCCACACTTTATTGCAACAGTGAGATAGTGTGTAGGAAATAGGAATGAAAACCCGTTTTTGCAATTGTGTATTCAATACTAAGTTTTTCTTCTCTATATATTTTATTATTTTTGGGGGTATTAGATACGTGCATGTATTTGATAAGGTATATTCTTTTCGTACTTCAATAATAGATTAAGTAAGTAATACGGTCAAGGCGCCGAAAGGTGCTTCGCACTGATGAGCCTGAGTGGCTAAGTGTTAAATTCAGGTGCCTCCAAGTCTGGTTGTGATTAGACTTTCTTCACGCTCCTCCTTTCAATCTGCTCTAATCCGGGCAAACTCTATTATTATCTTCGCAGTGGTACTCATCAGTTCGTACAGTGGACTACCTCTCAGCATAACGAAATCAAATTCTAATAGCACAATTAATAGAGCTCAAACCCTATAAAAATTGCGAAAACAATGGTTCTAATATCGCTTTTCAGTAGGTACATTTTAAGAACGTTGTTATTACCATAAGAGAAAATTTAGTTTCGCCAACTTTACGCTCGCAATAATAAATATTAGTTATACTAAAACTAGGCCATTTACCTCTGTTTCGTACATTATTTATTATCGCAAATGTATAAAGTTGGCGAGATTAAATTTTCTTTCATGATAAATAATTATGGTAAGTAATATCGCACTTAAAGGATTGAATAACATATTTTTTTTCAAATTAAATGGACCTTTAAATTAGTTTTCGGATTAAATTAGTTTTCTGACCTCGAGACATGTGTACTTTAGATAATTCGAAATTGCAGGTCATTGACTATATACAATCAATCGAATGAAGCGCAATATTTATGGGTCACTTGGTCTAAGTTCCATGACCAGAAAAATTCAAGGATTGAAAGAGAAAATCAAACAGATAGAAAACGGGAAGTTGGTGGGGGACTTTTAATTCACGCGATAATTGCAAGTGAATGCAACGCGTGCACTCGACTTTCGCTACTTTAAAACATCCAGTCTGTTCAGATAATATAATACAGTCTCTAACGTCTTACACGACAATTAGACCGAATCGTTTGGCAGGTAATTAAAATCACTTTCGTAATCAGCGAAGCAAGATAGGAAATGATTCAAATGATCTCTGCAGGTATATATCTTGACAAGTTGACTGCAATGATATTTTTTAATCCCGCATTGATTAGTCTGCAGATAAAAATTTATTGATAGATCAATTGATTACTAAAAACTTTACCACTAAACGTATTTTTTAATCGGATGAAAACATTTTTATGAAAACCTGGATAATTTCTTCCTTTTATGGATTCTCTTTTGTTATTCAACCTTCGAATAATTAAAACACTCATTAAAACAATGGTAGCCATCCATTTATTTTAGTCTACGGTGCAAAACAATGAGAATTGTTTTCGTTTTACGACAAGCTTTCTGCGGGCACAGTAATTTATGGAAGAATGATTCATCAAGGCCTCGCCAAGAACATAAATGACCCGTTATCAAACTTTACTTGCTGAAAAATTATGCACATTTTATTGTGCATGCTAAAGAAAAGTTTACTGTAGAAAATTGCGGACTCAAAGTGTTATATGATAGATCGAAAAATGACTATAATTTTCTGAAGTAACTAAAAAGTGATAGTATTCTTTGTCTCTTGTTTTCTCTTCCGGTGGAAAAAGAGAAAATTCTAATGAATTATAGCAGCTCTTTTTCAAAGCTGATTTGAATCCGCTTCTCTGACTACAATTAGTCTATTTTATCTGGAACGTGTTAACAGGTCTCTTCAACCGTAACTGTCGTCCTGTTAAGCTTTTTTCAATGAAAGAAAAGTTACAGGTGAACTCGTGACAATCGGTGGTGCAAATCTTGCATAATCGCCGGTTGATTATAATGCTTAATAAGGCGAAAGATTCACACGCTTTATTTACTGTATAGTCAATAAGTAACTTATGGAACATACAGACAGGTTTGGCTTTTTTGTCCACTGATAATTCAACAGAATAACTTATTTTGACAACAGTAATTATCATTAACCAAATAAACCCGATATAATATGTGTTTCGTGACTTACTTAACACCAGATTATTTTTTTGTTCAAGAATTTGAAATTCGCGGTTCAATAAATTATGGTTTATGCTTTATAGATTTGTGTATAATGTCTAAAATTAAAATATTTTCCAGAGAATATAAATACGGGCTGCTTAGAGGATTACCAGTTGTTCAAAGTAAACTGTAAATTTACATATATATATGCACTGTATGATTAATTTCTTTGATATACTTCTCGATGATAATTAATTTCCAAGGTTAATAGCGAACTTAATAATAACGAAGATAGGTATGATGTTCAGGATAATCTAGATTGAACGATACAAAATAAGATTAAGATTACAGTATGTACTCGCAATATCGAAAACATTGTAGAAGAATTATATATATTAAGTAAAAGAAATACAATAGCACTATAATAATAACATGGTAAAATGAAGTCATGCAGAATTTTTTACATTAATACTTGAGTTTTTTTATTGTTATCGAAAATAAAGTCTGACAAACCAATGTCAGACATTAATAATAAAATTATGAATGTGTCGATGCATCAACTAGCTGCTGTAAGCAAAATTAAAATTTTCAAAGATCGAAGTGCGAATAAACCTCAAATTCTCAATATATACGCGTGGGCGAAAATTGATTGTTTTTGTTTTCTTATACGAGTAAACTCCTCTCAGTTGTATATGCTTCGATTGCCTGATATATCACTCACGAGAATACTATTTTTTCGTCCTTGATCAGTTCCAAGAATTTTTCCTCAATTTCGCTAGAATCGCGTATTGAATTCCTCGAAAGGATTCCGTAACTCCACTCATTCGTTTTACGTGAAGCAGTACATTATGATTTCAGGCACGTTCAATCAAGGTCAGTGAAGACCATGAATGGTTCCTCACCGAAATATTTATTTGATCGAATAAGAAATAAATACGCGAACCGCTTACAATTCGTCAGTGACTTTTAAAACGTCAAAATTGACATGTATTTGCGGAAAAAGCAGAAATCAAAAAGTGGAAAGACAACAAGTAAAAGTAAAATTGAAAGTGGAAGTGAAAAGTTACATAATCACCTCCAATGGAAGAACCTGTACTTTATACTTTATTCAGTGGAATTTCGCTGATAGAGGACGTGAGATTCACTGGTTCATCAGACTATATATGCTAATTAAATCAGTAATATACATATAGCTGAGAATTAGCGAAATTCCACTATATTTTAGTTTAGTCTTTTTTAGCGAGGAAGCGTAAAACTTGACGGTTCTTATCTTCTAAGGTGTGTGTCTCGAATGTATACAGTGCCCTGCATAAATGCCTTCCCCTGTGAAGTTGGGTGATTATACGTTTTTCAATGCGAAATCAAGTAATCACCTAACTTCACAGGGGAAGGCATTTATGCAGGGCACTAGTGTACATAGACCGTAAAACAGAAAGATGTATATTATATCCCAGAAGGAAAGTGGGAAATGGTGATTCTCGCTGGCAAGGTCAAGAGAGAGAGAGAACATGGTCGTCTTCTTGCAGTTTCCACGAGCACAGCACGTGATATCTGCGGCAATGCATGCACGACTACGCAAACAAGTACAATGTATAATGCAAATTATTTTAATTATAAAGACACCCAACAGAATTGTTCATAAGAAAATTATAAGAAAAACTTGGAGTGGTCAGTTAACCACTGGAACAGAATTTTTTGAAGTCTATGAAAAACCGACGCAAGACCGAGAATTTATTTGTTGACTGGAAATTTTTTCAAAAATAGTAGAAAATTTTGTTTCTAATTAAAAATGACTTCATTTTAATCCAAGTTTGATGGAATCATTCGATTTTTAACACTTTAGTTTAAATTATCCAGTTTGAAATAGATAGAATAAGTAAATAAATAAATAAATAGAGTCAGAGGATTTTTTCTTCAACTCTAATCCGCAACGAAAAAGATGCTTATAAATTAAAATTGTTCTTATTCTGCGTGTAAACTATGCAGTCTTCTCCGCAGGATTTCGGACAAGTGGATGTGCCAAAAACGCGTAGAGATCGGCACACGAGCGCGAGTTCGATTTGATAAACAATTTATTTCTGGCTATGTCGAAACGATGCGGTGGTAAACCGCATGCCGTGCACACCTAAAAATACATGCGAGTTCACCCCTTCATCTTATACCGATGTAACTGCACCTCGAAAATAACCATCAAGAGAACACCTGGCACTCTGGTATGTGTTCCCTTGTTTCACGTGTCTTTTACCTTTTGTTCGTTAGCTTAGCAATCGTAGTTTGAAAACAGTTTTAAAAACAGTTTTAAATTAGCGTCTTCTGTACCCAATCATTTTCTTTTGCAGTTAGAATATCTGCAATTTCTTCGTTGAAACACAGAACATAATTGTATTTTATGTTTTTTTTTTTGGTTTTTTCGGAAAGCTTGGAATAATGATTTCGTGTATTCACTACTTATTTATAAAGATGTAATGTATGAAAAAAATGTCGTGACTTATCGCATGAGTCGGATATGGATTACGCATTAACGTCTGTAAAAAATACTAATATATACACGCATATACTACCTCTAAAGTACACATGACTATTTATTTCGCGGAAGATTTTAAATTACAAATACAGGTCACCTCTTGATAAGCTTCCCCACCTTTTGTCACGTCTTTCACATATTTTTAGTATATCACAAAAATTACTAAAATGCTAAATCGTAGTCAAGTTCCAAAATTCTATTAATATAATTTTTAACAAATGTAAAATAGTCGTCCATCGTGGGGCTCGAATCCACGACGGATTAATACCGTTTATAGTTTATTATACCTTGATGCGTGCAAGAACGAGGCCTTGAGATTTTTCTTCTTTTAAATTCCAATTGTTTGGAAAAATTTGTTTTCAAATTTAAACGGTTAACAATGACGAAAATACTTCAACTTCTCAGAAGAAGGCAGTTAAAAGATATTTTTCTGGCAGGTTATCAAATAATTCCAATAGGTACTGTTTCAATCCTCTTGACAGGCGGAATAAGATTTCAGCCTTTACTTTATTCGCCTTTCTATTTGAAAAATGTTATGAGCTGTCCAAATTAATAATAAATCATTCCCGTTTATCGTTTATTGAATATATAGATGATTTTACCTCAGTTAACACGTTTTTTGATTGAATTATAAATAATTAATTAAATAGATAAAAACAGCTTCGTTTTGCAGTTTCAATTTTCAATATTTTAAATCAATAATTCAATTACCACCGAAATTCGAGTGTAATGTGTAATGATCCGAGCTAATGCGATCAATCTTTCTTGAAGTTCAAGGCTGATTTATATTGGATTGTAGAATTCTAGTTGCAAAACGACTATATTGGATTTGGAATACATAAAGAAAGAATTGATTCAGTCTGTGATTTTAAATAAATATATTTCCCGAAAGTTGAGCCTCTTTGTACATCGAAATTAACGACTTTCACTTGGAACATTTTTCCTAGATCAGCATTTTTTAATTATAAACCTTTTGTATTACTCTCGGTATATAAAGAGCGGCTCTAGTTGAATTTTATATGCATTTGGATCATTAGTGTCAGGCTTCAGGGTTATGCGATTTAAAAAATAATGACCCATAAATTTATCAAAAAACGACAGGTAAAGAAATAAACTTTTCGAATGAACGTACTTATTTTTTTACGATTAATTCGATCCAGATATGTTGTGAGCGCGTTGTAAAGTGTATTTGTGATCATCAGCGTTGGCAGAATTCCAGAATTGGATAGCTCCCGAGATTCTTAGATGCTGCCTAGTCGGACCTGTGCAAGCTCATAGGTCAACGCACGCACGATTACAGGGTTTTCTGGGTTAATCACCTAAAGCAATGTAGACGTCATTTCAAGCTCATAAGATCACGCAAGCAATTGCATGATTATCTCATTAAATAAGGATATTTGAAGTATTAGATCTCACGTATTATTTATCGCTAAATGTATAAAAATTGAATAAGGAAGAAAGAAAATTACTATAAAATTATTGTGCAGATATTACGAAATTGCAGAAACATTATTGTTTGTGGAAAGTACAAAGTAGCGTATCGTTTGGGAAAAATATACACCGAGTAATGCAGAGTATGTCATTACTGCTGTTTGCTCGTCCTGAATGGAATTCATCAGTTGGGCGTTTAT
>JAUEJJ010000046.1:3944813-3955818 GCA_032164275.1 Synergus coniferae
AGTAATACTTAGAGAATACACTGAGGAGTGAGGTACAATACAAGCTCGAATACAAGCTTAGGGCAGTATGTTTTGAAATTAGAAGAAAGGGAAATATTTGAGTGGAACTTGGAAGGAGGAAGGAGCACAGGCTCCTTTGGTACGGATGGGTCGGAGTAAGTAGGTAAAGAGACCCTATGCAAACTTTGGGTAAGTTGCCCTGGTTTCTAATCAGGAATTACCTTACCCTCAAATGAAACAATTGAGCGAATGAACATAAATTTAGAAGTAGACCGTAATAAAATACCTAAATTCTTAAGAAATTGAAGCCTTATAAAATTTCTTACAAGAAGACTTGAGTAAAATTAGAAAGTAAATTGACAGCTTAGGATTGTGGGATTTCCCAAAACTATATATGTACTAATAAAAGAGAAATTAATTTACTATCTTACTAATTTACTATCATTTGTCCGTTAGTTCAATATTAATCACTATGTAATTTTAAATTGAGAATTATTGCTTTTGTGGAATATTTTGTTACAGAGGATATCGCGAAAAGCTTTTCCATATATGTTCGTGACTGTTGACTCATTACGAGTACAACAGAATTTTGTCAGGCTGTATGTGTAATAATTAAAATTTTTATTTTTCTTACTTCATGTATTATCAGACATTTGATAAACTTTGATACCATTTGAAAATTTATATATTTAAATAAAAGTGATAATAATGAAGTAGTAAAAAGTCTTAAGAATGAATCGTGCTTCATGGAAGCTTTACTATTGAAGGCGATCATCGTTTTTAGCACTCCAGTTCTAGTTGATACAGAGTCATATCTGTATCAATAAATGTTGCAAGAAAAGTGTCATTCTGATATTTATTAGTGAATGTATTGGTTTCGCATAATGAAGTGTATCTATTGTTTTCTTGACCTAGCGACCGTTTTATATAAGTTCAATGTGGTGCAAGCCATGTCCCATATTATTATCATCTCGTTTACCCTTGGAGAAACAAAGTTATTCAAAGAATGCAGAAGACATTACAAAGTACACTACATTTAAATATCAGTGTGTACAAGATTTACATTATTATATTATAAAATTAGGAAATTGCACAAATATTCTAAAACCACTTGTATTTAATAGAAATACTCATTTTTTTGTTTCAGGTGAGTCCGTATTCCTATATTACCAGTTGGAAAAACGGTAATTGTGAGTACATACTAAATACTTTTAATTTTTTTATTAATTTTTTTATTTTCGCTGTGAAATTCCATTCATTCGCTGAAAGGAGTAATTACTAATTATTGTTAATGATGCATCGATTGGCGATAAGTACTCCAGGCAACTTATTGTTCGTCACGACACGTGTCGAAGCGTCGAGTTACTAAATATATAAGGAAAATTTTTAGAATCGATTTTAAAGTTCGATATACGACTTTTTAACACTCATAATAACAAATAATGAAACATAAGCTAGAAAACTAGGACATGAAATCAGAAAAGTAAAAAAATAAACTCGGAATTAGATTAAAGGCCTATCATTTAAGAAATAATCTATAAACCTCATATCAAGAAAATCTCGAGAAATATTTCCGATTCTTATAGGAAAAGTGATTTCAATGAATAAGACTTTTATTACAACAAAAGATGCCTTTGTTCGCCATCTGAAAGTCGTTAGGCCTACGATTAATGAATACGGCGGATTCATTGTTCCGCAAGAAGTTTCAACGAGTGTTGATGGAACAAAGAACACAGGTTTCCCGCACCCTCGAGGGGTGTATTTCAGTATATTTCCACTGGGGACTGGACAAATCCTCGCAGCATCCGGCAGACTCCTCTGGAAAATTTCGTTGACTGAGCTAGGACTAATCTGAACAAAGAAAAGGAAAGCCTTAGCTCAGAAAAAAATCTATACTCAACCCTCCTATCTTACATTCAGTCACGAGCGAAAATACGTGCAAGTGACATAACAATAGTAGCAAGAAAAAAATTCTACTTGGACTAGCCCTCACGATCAGCGGTACTTTCGGGACGAACTTCTTTTTGCTGACACCTTTGTTAGAAGATGTTATGTTTGTCGCTCATAGAATCAAAGGCAAAGGGTGAGCTCTTTAGGTGTAAAATATGGTTTAAATGAACCGTGGTAATAATACCTCACGCTTTTTTCTATTGAAAAGACGACCGGCGTTTTTTCTTGATAAATTTACTCGGACTGACAGGTAGCAACAACAAATTTTATACACATAATCGTTAAATTAAATCACTATTTTCTATTTCTTTTGGATAATAGGCAACTATTTCTCATTTGAAGCAAGCAAACGAAGAGATTGAAAAGGATATAGTAGTTTTGAGAGAACTAAAGGTTTGTTGAAAATGGTTCATAATGTAATGCAGGATCCAAAAGTAGTTTTCAAGGTCTATATACCTGGACAGAAAACTGGGTGAACGAAGCTTTTGACTACAAAGGGATCGTAATAGGGGTTTTCGATAAAACCAGGTCGTGCAATATGTGTGCTGTAAATAGTATAAGAACGACGGGTAGTCACTACCTAAATGTGAAAATGTCTGCGGGGAGAGAAAATAACGCACTTGCGAAAACAAACTTTCGGTAGAACATGGATCTATTATTGTCGCACTTTTAAAGCCGCTGTGTAAACTGTAAAATAATGATGAAGCTGCTTCTGACATCAACAGAACTGACAATTTTCCACTTGTTTGCTGGGGCAAAGTTTGGGAAAATTATCGGCAAAATGTTGCAGGGATATTTTAAAACTTAAAACCTATTTTTCTGTTTCTTTGTCTTTAGAAACATGCACGTAATCAAAATAGATGTCGAGAATTTTAACACAATGCATGCATAATGAAATTTTCAAGAACAAAGTTGGTGTCTTAGTTGAACCTGACCTCGAACGATGCCTGTGTTTGAACTGTAGAATAATTATAATGCAGCTAGATCTCGATCGTTGCATCAGCGATCACTTTGTGCAATCATTATTCTAGCATTAACATCTTCGATAACAGATGTTGGAAACGAGGTTGGAAAGGAGGTCTTCGATCAGGTATCTCAGATTTATTAAAACCACAACTCTCCATTTTTCGCCAACGCAACACCTTCGACGAAGAATAAATTTGCTTTACACCAAGATTATGTATATTATTAGAGTCCCACTTGATTTCGATTTTCATTTTATCGGTTTAATGCCAGAGCCATTATCTTATTCTATTCTTAGAAAAAATTGTATATGTAAAGACCACAAGAAGGGAGTGAAGACTCTTAAAAAAGTACAAAGGGAGAGAAAAGACACGGAAAACGAGAGGGAATAAAAAGTGGGACAAAGAAAACGAGATGTGCAGGTTTGCAGCTTCAGAACAGTGCGATTAGAACTCAACAACTGCGGGGTCAATGCTCCATTTTGCACGCAACAGTGATTCTTACATCGATTTTTGCATTCAAGTTTTTAGGTCAGGCAGTTAGAATAAATTTTTATAGTTGCTTACTTTATTATTAGTTTTTTTTCTTCGTTGAAATTGTATATATGTAAGTTTTATGATTGTCAGTTCTTGTTGAGAGAATGACTAAGGTTAAATATTACAGATAAAAGTTAAGATCTGTATCTCCTATTTTTCTACTTTTGATATTCTACGCTTTTAAATTTAACTCTCTCGTATATATAATACAGCAAAAGATAGCAAAAAACGATTTATGTATATTTATTTAGATAATTTTTTACTATGCACTGATAAGATTTAGTAACAATAAGCATGCAGCTGATTTACTTCTTTACTGTGTTACTCATCGCATTAAAATGTCATTAAGATTCATAATAAATAAAGGAATAAAGAGATAAATTTCCATAAAAGTGATTTAGGAATAACAACCGAAAATTTAATAAGTAACAATTCAATCTTGCTATAAAATGATGAGAGTGTGTTTGCTGTCTAGAGATAACGTCAGTCTTATCTGAAATGCGATGTTTGCATGTTGTATTAGCCTGGTGCATTACTAGTTGCTTAGTCAACAAGGAAGTCTGAAAAATAATGAAGTATTCAATGATAGTTACGCATGGAACAATAGTCTTATCCATCCAAATTGAAGAAACATATACAATTTGCAACTGATTATATTTGTCGATGGCCTGTTACATCTATTTGTAAAGGCTGACGAAAGGCTCTTGTTCGTTGCATCAGTCGTCCGATAAAATGACCTGATATTTTTCGGTGTATTACTGCTTAATATGCTAGGCTAGCCAATTCTAATCCATCTGATCCAGGGATGACCTAAATAAAAACTTTCTTCATTCATTTCTGAAATTGTTCTGAAAGAATCTGTGGTCTCTCGACTTTTGCAATTCGATCGTTGTGAACTTTTTTCTTTACCACTGGGATCAAATGAAGAATTAAACTTTCGTTGCTTATAGGTATAACCACAAATGGGAATTGAAAGGGGAATTGACCTTGTATTTTTAATAAAATTTTCAGAATTAGTTTGCGGAATCTTCAAACCAACGTTTGACTCTAGTTCGTTTTAACTCTTCAACTTTTTTTCCATCTAATAACTTACTTACAATTCTGACGAATGGATTTGTCCTTCAATTCCAGAAGACTACTTTGAAAATGCTGGGTTGCAATACCTAACTTATATTTACTCTGCTCGCAAACATTATATTTCCTATTCGCCCTTCGCTCATATTTCCTTATACATCTGGATGCCGTTTGATTTTTATAGGTCATGGGCCAGGTGAAAAAAGAAAGAGTATTAAATCGAGAAAGCTATAGGTCAACGCCTTGTTCCTGTTTATAAATTTGGCTTTCTTTCTGGGTGTTCCTTTCTTCCTTCTTTCTTTTCTTATTGTTATTTTTCGCCGAGTGTAGTCCTGTACAGTTGTCTAGCCCTCACCCTCTTGGGATATAATTTGTGTGAATCACGATTCATTGAGTCCCTCGCGGTCGTAAACGCCCTTTATCTACTATTCTGCTCCAGAAGAGCAAGCTTTTGCGTTCCTCTTGCTACATAACACGATAACACACAACCCACCAGTAGATCTAGTTCTTGTGTGTGAAGGCGAGTAAGGGCTGGAGCGAAGGGTATGATAGAGTATATCAGTACGTGATCGCGATCAGCCTTTGTTGTGAATGTCCAATGCTTTTTCACGCAAACTCGAAACAATTCATGCCACCCTTGAAGGTTAAACGCATGCTGAGAATACTTTTTTTGTTCTCAGATTGATTGCGTCAATTGCCTATCCATTATTCAATTACTTTTTTTTATCCTGTTCATCATTTTCTTTGCTTCAATAATCTCCTCCGGCTTAAGAATTAGGGTTCATTGTCAAGAGAAAGAAACTTGGTAAACATAATCCTCTTCAGAGCGAAGAAGAATAAACTTCCGTTGCCGAGGATAATAATTGTCTTATTTCAAAATCTTTCTACAATAAGTTGATTTCTTAAACATCCTTGAATCTTTAAAGACGTTTTAAAGAATTCATAGTGTGTAAAAGCAGGCAAGTCACCACTGAACTTACAATAGTGCAAGAATCTTACAATTGCGTCGTATGCGATAAATTCGTAAGAAGACCCAAGACAGTGCTATAAAATTTTACTAGTTTCCTTTCAGAGATTTTTTGAAGGCGTTAAAGTCGATTTCATCGGAAATGTCGTTCTTTCTGCAGCTTGAAAGTCAACGTCCATCAAAGAGTGAGCGCACGTGCCAAGGCCTATTTTTGTTGAGAAGTAATAAAAAATCATACCTTAGGCTGCACCTCGTGCTTACCTCTGAAACGTAACTCACGTTGTCATTATATGTGTCTTGAGCGCAATAATTTCAAATGCGTGTCTTGGTCTTTTATTACACTTTTGACATATGGCAAGCATTACTTTCGCACCCTGCTTTTTGGTGATGGTTGCCTTCGTCTGTGACGATAGTCGTTTTGGGCTCCTGGGGGTTGCTGAGATTCTTTGTGCCACACGATCTTTACATTCTTGACGTTTACTCTTTCTCACTCTCGTATTTATATCTCCCTGCTTCCTTCTTCTTTTTTCTTCCTGTACTCTCAACTCTGATCTGATCGTACATCTCTTTTCCGCTTGTATCGGCAGCAACAATCTATCAGGGCATAAATTTGTTTTACGCATCAAACGCAGACAATTTAACACTCCTCTGTTGCACCACAATAAGAGAGGAGAACACAAAAGCTCTGTTTTCAGCTGACGGAGAAGCTCAGGTGATGATCATATTTATCATGCTACTTGACGAAAAACGATCTATCACTGACAACCTGATACAAAAACGTATGAAAAATATAGACACCAAAGGACATATAAAATATTGATTTAGAGAACATTTCAAATTGTGAGTTGTCGTCATTATAAATTCAGTTTACTATACTTATCAGAAAACGTCAACGTCAGGGGTCAATGGGTTCAGAGAAACAAGCGCATTTCTCTTATCAGAGAAGTGCTTTCACTATGCAGAGTGCTTAGATCAATCGAAAATGAAAAGATATCCATGCAGAACTTATGAGATCTTATTCTGAATGGCGTTGAGTGCTATTTTTACATTAGAGTTAATATATTGCACTGCCAATGCTAAATTCATATCCAAATGCACCTTTTCTTCTATAAAAATTAATATACTTAATTTTACATGACGAATCCAGAGATCAAGAAAACGCTATACTCATCATGAAATAAAAACCTGTATCTTAAAGACGAAGTGAGTGGCAATATCTTTTCTCAATTACGTCACTTTTGGACTACGCCTTGTTTTCGAAGCAGCTTGAAAAATATCAAGTAACCTATTCCACCTACAATAATATATCTTTGAACCTGAAACCAGCATCCAATCTTGAGATTGTCACGTACAACAAATTATCTTCGTATTCAACAATTGTTTCGTAATCTAGAGTGGGTCAGATGAATTTATTCATGGCCGCGAAGTGAAGCTTGGCTTTATTATATTCCTTTATATAAATATACGTATACATACTTAATGTACATAAGTATATTAAGACGAATATTTTTAGAAAATATTTTTAGATCGCGGCATCAGCTGCTAAAGCTTATTTGCACGAAAGAGCCACGTGAATTTGATAAAACTTTTAAGGTGTTCCAGCTGTGTCAGCTGAGATAGCTTCTTCTCAAGAGGAGATAAGAGGGTTTGTCGAGATGATTTATTGTACAAATTGACATTCCGTTTTGACCAACGTAACATTTTTACGACGTCAGGTAGATGTCCCAATTACCGGCTGATCGTTATCTCAAGTAAAATTGTTTATTTCCAATTCTTATATTTCTCGGAATGAATAATAATATTGTTAAAATATTTAATGAAATTTTATTTTCGGGGTGTACCCGTAGTTTTATAAATAACTAGTTTAATAAAAATAAGTAATAATAGGAGAGAAATTGACCAAAAAATATGAAGAATACATTTATGAGACGTAAAAGAATCACCTGAAAAGGACGCAAAGTGATTATAATGAGGTAAAAGTTGAATAAGAGTGGCGGATAACATACAAATTCATCGATATTGAACTCTCAAGGATTCTATACTCATCATCAGAATTCTTCCTTTATACGCATTCTTCATTCTTCTCTTTTATATAATAACAAAAAAATCAAGAAATGGTTTATTAAAGTATTTCATGCAATTTAAAATAAAATTATTATTTTGTGTTTTCTACCTATTAATGAGTTACACATTTTTCTACTAAAGCCTGATACCTTTGTGATACGAGACAATAACCATATTTCTTTCATATTTCTTATTTATAAACGGTGCTCATATACACTTCATTATGTATATCATTTTAATTTTAGCTTTATCTGTAGACACAATTTAGTATACTTTATACTATAGCATTAGATTTGTAGCAAGAGTTGAGGCCCCAGATACTTATCGGTGAAACGAGTGACAAATACTTATTGTGTGTGTCCGATCATAAAGTGTCAATTACATAAAGATTTCATGCAATCACTTGTCTGATGTTCATGTGACCTACAAAATCAGAAGGGGTAACTACCTATCTGTGAAAATACTCTCTCAATCTCAAATGAGATTTATTTTATTAAGTAAATATTCTGCCAGCATTATAATTGTATAATGACAAAATATGCTAAAGGCATATTTTGCAAACACTTTGCATAATTTCCAAGATTCTCCGACTAGATAGTCACAATTTCGCAAGAATGGAGTTTTACAGCAAAAAATGTTTTCGGATGCACTGATTATATAGCATCCATAATAACTTAAGAAGTGCGAGAGATTGGATCTGAATATTTTTTCATGAAACTAATTTTGCGGGAAAGAGCTAGTGCAGTTTGTAGTTTTCAAAACGAGCAGGGAATGATTTCCGCGTGCATTAGTGAGTCTTTGAGAAGATATCTGCTAACGAGTTAATTTCTACAAGTCTCCTGGACTTGACTCAATCTCGAATGAGTCATGTTGGGTCAGTGAACATGTGTGTCAGGCTGCATTTGCGATTGGCATAATCATAACGAAACATAATCGTCCTGAGCTCGTCTAAAAGACGGTCCGCTTCAATATTTTCAATCAACTAACTTTCTTTTCCGCTGTTTCATGGTCGTAAATGCATTCATTGTACACTTACAATTATAGGAATGGTACCTCGATGGTACCTGCAGGTATCGCTGAAGCGCTAGTTGAGACACTTTCTCATTTTGTACATTCGGATCAAAAGTATTCAAGATATTTGTATAGCATGCAGTCAGATGCGGATACACTAAAGAGATTAGTAAATAGTAATTAGTAAATAGAAATCGATAGATATATTTTAGATTTAGAAGTTGAGACATTTAAATATTTTCACGTGGAAACATCGTGTCCGTCATTAATCGTATATCTTCAGATTGTATAATAATAGTAATTCAGGTCACAGGTGTTTAGTCTGCTTCTATAATCATCTTCGAAATCTTTGGGTGACAGAATTGTTTCATCAAAATTATATAGTATACACGGAAACCTTCAGACTATATACGATATTGATTATTGGATGAGAGGTTGAAATCATTTTTATCAGAAATATGGTATATTCGATCAACTTCTGAGTCTTTGTTCAGGCCCTTTTCAGTATCAAGTCGAACAACATCTGACTTTCCCTTACTTCCGATATGTATAAGTAAAAATCCTGAACTGCCACCAAGCGTGTTACCATGGCTCGTGCAAATCCATTATATATATCTTTCGTTGTGTAAGTCAACGGATCCTTCCGCCGACAAAGACGGATTGCGTCTCTTCCGACAAAGGCAAAATGTGACGCCACAAGGTCCTTTACCTTATCTTGAATATTTTCGTAAAGTTGTCGTTGTCTTTGACTCATTACTGTAAAATAACTTGCTGTGCATATTGCAGTTTAAGTGAATTTTTGCGTTGGAACGAATTCAATACAAGGTGGAAAATTAAAGGATCATGTGTGGATACGTTTTGCAATCTTGGTGCATCATTTATTCTGACCTCTTTTGTATTCTCATCAGGTAATATTTTTTCATGCGAGTCAAAAAATTGACCGCTCTTTCATTGTAACTTAACACGTGGCCTTTATTGTAGCGGTCACGTATCTGCACATGAAACGGTGGGAAAGCAATATTTGATTTAGGATATATGGAAAAGGGAGACGGAAGCTAGTATCGATTCACCGGACAAAGAAGAAAGAATTTTCAGGGGAGGGGGAAAATTCTCTGCAGGGGTTGCTATTTCCACGCGGTTTTCATTCATACGATTTTCAGAGAATTGTTACATTCGAGGCTAGATTGTTACCAAAATCGCACGCTTGGGACACAGGAAATTAATGATCTTTTATTCTGAAACCTATTTGTGGCTGATTTGACAAAGAAAGGCAAAGAATTGGCTCTCTTTTATATAGGTACTAAACAAATGTCAAAATGGAATAAAAAATATCAATGAAGAGTTCAAAAAAGACAAACATGACATGTCAACTGTCAAGATGTGAATCTGAATTATAGTAAATACAGACTCAGATGATCTTTGAGTATGAAATCTTAGCATCAAAATCTTAAGAAACTTAATGAAAGACTGAAAAATCTCACATTGTTTAAAGCAAGGTATGAACAATGTAGTGTATTTATAGAGTAAACTTGGGGTCGATGAGACTTTATCGATAATAGTCCGTCTTTGACATCTTTATGCTTGAAAACTCTGATTCGTCATGAGACCAAATGATCAATTGCAGACGTTATACTTGTCGGATCGTTAATGTAGTAATAAAAGTGTTTATTTTTAAACATTTCTCCTTTTTCTTCTACGTTAACTGACACTTATCTTCCTATATTGCACTGCATACACTTTATATTCTGTATATTCCCGTTTATTCATTTCCTCTATAGAGAGTCTGGCTTATTCTTTAATCTCGGCATTTTTTGTGCTTTTCAATCGTCGAGTGATGTGTGCAAGCCTTGAACAGAAGTGGAGAAGTGCGAGAGTGCACTGACCGTTTGATCCCATTAACCTAGAGGCTAGTCTCGGAGTCAGTGGACAAATCTATCCAGAAATTATACTCTGAGAATTTGTTTACCACCTTTTACAATGATTGGCCACTTCAAGTTGATCATATATTTTAAAAAATATTTACCTGACCTCACTCTAAGAGTCTAAGCAACATCTGTTTCTATTCTTCATTCAACTTTCCGACATTGAGTCTCAAACTCATTTCAGACTTTTCTTCAAATCTGTCAAACACCAAATAGAAGCACAAAATTTTAGTTTTCAAAAAAAAAACAAAAAATACTTATCTAGCTATTCAAAAATTTACGCGTTTCTTAAAATTCTGCATCAAATGATATACACTTTTATAAGTAAAAAAATTTGTTTATTTATTGGAAAATGAATAAAAGACTTATCATTTTCATAATCTAAATGTCAAGATTAATGAGAATTTGACATTTTTAGTGAGGATCTATGAACATTTATTATATTAAGAAATATTTGAGCCACTGAATTGCTCGCTTTGAAAAGTTCAAAATTTTCAATTGATAACATGTTGTTTATT
>JAUEJJ010000046.1:3955918-4017296 GCA_032164275.1 Synergus coniferae
ACCTGCTTTCTAAGGACTAATAAAATATTCTCCCTTCCAATCTCTGGAGTCTACCTTCAGGAATGTCAGCTTACAATAATTGTCACAAGTTACTTGCAAGTGCAAAAGTATATTTGAGGACTGTTCTTTTGAAATTGAACCCCAGACAAATATAGGTAGAGGTGAGTAAGTCCACCTACAAGAATATTTGTTGTTACCTGCTTTCTAAGAACTAATAAATATTGCCCCTTCTAATCTCTGGAGTCATTGGACAATTTTTTGTCCCATTGAAATGGTTGTCAAATATAAATAAACAACAATTGTTTATTTATACTACCTCACCAATTATTGGGCACATAAAAGTTGTGCAAAAAACATAAACTTTATATATTTTTTTCCGGAGAGTTGGTTAAGTTTTTAAAATTTATATCCTGTAATTTTTATTCATGTGAAACTGAATCTAAAAATAAATATTAATTACATCTGTTATAGGAAAGAAGAAATAAAATATGTATCATAAATTGTAAAATGCGCGCGCGTTCGATTTTCTTTAGATAAATTTAGATTCATTCGACACAGAATTGAATCACCTTTCAGGCTATTAAGCTAAATGGATGATTTTTAAAATGTACCTTGTATATATTTTTTAAAAACTTTATCTATTGTCGTATACTAGACTTAGTAATTCAGCGACAGACTACCTGTCGCTGTGAGGGTTTACTGTGACCTTACTTGGTTGTCGCGTGCGGTACACATGTTATTGCGGACTGTTTTTTTCAGACTTTTGTTTCGCATGTACCCTTTTTTGCCGAAAATATTCTTGTACTGATTGGCTATCAAAAATTTTGTTTTCACTGGAAAACCACTCTTGGAGGCGTGCTTATCATACTTCTGTCTCTCTCGCACACTCAGCTCGGAGTTCCCACGGGTGTACCCAGAGCCCTCTTAAAACTTATAATAAGTAGCGTAGAGGGTAAAAAACCACTGTACCCATTACACTATTTACATAAAATCTGAAAGATCAAATTCTTACTGACTTAATTGCTTTTTATCACCAGTGTCTTATCAGAATTATAAAAATATTCTGAAAGTGAAATAAAGGTCAAATAAGATAAAGAAATTGTCGGATTCATATAGGATATATCTATGGAGGTTACAAAGAAGCCAGAAGTGCATTTATCAAGAAAGTCTTTGTCCTCTTCATGAAATACTACACAGCTGTTCTTATCAAGAATATTTTTTTGACCATCCGTAACTTTTTCAAATAGAGTCTAGGCATTACAGTGTTAAAAATAATCATCAGATAAGCAAATACTTTTTATCAGTAAGAGTGCAAAGAACTGCTTATTTCAAAGCTAACACAATTAAATCTAAAATAATTAAAAAACAAATAATTGGATCGTAAGAGCGTGCCTTGAAAAAGTGTGCTACAATAAAACTGAGGTTTCAAGAGCAAAAGTGGGCTTCGAAAATAACAAGGGCAAATAGTCAGTGCACAATGGTCCACATATATGCAGAATAATGGCATCTTTTATTGGATGAGGTCACGTTAGGATAAAACTTGGATTGCTACCAAGTGTACGTGACGTCATCAAGATATCTCAGATTCAGAAACACAAACTTTAAATACGTAATCTCTGTTATATCTATATGGATTTTTATTTAAACCAATTAGATCATTCTTTCTTATAACTTGAATTTTTTACTTCGAGATCGAACATCTAATATGTCTCAAACAGAAATGAGCATTTCCTTATTTATAAGGCTGCGAAGGCCTTTTCGCAATCGCATTCAAGTGGAAAAGAAATAGAGAATATATATGTAAAATGAGTGTTTACTTGCTTACAAGTTACACACATCAAGTTATATGGTTGTATTCTTGATCTAGAGGAAAAGGTTCGCAGTAGAAGTAGACGATGCACAACGATATCAAGGTTACTTTACCTCTTTGTGGTTTAAGAACTTGGGACCTTTTTATAACTAAAAGGAAAACAAGGGCTGATTTTTTGTGCGATATCGAAATCTATTGAGACCAGTAGATTTTCTTTGTCTTACAAAGGCAGAAGGAAATAAAGAGGCTGTTGAGGGGAGAAAAAGGCTTTCCTCTACATTTCCGGGGGTTACTTATTCGAAATAGCTCTTTGTTCGAGGATAGAATTCGGAGAACTGCCTCACACAACCCCTCGATATGAGTTTTCCTTACGCAGGACACTCAGGGGAAGCAAAAAGTCTTCGTTGATTTCACTTCGATTTTCTAATAGCTTTTGTAGTACATATCGTAGTTCCTTTCATGGCTTCTTTTTCAATTCTTATTCTCCTAATTGTATTTCAAATTCGTGTTCTATGCATCCTACTTCTGTTCAAGCTTAAAAAGTCTTTGAAAATGTAACACATGTTCAGTATAAGTTTACAAAAGGTATGCAGTATAAATGTATAAAAAATATACAAAAAGAAATATTCTAAAATGAAATGTTTTCAGACATGTCAATTTCGAGTTGCTTAATAATTTATAATTCATAAAATTTCATCTGAAAACAGCGTTAATGGAATTGTCATTAATTGCACTATTCTGTAAGAGATTTTCGTGATTCATTTTGCTTCTTGCAAGACTTCCGTATATTTATCATTATCAGTTTGATAAATCAAATTGATTGAAATACCGGCACCCGTAGCGGAAAATCGGTAGTCGTTCATGTTTGCTCCAGAGATCATATTGTGCTTCGTGCCGTTGCTTCTAATGCTCTTTGTGAGTCCATGTCTTTACTACGGTTAGTACATTAATTTTGTCGCTAAGGCATCAGCAGCCAGCTTTTCCAGGAACGTATTCAAGTTTTTCAATTCCCTGGGAAAATAATGAACTGTCATTTTTTCATTATTAAAACTGTTAAAACAACAGTTATAAAATTCAGTAGCAAAAATTTCAAAATAAACAAGAATTCAAGATGTAGGAGCTCTGGAAGTCCATGCAGAATATTTCCAACATGTTTAAAAGGAAAATCATACAACATTAATGTAATAATCGAATATGAAATTAAAAATTAATAATCGGTTAATAAATTGTTTAAGGCAAAAAATGCGACGAAAGTTAACTCTTATTTTTGCCTTAAAAAACTGTTTCCACTTCAAAATCTTTGTATGTTAATTTCAAGTTGACAGAGATGGCACTGATTGCATCAGAAAATTTTTATCGCTTTTTAATATCGATTTCGATGTTAAAGTGAGTTGTATAAAAAATGAATTAGAGTAGAAGTGAAAAGTTTGAAGCAAGAGAACAAAAGATTTATCGGTTTGCGATAGTTTTTTGTACTTTGTACTTTTGCTGCTTTGTTGCAATGCAGATTTTTGAATGCTTTCCATCACATAAGCAATGTTAATGAGGAAACAGATTTTTCTAAATAGCAGATGATGCAAAAAGACAAATTGGCATACTACGAAAATGAACATGTAATTGAAATCTTGAAACTAGATAGATGATCATTTTCTTTCGGCGAGATGAATCCATCGGATGCGTCTCATGCAATTTTTCATTGGGAAATCATCATTCGCAGAGGGTAGGGGCTAAGAAAATTCAGGTTACACCCCTCCTTTACTGTACCACAATTTCCCCACCAGTTTTGTCGGTTCCACCACCACTTGAATAGCAACCAGATGATCGGCACGAGAAGCCACTAGCGTTCTTTCAAGCTTTCAATGCTTTCGCCTTTCAGCCGTCAGTTAGCAACCGGCACTCTTTTGGTGTAGGCGTATTTGACATTAGGTACTCTTTGTATTGTTCAATGTTGCTTAAACTTTTTTTCTAACATTAGTTTTTCAATTAATTTTCTTTCGTGCGTTCGGAGTGAAGAGTAGAATTCTTGTTTTTCGGTGGTTATGAAAAACAAGGTGAAAATAAGCGTGACATTCTGTGATACAAAAGTAGAATATGACTGATAACTTACTGCTCTTGCTCTTCAAAAGTGACAAATTTCGGACGTCATTTGTCCTGCAATTCAAGACTTGATAAGTATAGCGGAGGGTAGCATTCTATTCTTGTGCAACTTCAGCTATAAGTCATCGAGAGTAATCCTACTTTTGATTTTTCGGTTTGCTGATTTGTGCAAATAGTGTTTACATTTATCATCCAAGATTCCTGTAGCAAACGAGCCAAGCAACTACCCGGAGGCGGGTACGGAAGCCAATCTCGGAGGAACCAGCAGTATGGGACAGATTTCTAAGGACGTAAGTTCCTGTTTCATTTCTTCAAGTTTCGGAGGCCTGTGAAAAACTCGAGGAAAAACTACGAGGTTCAGTTCAGACGCACGGACGCTCGGTTAATTTCTGATGCAATCGACTTCTCTAGTGTCAACTTGGAATTTATAGCAATTCTTCAACTGTCAATTTTCCCGAAAAGAGATACTAGCCCAGAACTCCAAAGCCCTTAATTATTGAAAACACGTGTTTAAAAGAATATTAAGATAAAAAAACGAGATGTCATCTCGGTTGTCATCATATTTGAAGAATTAGTCGGAATTAGTACAATTGATATTTTCCATTGAAGGTTTCACAATTGTTTTTCTGGATCATTTTGAACGATAGTTTAGATTATGTTTAAGCATAATGTTCAATTTGAATGTCTCGATTTTTATACTAAAAAAAGGTAACGAAAGAGAAATACTTGGTCGTTAAGTTTACACGGAAGTAACCTTCGTTGAGCGGCTTAAATATGTAAATGAATCGCGCTTCCTGAAGCCCTTTTACATTATTTAAATTAAGTTGGGAGTTTAAAAGTTAAAGAGTTTGGGAGTTAATGCAAATTAAGTCTGCTTCTTCTAAATCTTAAGTATATCTCATTGTCATTAACGGCACTTGTCATCAAGTAGTCCATAAAATTATTGCACTGAAACGTGTCTTGGATCGTTTCGGGGATGATACTAATTTTATTTGAGTCATGACTAGGTCGAGGGAGCACTGAGTAATGAGTTTGTCTGTCATTTCGTTTCTTTTAGATAATAAGAATCAGAAACCGAAGATAAACTATATTATCCGAGAGGCAGAAAAAATACTGAGTATGGTAATGGTGTAATTGGTGAACTATAATTTAAAAGGACGGACGTATTTAAACCGTAGGGATTTTCTCTTCCGAGTAAATAGTTTCAAATTGAATTTCAATCTCTATACCATTTTTGAAAAATATTTTCTACTTAAAAAAGTGTGTGAGAAAAATCTAGTTAACTATTTATCGAATCAACTCACGCGTAGGATTCTTTTTTCTCGGTTAGTGTGTCATTTAGATGAACTGTGTTGTATAGATCAACAACACTCTATTGAGAGTTGCTGTATTTACTAATTAAGAATTTCTAATTAATTTGATATTGACATCATGCAGTTTTGCGTCATAGTTCCATTGAGAAATCCTCAGCAAAGAGCTTCTTGTTCGAAACGTGGAAACGATCTTGCATTCTACGATTAGCTTAAACAAAAAAGATCACATATCTTTAGAAAAGTGCTGTGAGAAAATTTCAGTAGAAATGACTGAAACTTGAAAAGGCGTTAGTTTTTTCTTCCTGTGCACGTTTAATAGTCTTTCACGAATAAATAATCATGTCGATTATCCCTTGTTCGCGAGTAACTATTCAACCCAGATGAAACGGACAAAAAGTTTAGGAAGGTGAATAAGGGCGAGTCCCTTATATTCACAAGAAACTAACCCTCTTTAGAAAAATGCTTTGATGTCATCAGATTCACCTGTGATGAAAACGAGACTGCTTTACAAATGATTTATTGCTCTCTTAAAAGCAAATGTGACTCATCAACCTTTGCTCTACTGAACCTTTTTTTGTTCATAATAAGTTGTTTTTGTTAATAAATTATCGAAGAATAATAAATTACGAAAGAATCGTAAAAATTAATTTAAGTATTTACATATTTATGAATAATAATGTAGTTATATCTACAGTATGAAAGTGACGAGAATTCAATTTTATTTATCGTGTAAAATAACCGGTTTGAAGGACCTCATTTTGCTGTCTTTCACCAAGAGCCATCAAAGCTTTAATTGCTTCTTCTGAGTTCATCACAGTGTGTTTGCTGTTTAATTTGCATCTTTAATTTTCATAAAAACCTTAAAAAATTAATTAAAAAAGCATACACGAATAATTTGCATTTCCTTCCTTTTTATGCTTATACATACATTGTATATCTTTTCGAGATTATTTTTAATAAATCGTTATCATCTACTTATTTCTTTGTTCATTGATATTTCTTCATGTTTACATTTGTCAATCATTTGAGGGTTTTTGCAGTAATCTTGAGATATCAGTTTGGTTTTTTAAATTGCACGTTGCCAGGATATCTCACGACTAATAATAATCATCCAATCAAGTACATACTATATAACAATGTGTTAAAGTCAATAGAAAGCATTCAATTTCCTCTGATATAACGGATGTAGGTACTGAAAGATCAATGCTTTATAGATATGAATATTCAAAGTTCAGTAAAGTACAGAGCAATAAAGATTACTTTCGATACCTTTCAGCTTTGAAAGCTGAACAATATCTTTATAAATGTTGGTCAGGTTGTCCCATCTTGAATCGGTGGAAGAAGAAATGATCGAACTTGTTTTTTTCCCTCCTTCGCACTCTTTCGCATCGTGCTCCATCGAGATCATAAAATTGTTTTCCAAGTGTAAACCGGTTTTCGAGATCTGGGTTCTCGTTCCTAATGTTGTTTGCGTGCGGTCATAGGCGCCTTCGCTCTTCCCCAGATCCAAGACTTTCCACAAGAATTAGACCTTTTCACGAGAATTTAAATATCCATTAATACTACTAAGAATCTCTTGACACGAAAATATTTGTGATCAAGAATTTTCGGTGTCAAGAATCGTGACGTGACTTAGTTGATCTGTCACACGAAATTGAAGCGATTCTTAAAAAATGAGAGTCTATCTAGAATTTTGTCTACTGATAACGGGATGTTCAATATTCCCTGAGTCCAGGCGACATGCCCAAAGGGATCTAGATCTGGGTAAAAAATTAGACGTGGACAGGTTTTCACGACGTAAACACCGATAAACCGGTTGGCTAAACGAGCCTTGCAAGTGTCCCAGAATTAATTTTTTACTTATTTTCAGACCATAGTTGCGTCACTTTAGTCACTCGTTTATTATTTTTTTTTTTTTTTACATCCAGGCAGTGAGATTTTCGCCATTGATGGGTTAGTCAACACTGTTAATCACTAGTGTGCTGGTTGAAAATACAAAAAATATTCTCAATTCCACTCTGCCATCTATGAATTAGTAGATTAGGCATTATTTTAATTAATCCAATTCAATTTTAAAGAGATTTGGTTTAGCGTCTGTGATTCCACACAACTTTAGATTTCAATCGTGCAAGGTTCGGTGGACGGAATTGAACATTCAAATGAAATGTTGAAAAGTTCAGAATTACAAATGAGAAGCATTCAAATTGAATTATTTTTGTCATGCATTAAGAAATGAACAATTTTTCAAAAGAATTTGTTAAATGTTGAAATTATAAGTTGTCCATGGGCCAAAGCTGTATTATCTTATTTCTATAAAAATCCTAGCTGATGCAAACGGGCTGATGTAAAAGAATCTTTCACCTCATCTCAGCTAGAAAGTCATTGTTTATGGCGCTGCTTACGAACCGGCTGCTTCTTGGCACAACTCTGGCCTTCGACTTCAGGCTTGATAAAAGGGCTCTTCGGCTTTTATCCATTAATAGCGTTGACCTTTAAAAACCGTTTCAAGCCCTCGGTTGAAAGTATAGATAATAGTAAAAAGAGTAGACAAAATTGAGTAGAAATATTGCTTAAACTTAAAAAAATTTCCATATACTTAAAAATGATTTGGTCCACCACCTCATTAATAAGATACAATGTAAGACTGACTCTTCTGCGGGCAGCCTGCGGTGAAACCGATCACCTCAATATAAACCCTGAAACCACATACTTCCTGGGTTCGTGACGACTTGTAGAAATTTAATATCCTTCTGTTGGCGAATCTGCCCATTTTTATTTTTATTTTAAGTAACTCTCAAGGTATTTCGAAATCGAGTTGCTACACACCTTTCTGCTATATTCCCAGAAAGATCTGTTTTAAAAGTTGTCAAAAAGTAAAATAAGACTAGAAACTACGGTTTACACTGTCTAAAAGAAAGGAATCTAGCGCGTTATGCTAAAAGAATTACAATTTACAATCGTAAAAAAAATAGACATTTGATGTCAAAACTAGTTGTGGAAGAAAATAAAGACTAGGTCTATACTACTACTACCTTGGAATAAAAATTCAAACTGTCTGTTGATCGTTAAATGAGTAGAAAAGAAATACAGCTCATTTAGATTCAACGTCGAGGACGTTCTATGAATAAATATCGAATCGTCGACTCGGAAGGAATTTTCAAATTTCAGATCATGATATCGCCTCGCCAATGCGGCACCCCTGGAATGGGTCGTCAACATCGATAAGCATGAAGCGCGTGCTCTAATCTCGAGTTCGTATTACGAATCAAGGTCACTCGTATATCACCTACGACTACGTATTTTGACGATGTAATCGTTGTAGCTCCGGAGGAGAAATCATAAGTTATGCGAAAAACAGGCAAAGTACTCGCATAAGAACTTGATAAGGGAGATAAAGAAATCTTCATTTCGTACTAAATAAATATACTCCTGCTGACGAAAATGCTCCAGGCTTCCATTGGGAAAATGAAGGGAAAGAAAGAAATTCTTCAACAAGATGAGAGACGCGAAGTGGAGAACAAAGGAACTTGAAGAACCTCGAGTTCGATGCTCCTTCTTATCAGTGGATGGCCCGTTCAGCAGCTGATGCTCTTCTCCTATTGGTTGCCGATGACGTCACAGCTATCGATTATTGCCATCCATGTGACACGCGCCGGTTTCTAATAGCCTGTATACGAACCACTAGTAGATTCGAGATTTCGAGGCCGGGACTCCAACAAAGACTGATGATGTCCTGAATCAGGAAGTGTTTCCTCTCAGGAATAACTTCCTGCGAAGAATCACTTTCCCTCCACCTTTAGTGGATAAAAAAAAGACTACTAAATTCAATGAAAGTAAATAACGACTGAGATTAATCCGAAGACCATATGTTTCAATATGCATATCACAAAGGGTTTTATGAGATTCAATCTGGCGAGGAAAGATGCTTCTGAAATGAAGGTCTACCTTGAAAGATATCTGGCATGTATGGTGCCCTGTACAATGTCAGAATAATGGCGTCTTCCTATTTTTATTCGAGGAGGAACTTTTCAGTTGATGCTCTCAATGTCCCAGTCTCTGGCAACACTAATAAATTTCATGCTTCTGTGGCTCTTTTTCTTTTTGGATACTGCTCTGTCCTCTCCTGGTTACTCAGGAAGCTATAAATAGCTTCGGATATCCAAATCCCACAGGCTTCTTTTCCTCCTTTTTATTATGCTGAATGCGTGTTTACGCATAAGTACACACATGTGTGTGTACTTTCAGTTACCTTGTGGTGTGAATGTGTGATACATGACCCACGATGTGGAACATTTCGAAGGTAGAAGGTCGAATTTGTTTTTCGTTCGGATTATTCCACGTCCGCAAGGAAGCATGCGTTCTGGCCGAGGTTCTGGCTCCACTAGATAGGTAGAATGTCATTTAAAATTATTTTCGATGACTTACTTAGGATAATTTATTTCTCAACTTTAACAAGTTGCAGACAAAAGAAAGTGATAAATATTTGAGAGGTTTCGAAAAATGGAAACCCGAATTTATATTTGAAATTGCGTCTCATTTTTATGGTATCGAGAAGCGCACAGTAGCTCCGGGTATTTTTCTTTCTCTAATGTTTGCTCAGACTCAGAAGAGATTTTGTGAGATACTGCTTCTCATAGTGAGCTCTTGATATTCATAGTAAACAAACTAGGGAGCGTATGAGTCTTCCTTGGGGAATTGTGAAGGGGATTTGGAATGATCATTTCAGATGTTACATCTGATTTCGTAGATCCCTTTACTTTTACACGTTCACTATGAAGGTTCTTTGCCAGCTTCAAATAAGATCTGATAAAAGTTCTTTGATGGAATGAAAACAAACATAAATTCATGTTAAAGTGAAGTCGATCGACGAAAAGACTAAAAGAGCACATCATTTTTCGTGCACAACAGATTCGTGAGTCGATCTCTTTATATTCCCATCTAATGAGAAGGTATTGGTTTTGTTTTTTAATTTTATACCATTTACGTACACCTGATGATCATGTATTAAGAAAAGATAAAGAGAATCTTGTTGTTTTAGACCATACAAACAAGTCTGAGTGCTAAGATGCTTTTATCAGTGGTTTTATGACAGAATTTTTTTTAGGTGTATGTATGCTCTGCAAGGCAGCCTTTAAAAATTAAAATGATTAGCCAAGCTTATCAGTAAAAGTGTTTAATCAAATAGGAAGATGTTTCGCGTCAGAGTATGTTTTCTAATGCAGCAAGATATCAAAGTGAATAAGATTTAATTTCGAGTAATCACGAACCCTGAATGCTTTCTCATCAGAAAATTGATATAAATATTATTTGAAAGTATTTTGTATTGTCAAGCTGAATTTAAAGCATATAGTCGATTCTATAAATCATGTGCAATTTTTTCTTTGCTGATCTGCAGAAAAATGCATCTGCAAGGAGATTCTTAACAGGCTTTGCTCAAAAATTATTGATGCGGTGATACAAACTTATGTGGTACAAGGTTTTTGTAGATTGTATAATCAACTGCTCTGATCTCAGGTTTCGATTCGCCATCTTGTTTATGGACTCATATACATTTCCGTTGCCCTTTCGCTGCTATTATTCATTTCTTGTTTTTCCCCTTCAGTCATCTTGCAAATTCATTTAGTTAAATGGCACAAGAGACTGTGTAATGTAATGTGCCTGCCTACCAATTTCTGCACAAGTATGTACCTACTTGTATTTTAAGTTATAAGCATTTTTAATAAAAACTGTTACTAGGAACACAATTTTCAATTCGATAGTAATCCGGCATTTGGTTTGACGTCTTGTTTTTATGCAATGGTGTGTAATGAATTTACTAAAACTATTTATGCAAAAGGAACAAAGTTTCCGTTTCTGGAAGTGGAATGAGTCGTCGAATTACTAACTTAATAGACTATTCACTAAAAAGTAATTAATCAAGTCATTTAAAAAAGAAAACATGTTTCCAAAAAGCACCTAGCTTTGTAAAAGTATATAAAATCAAGGGTTTCCATTGCGATTATTACGCTTGACGCAGTTGAAACATTATCATCAGTACACATTGAGCGTAAAAAAAATTAAACGTGTTTCTTATTTCTTCTTGTTTTTCTTGTCAAAGAGTGACGTGAAAAAGTCGCGTGATCGGAAATGAAATTCTGGCACACCTACACCTGTGACGATCCATTACATTCTGGCACTTAAAAGTTTTCCCCACATTTGCTCTAAATCATCTTTTTTAAGCCGTAAGAAATTAACATTACGAAACGAGTGTAATTTAATTAATTAAATAATAAAATAATTGCAGTATCATTGTGTATAAAGGTCGACAACTCTACTGGAAAGATTTTTTGTAGTTCGCTTCAATAGATATACCACTCGCTCCATGACTTTACGCACAAACTCGCTTTGATTTTTTTTCCTTCTTCCCTTCTCTCTGCTGATGAGAATAAAAATATAAATCTCCATTAAAATTTATGGGGCTGTTTATGCGACTCGTTGGTACATTCAATCGAGGCAACTGCTCCGTCGATTCATTGCCTCAATAAAACCACTTGTTATTTCGCGGGACTTTACTTTTGCCGCGCTTTTACCGTTGATTATACCAGTTCTATACCCGCCCACATAGCCCTACCGCTACTATTATTATTATCGAATCTTGTTTACCAAAAGCCAAATTCAAGGGGATTCTAGTCACGAAGATTCCCCCTTAGCAAATTACCAATTCTCTTCCTAATTTTGACTGTTTTCCCTTTATGCTTTCCTTGATTACACGCACCAGTGCGTTTCAAGGTTACATGCCGAATATCCCTGCATGTTTTTTGACCACTAAAGTGTTATTATCGCTTTGACCTTTTACATAAATTACGTCCCAAGACAGCTTTCTGCTTAGCCATTTTAATTTTTAAGATAGAAAAACACATTTCGAATCATAATGATAGTTACGCCTACACGACGTAAAGGATTCGTTTTGTTTTAGCCTTGGAGAGTAAAAGTGTCAATTCTTACTGAGAGTTTCAAAACATCAAGTGTTAGTAGTTGATTAGAAGGAATTGATAGCATTTTATTACTCCTTTCTACTTTTAAATCACTCATTTTTTATCTATTTTTTATTTTCAATTTTCCATAAGATGAAAGTAGGTACCAAGTTGTGATATAACAGGATGGCGAGTTTTCCGGCTTTATACGTTCCATAAAAGTTGTCACCCACGTTTTAAATTGCACACGATCCTCAATATATCATTTGTCTTTTTTTTTTTAAAGAACCAATTAACTCCCTTGTAGCAGTGACGCTAACTTTGAGCGTTGAGTGTGTTGATTGATTAATATTAGCTAGGTGATGTCGTCTATTATTTTTAATCCAGCGATCCATCAGTGGACCGTTACCTCCGGGAACTAAGAGCTAGACTTTTTGTATTTCAGTAATTCTCTACATAAAATATTGACTGAAAAAAAAAAAAAACAATAAACCATTCCTGATATGGGGATGAACTTTGTCATTTTAGTCTGACAGTAGCGTTTTCGGTAAGAAGATTAAAGACTTTTTCAGATTATGAGATTACTAGGTAATGTAGGTATCGATCATACGATTGGCGATTTCTGGTGACGTACGGTTGTTTGTCTTCTGTTTAGCATTTCCACTTTTAGAATATTTAAAAATTTATTTCGCAATTTATAGTGTACTTTTTAAATTATAATTGTTGTTGTTCTGGTTCTAATAGTTACATTTTTTAAATACATTCTTATTAAAAAGCTCTTTATTTCAGTTCATAAAATAGATGTTTGAACGGATAAATGGCTGTAACTATTTATTAAAGCGGCTGTTGTTTCCCTTGTATGAATGGCAACCTAATTACTGATTTTATCTGTACTTGTATTAATAATTGGTAACATTACTTTTTTCTTGACCTTGAGTGAAAACATGGCTCAATATTTTTTGTAAACAAAGCGTAATCATCAAGAAATTATGTTATGTAGATACATAATTGATTATACGAATTTTAGTAAACCTTTTCATTAGGAAAATTTTTTCAAATTAGTGTATATTTATTTTATTTTGCATTATTCTATACAAACATTTTGTCCTTCTGATAATTGTAATAATTATACTCGTTAGTTTGCGGCTAGCGAAATATCAATATTATAAAGATAGATAATTACTCATATAGAATGGAAAATAACGCCAAGTCGATGGAGAAACCGGTTAGCTCGTATATCATAACTCTTTAGTAACAAAAATGATTTGATTGCAATTACTCTTTTCCATCAAAGTTATAAATACTTTCTTTTATTTCAAATCTTGAGAATCGTAATATCATCAATAATCATCGCAAGGTCTACTACTCATTTATGATGAAGATTATAATAATATCCAAGTGGTTTAGACTATCTTAATTGAATCCTACAATACGAAAATTTTACAAGAAAAGTTTGTAATTAAATTAACCTTATATATATTTTTTTAATGCAGAAAATGGGATATTAATTTAAATTTGTCTTCTGTTTCAGACGCATATGCTATTCATGGATGCTTTTCTACAAAATAACAGGCTAGATCATGTCTCCATGGTCATGTCCCAACATCCTTCCTATTTGGAACATTTCTTAAGGACGCAAAACTTTGTTCTTCGCGGGGATGGTCCTCTTCCTTACGATTACCGACATCTTATCGCAATTATGGTGAGAATGAACATTTAATTTTGTACATGAAGACAATTCTTTCATCTTTAAGTTTTCATAAGTGAAAGAAATTGAATGAATAATTACTTCATTCAGTGGTTGTATAAAAAAAGAGAAATATGACAACGAAGGTTAAATATAAATTCAGAAATGAATTAATTATTTCATTCAGCAGTTGTATCAAAAAAGAGAAATATGGCAAGGAATTTTAAATATATAATGAGCGTTAAATATATTTCCTGGCTAGAGCAAGTGTATTTTTTTGGGTTGCGTCAATGTCCTAATGCCATCTTTGATCGAAAAAATTTTATCGCGTGTACAGTTTGCGAGAGTAAACATTGAAACGCGATAAATGATAAGATAATCATTCGAAAGAAAAGTAAAAACAGGCCTTCTATAGCAAATAGCTTTCGTTCAATTGCAGATATTATTTAGAGATAATTAGAATAAATAACTCAATAAATTCTTTCAGTAATTATTAAGAACCTCTTGAAGAAAAATTCTCTTTTAGAATATGAGATTATTGAGAGAAATATTGAAAGGGATTTTTTTTCATTTCAGGCCGCAGGAAGGCATCAGTGTAGCTACCTCATAAACCTTCAAAAGTCAGAGTTTCTTCATCAAGGTGGTGATAAATCCTGGCTTAAGGGTTTGAAATGGATACCTGGGAAGCTGCAAAATCTGTACGAGATCAACAAAATTCTCGCACACAGGCCTTGGCTTCTCAACAAAACACACATAGAGGTTTGTAGATATTTTATCACTATTTTTTGATTTTATTTTAAGAAACAGATATTTAGCTTTGAAATTGAGCTTGTTAAAGTGGAGATAGATAAAAATGTGTGGATTTATTTGTTATAGAAATTAACGAAAGGTGCAGATAATTGGTCGTTAGCTGAAGTTGTCCAGGCGATAGTTCTTCTGGCTCACTTCCATTCGTTGGCGTCCTTCGTCTTCTCCTGCGGCATTAACGAGGAACTGGATAACGTAGCGGGTCACCATTATAAGGAGAATGTCCAAGACAATAGCATTAAAGTACAACCTGCCAAAGACAAGCTTTCTAGTAATCCCAAGAAGATTCTCAACGGCAGTGGCAAGACTGGTAAGCAATTCTGCAATTTTTACAAAGAAAACAATGCATTGAATTGAATTGAATTTAAAACATTAAATTGATTAAGATTAGATTGTAAAAAGAATTGTGTTCAATAATTGTCGAATTTCTTAGAAACCATCCCGTCGCCGCCTTCTTCACCCAGTATTGTTGGAGAACAGGAAGTCGGTGTAGAGACCCTCATGGAACGAATGAAGAGACTTTCGGAAAAGTCTGAATCTTACGAGATTACGCAAGAAGAGTTGTCAAAACGATTCGAAACTGTGGAATCGCAATCTGCTGAATTAGCAGCTGCTCCAGAGAGAAGTTCGGTTTTAGATTCGGATATAGGTCTCTTCATCGAGGATGCTAGCTTTATCTATGAGGACTTTGCCAAGGTATATCAACTTTTCCAAACATTTAACACCTCAACTAGAGCACATTGAGCTTAATTTTTAATGGAGTTTAAAGTGCGGATTGTAATAAATCTCTTGACTTTCATTTTACAGCGAGGTCAACTGAACGACAGACCCACCTTCCGCGTACAGGATTATTCTTGGGACGACCATGGTTATTCTCTGGTGAACAGGCTTTACAATGACGTAGGCAATCTTCTCGATGAGAAATTTAAGACGGCCTATAACCTAACGTATTACACGATGGGTACGCACAACAAAGTAGACACGTCGCGTTTCAGGCGAGCCATATGGAATTATATTCAGTGCATGTTCGGAATCAGACATGACGACTATGACTACAACGAGGTGAATCAACTCCTCGAACGGAGCTTGAAAACCTTCATCAAGAGTGCCGTTTGCTATCCAGAACGCGTCACGAAAAGGGACTATGATCGCGTGATGAGAGAGTTCAAAGCCAGTGAAAAGGTGAGTCGTCATTTTTATTTAAATTGTAAACAAGCATATTTCTTTCGAGACTATTAGGGTTGAGGGTTGAGAATTTCATAGGTAAACAGTGACCTAGTTTGAGAAATCTAGTCAATATTAAGTAATAAACAAAAGTTTATCTGGTTTCGAGTACTACACATCAGTGATTCAATTGAGGAATTGAATTTTAAATTATTCTAAATTCAAACCCTATTCATTTCAAATGATCTCCTTTCTAAAGTTTCCATAAGAAGTTTACTAAATTGAAATTTCCTTTTTTTGTGCAGGTTCACGTAAATTTAATGATCCTGGAGGCTCGCATGCAAGCAGAATTACTCTATGCCTTACGAGCCGTAATGCGGTATATGACCTAACTTGTCTGGTAATAATCAGAGAATCGATTTGCCAATTCTTTCCTCGCATGCGATTTCATCGGGGCAATATGAATACTTGTACGGCTCGCCAATAGAAGCAGCCAACTACTGGCACAAGCATCGAGTCTCAATGTCTCTACTAAGTTGAATGCGATTCATTGTAAGGTATATAACTCTGTACGAATTCGAGAGACAGCTTTGTCAAAAATAGAGATATCGAGAAAAGTGTGGATAACAAAGAAAAGATCATAAAGGAAAAGAGTGCGCTGAATGTTATTTGGGGTTCGAGAAAACTTGAAATTCCGCGCTTATCCATTTTATTTATTTGCACTCCATCCGACAATTTTTCTTGAGCTTTTTATTACTCGTTTTCATATTTTCAAAGCGCGATGCGCATGACAGATATATTAAAATAACAATTATCTTTTTCTGAAAATGAAATATTTTGCTTAGTAAGAATAATTTTGAAAGTAGGTGTTCTTATATTTCGTTCAACATTAACACTTTTGATCATTTTAAATAGTGTAAAGATTTTATTTCTTGGCTTTTCAGTTTTAACAAATATCCATTTTTGAACGGCTAATGAACCGAAGGGATCCAGATCTATATATTTTTTTAAGTCCATGAATTCGTATCTGGGTCTTTCTAATTTTGTGATTTCTCATCAAACGTTATTTCGTGATTGTTTTTGACGTGGGAGTTTTAACTGAACTAAAGTTATTATTACAAATTGGTCGAACAAAAAATTTTGTAACGTGATAACGATAACACAAAACGCATTAGTTTATTACTTTTGCAATTAACTCTTCTTCAATTTTTAAGGACGAAGTTGCAAGTCTTTCTGAGAATTGTATCTATCATGACTAGATTTGAGAAAAGTCGTAAATTATTAAAACTGCAGCAATACATACTAATAATTTATACGTATTTATGTATAATAAAATTCATTGGGGTCTTCGTAAAAAAAAAAATATATATATATATAAGGAAGGCATTAATGAATTCTAATCTACAGATTCAAGTAGTTCACATCGTGATTGTACTTGGAAAGTTTCACCTTTTCTCGAATTTTTGAATAGAATTTATGTATTCTTTACTTCTCATTTGAAATTTGAAAATACACGATGTGAATGAATTTCAAAGTTGTGTACTTGTATATGAATGTACAAAGAGATATAAGGAAGAAGAGAAACGAGAGAAAGGGGAAGATTAAAAGCATGCTAGTTAGAAATACTTGAAGAGAGACTGGGAGAAAGAGAAAGAGAAAGAGTGTTGAATGTCGATAATTAAATTTGATTAATTCTACTTCAAAAGCATATCAAATTATTATAAATTACCATTATTCAATCTATCTTTTGATTCAGATTCTTCTATTCAATCTCTTACTTTCTTTCTCTCTTCTAATACTCTCATTAATATTTTGCGCTCTTTCATATTAGGTTTTGTGTCGATGATAATTTTATATTGTGTAGTCGTCCCTCATTGTTACTCTGCTAAAACCTGCGGAGATTTCGCAGGCGATATTTTTAAGTTATACAGACGGAATTGTGCAAGCGGCCCTTCACTTTAGATTTTTAAGTGAACGAACGTTCGCCATTTCGCGTAGCGATCTCAGTTAGAGTGCGAATGTCGAGGGATGATACACAAAAAAGAACGTAGATGTTTTTTTTTTTTTTTTTTACTGACAAGCGAAAGCAATTAGAGAAGGAAGTAATATTTATTTAGTAATGTAACGCACGTAGATTTATGATTTTTACATTTCTTCAAATTGTATAACGCTTTCTTCGCTTTCCGAATGGACGGTGAATCTAAAAAAAAAAACTGTCTGTAGGTAAAGTTCCGCCTGCAAGGATGCAGATTTTACCGAATGAATTTAAAAAATTTGTTTTCACAACGCATCGATCGGTGCAGTAGTGAAGAGGAACTTATTGTATGTATGTCGTGTAGAGCGCAAAGAAATTTTCTGGAACTGCGAGTATTTTTTTAAGATTACCATTTAAGACTTTAAATACGGCTATATATTGTTATTTTTTTAGTTGCTTTCCCTGTGAAGAAGCAAAAAAACAGTATGAGATTTTTATAAATATCGTGGCTCTGAATGAAAGAAAGTCGGAGGGTGAGGAATTTTGAGTTTTCGCTCGTATGAAGTAATCTAAGATTCGTGAAAAATGTTGGAATAATTTTTATTATTGTAATTTATTGTACAAAAAAAGGTAGTAAGTGAGGATTATGATGAGACTGGAAAAGTGAAAGTTGATAATGAAATAGATTAACTTTCTGTCCTGACAAATCAGTTAAATTACTTAAATATCGTAAATATCTAAATTAACATCTTAATGACAGAGATGGGTAATTTTACAAATTAGTGTGTTGGAACAGCAAGTTTTATTGATGTATTATCTGTGAAAATAACATTTAGCACTTCATCGCCCGAATTTATGTGGTTTATTACTTGTTTTTTTTTTGTTTTTTCTTTATTTTAAAACTCGAAACAACTGACAATGCTGTGAAGCAAGAGAGGAAATTTTTTTTATCGAGCTGGCGCCTCAAGGAAATAGTCAAAACCATGGAGGTGGACAACCAAGTATTTTTCATCCAACCAAACGGTTTTGTGTAATAATAGAATTTTCAAGTTCTTGCAATCATCGATTAATATCAACTTTTTTTTCTATAAGTTGTCCACCTTCAACAGTCACAAAACATATTAATAATCTATCTATATGCCACCGCATCAAGAATGATCGTGTGATATTTCAAGTGATTAGACTTGGCCCTTATGAAGAAAGAGGATAAAATAACAAACAGAAAAACAAATGTTAAAGTCACTTTGGCTCGAATCCTTTGTGACAAAAAATTGCCTGAGTATTTAATTAAATGCAATTAAATGTATTTGATATTTTCAATCCAGCAATCCCAATAGGTTCTCTGGATCCCTTAATTTGGTTAAGTAATGCGGTTTAATCTTAACCATTTTATGTGGGTTATTACCTACAATTTTTATCTATTTTAATCTTAGATGTCGTAAAAATTTTGGACAATTTAAATTATTTTATCTTCAACTCATGGCAGTGGATTGTTCTTATGATTTGAGTTAAGCGTGTTTTTTAATGTACGAGAAGGGTCGTATGTGATGTGATTTCTTTTATATCGTAACGAATATAATAATGAATACTAAGAAATGTTATAGTTTCATATAATAAGTGATATGTTATTTGTCATTTATTTTATCCCTTAATAAATGATGTTATACAAAAAATTACTCTGCGTCTTGCTTGTTCTCTCCTCTCACTTTATTTAGATCATTTATATCATGTTAGTTAATAGTTAATAGTATAAGATATAATCATTTATCTTTTATTTATTAAAAAGAAATCGAATCCCTATCTTTTTTATTAAACAAAAATAGTTGCGAATAAAATCTCGTTTAATACTTTCAAGTTGAAATGTTTTCTTTCTGATCGGCAGAATTCAGATCAGAAATATGTCGAGGATGCCTACATTGTTCACAGAAGTAAACAATACAAAATGAAACAGTTTTCTTCTTCAATTTGCTGATTTACCAAATATTCTATTGATTACAAATATTACAATAGTTGAAAATAAATGGTCGCTAAAGTCACATTTATTCAGTGTTAACTTGCACATTGCTCAACATACATACAAAATAACATCAAACATCAAATTGCGACAAGACATTTTCTATATATATTTTTCTAATATGCACTCCTTCGGAATATTTACAGACATTAATTTTTCGGACGTGAAAGAAATTAAAGTGAAATTATAATATTAAAACTATAGTATTTACGTATGCAGTTGAAACATAAGTATATTTATTTTAGCCAGTAATGGGCAAAATGAATTTAAAATAAACATTGCAAGTCGCAAGGAGAAAACTGTAAAGCTGTGAAAATGTGGCTACATGAATATAATAATAATAATAATAATAAATTATAAATAGAATTTCTAAATAAATATCTGCATTATGTAATCAATCGCTAAAATAATAAATAATTACATAATCGAGCACCTGGTAACTGTACGCTTTTAAAGCACTATAATTACGTATAGTGTGTTATAGTGTATAACTCAATTGCACTTGGCCCACAACTGGTTTTAATTGTTTTTTATGTAAAGGACGGATCCGAATCGCGATGAACTATTTGACTTAAACGAATCGTCGATCTTGAATGATGGACTGAATATTATGACAACATTCTGCTTTTAAATTCAGAAATTATTTTTAACATACAATCATACATATATATTTTTAGTGTGCTAATTCTCTTGCCAGAAATAATTTACGTGATGGCATGTAGCGCATTATCGAACGAAAGGAAATTTTGATACTAATTTCCATCGTAGTCGTGATGTGGTTGATGATGATGCATATGTATATGTGGTGACAATTCGACTGGAACTCCTAAGCTGCTTGTCTGAAAAAAAAGATATCGAATCAGTCCTTGAATTTTTTAAATTGCAAGGGGACTCTCAAGGGGACTCACTTGAGTTCGAATCCCATTTATGGGAGTCGGTGTAGGATTGTCTGAAGGATGATAGCTTGTGACATGAGTTGAACATTTTTCGCAGGCTCGTCTTCTGCGAGAAGGTGCGCGACATTGCAGAGCTCGACATAATTCACGTGCCATTTCTGCGCAAAGTGATTCTTGTTGATGGCTTTGCGGTTGCTGTTGCACATTTTGAGGTAGACCTTGTAGAGATCCAGAGCACGTAGGAGGTGGCACTGGCGATTGTTGCTGTGATAATAAAATTGAAAAATATGTCGGCCTTTCATTGTGAACCATAGGTGGTGAAAATGGCTTTTAATATTCATATTTTAAACACATAATATAACAGTAAAAATGATTAATTTAGACATATGTCTCAGTTGCAGAAAAGTAAACAAGGGTAATAATAAAATTATTATATAATTATCACTTGGCAAAAATTATTTCAGATTTAATAAAGTAATGATATTGTTGCATAATTTTTTTCCATGACGTGCATATATAATTTATATCGGGATAACAAATTAAATGGCTTCCTCACCTTTCTGCTTTTAAGCCATTCACATAGATGATCAAGAGAGGCTTCAATGCGTAATGAGTTCGTGCTAAGTTCATGCAAAGTATGAAAAGACGAGCAAAATTAAGTGAATAAATAAATCTAGAAACTGTAAGGAATTAATTGAAATACAAACAAACTTAAATATAAGCAATTTTCTAGACATTTTAAAGGTTTTTATACCTGTTCTGGCGGTGCGTTCTTTTTAGAATTATAGCAAAACTCGAAGATTGCTATTAAAACGGCGAAAGCTAATCCGCAAAGAAGAACCACAAAAACTCCGCCTGAAAAGGAAAACACATTATTTAGTAATATTTCCGTATTTTGAAAATGAAAGTTTCAACTTGATTTATTTTTTACCTATGTTATCAACTCCTAAAGCATTGGCCTTGCTTTCTTTTCCTTTATCAGTTTTCATGCAAGTGTCACCTTTATTTTTCCACCAGTGATTATAAAGAGCTTGAATATCCCCTTTTTCCTGTAATTCTAAAATAGCCAATGATATTTTGTCTCGCCAAGGTGATCCTAAAAATCACAGAAAATAAATTAAAAACAGGGTGACATTTTACTTTATACAAGAGATTAACATTCGGAAATTTATTTATTGTTTAGGCCTCTACCCATCGGTGTAGCAATTCCGTATCCTTTACTGTCCAAAAGTCCTCCGATTTGTGTGAGATTACAGTCTCTTTGAACTATATAATCTAGCATAGTAGATTCCATAAGAAAAGCATATTGTCCTTGAAGGACTCTTTGGATCCCTTCTTCATAAGTTGGTACAAAAACTGAAGGCTTCTTATTCTCCATGAATCTCCACATTTTTTTGTACGTCTCAATCATCGAGTCCTGCGAGATTTACAGCAAAATATGTACAAAAATAGTAATAAATATTAGCATATAAATAATACACTAAGTATTTAAATTACCCGAAAGAAAGTCATGGTACTGCCACTGTCTAATGTTCCATAAGTAATGTCCGTTTGACTGGCCAAATCTTCTGCATTCTCTATTGGTGTTATCATACGTTCTACTGTCAAAAAAGCAGCCAGATTTGCAGTGTATGATGAAATAATTATCAGCGTAAAAAACCACCAAATTCCACTCACGATGCGCGTACTTGTTGCCTATTAATTGGAGAGAAAAACGTTATGAATTAAGATCAAAGTATTAGAAACAAGGAATTATTTACTTAATTTATTCTAAAATCCTCCTTTTCCTACCCCCTTTCGAACAAACTCTCCACATGTTTAGACTCAACCATTCTATTTCGTCAGCAACTTAATTGCGTAAGTTAATTATTCTATTATCTAAAACTCAACACTCTTTCATAGGATGTCATGTATATTCGCGGTACTATTAGCTATAAAGGCTAATTTATGATGCATAGTATATCCTATTTTGACCTCCTCTTTTGGCTACACGTTAAAGTTTGACGGCGTGTACACGTGGAAAGTGATAAAATACATCATTGTAAATTAATTAAAATCTATTGGATCATTAAAATCTAGTTTTTTTTATTCAAAAATCAGTATGTAAACATAAATTTAACTATTTAATGAATCATTAATGATATTAATGTCCTATACTTTCGTACCTTGGGATTAAGGTCACTTCCCTGCTGCATGAGGGTTCCGATTGTGAACCAGAAGCTGTTCGACAACGAAAACTGATTCTCTACAATTTCCGGTCCCGCATGGCACGGATATGGATTGTTCCACTCGTAAGGACTGAATCGAGCAACTACGAACATTGTTACCGAAACCAGGACATAGGCTGCCAATACATAAAGCCAGATTTCGATAGCCAGAGGATTCATGAAAGAGAAAAGTCTCGCGGGATGACTCGTTGGTACCTGCATAAAAGAAAGATTTTATTCAGATTTTACATCTATTATGTCCTCGTTTTATATTCGTATCCTGCAGTACTTTTAAAGCCCTGCATTTCTATTTAATATTCATATATTCGGTTCTAGATTTTTATGTGAATGAACTAATTAATAAATAAACTAATGAACTAATAAGAACTAATTTGTCTACATTCTCATCGAACAGTTGTTCGATTTTGTATTAAGATGATTGTACCTAGATTTTGTATTAAGTTATTGTAAACTGAATAGTTAGCCTCGTTAGAAGCAATTTGAGGAATTCAATGTCTATGAAGAAGATGAAACGTATACATAGGGCTTTGACTTAATTAGCTATTGACTGACGACGACTTTCAAGTTGAACGTTACAAGGTCTCTACCTTAAACCTATAAGATAATCGAACGTCAACTCTGTTGTAAGATAAGCTTCACTGTGCAATTCTATTTACTTGGCTAAACTATCTCAGGCATATATAGTATATATATTCTATATTGGTCAAACTCCGTTACCACAATATGGATTGAGTAGTGCAATTATCGTCTACAAAGGGTTTGTTATTACCAATCGTGAATGGGTATTCATGCACAATAGAAACTTCGGACAAACATTGCTTTACTCATTTCGACTTGAAGATTTCTTATTTTCAGCTCTGATTTTTAGTTCTTATTTGCAGCTGGAGCTTTAAAGTTAATTTCCTTCGAGATCTTAAGCTACAAAAAGAACCCTATGAATAATCTATTGAAAATTTAACGACTCTATTTTTGGTTTTTTCTCTTGCACTTATTTTTTATAAAAAGCTGCAAGCAATTGACATGGTTTCATTTAAAAATTGTAAGTAATAAATGCGAAAAACATAATGCAGGTTTCGCATTTGATGGAAATACCGAGAGTATAATTACCTTTTTCTGCTCATTTAACGTTTATTAAATCATATACAACGATCTGATCATATCAATGCAGAGTTGTCTTGACCTGATTTCGAGTCCCCGCTAAATATTGTGGTTTGAAAGAGCGTGGAAATTCGTTCCAGTGAAGGAGAAAATTTCGTGAAGAGTACGGACAAAAACGCTAACTTGAATAGAATAAGTTAAAAAAGGCAAAGCGAAGAAAGAGTAAGCAATTGAGGAATAAGATTGTTCCTTTGAAATTAATTGTACTACATACACAGTGAAATGCTTCGGATTTAAATCACAACTGAATTAAGCGGTGATGACTGACAGTTTCATTTTTAATTAGACACTTCTCAATCATTACAAGCCCAATGTCACGCTGATAAGAATGGTGGAAAACCTTTCGAATAGATTATGCAGGAGAAATGGAAATGAAATTTTAAATTTTTCCTCTGTCATTTCAAAAAAAACAAACGCTAATTGATTTGTTCCAAAATTAATTAAACTTCGCATAATTAATAGAGGTGCCATGTGCTGCGCAATACGATTCGAGTACACTAATACGAATTACAGCATGTTCCTTCCTCTACCATCTTGTTCCCTCTTTGTTCAGCGCTCATACAGTTATCGGAGCAGTAATTGGTGATTACAGAGTAAGAGGCATTCCATCAGTTTACAATGAGGAATATCAGCGTTAATTGAACCACAAATAGTTTTGATGAAGTTTCATTTCCTTGTTAGAGTGAATAAATGCAAAACACATTTATTGTTTTCCGCCTCCATCCTTTCATTTGCCTTCATATTGAAAAAGAAATAATTTTATCACCAAGTTAATATGATACCATAGATATAATATCTCTTTCTTACAGTTATTCTATACGCAGATTGTGTCCAATTCAAAGCGAGACGAAGCAAAAAATTAAAAGCACTGGCGCCAGCAGTAGCGCGTGGTATATTAATTCAGGAAATTACCAAAAAACCAGGAGACCAGCCTGACAAGGTAGGATGTGTATGTTTAGCAAAAATGTGTTCTCTGATCTGCCCGAGGCAATTCACAAACCAGACCGGTGCCAGGATTAAAGGTGGACTTTATTTAGCTTGGTTTATTTAAATGCAAGTGAAACTTGATGGTAAATTGCTCACAAGTCATGAAACAAAATTTGATCTCATTTGAGAGACTCGCTTTTTTATACCCTGACTAATGGAAAATTGATAACATACCTTAAAAAGAATTGAAATGCCCAAATTCATAAATGGTTTCGTGAAGTCTATTACACTTTCACGAGCGTAGTTGATTGTCATCGAACCCACTGCTAAGTCAGCTTTCTGAAAATATAATTAGTGGATTACTAGGGTAATATATCCTCTAAATTTAATTTCGTAAGATTCTATAGAACTTTTTATATACAAAATATGGAAGAGTAGTAAAAAGTAGTATAGGTCCATGTTAAGTGTGAAAAAGACCTTTAGAGATTATTTTTATTGCACTTTTTATAGTTAAGATTTTTTGGTGTATTATGTCTGTATTTTCGGTAAAAATTTCATCAGGGCAATTCTACGAGTACAGATTCCAGCGGAACAGTAATTAGTTGAAAGTACTTGGCTGTCCAACTAGGAGATTTACTGCTGTGAAAGAGCAAGCTGCGAGGGTAAGTAAGAGAGTTGTCAAACACTAGTCATTCAAAAACGTGTGCTTCAGAAAACAAAGCCAGACGTGTAATTACCTAACTTGATAATACATACATATATACTCTCCCCAAACAGTTTACTTTTTGAAAACGTATTTAGAGTCATTCTGTGCATTTATTTTTCTTACTTAAAATAATTCCATAAAAGAAATACTGACTAATTAACTTGCTTGATTTTTTTTTTTTAAGAAAAACAAAATCATATTTTTGCTTCCTGATTTATAAATATTTTCTTGAATTTTTTCTGACATATTCTACTCTGTATTTTGAGCACATATTTCCGATAATAGAGAAATTTTATTCTTCTCGCGTGACTCTGTCGACGTCTCATTTCCACTGACTGCCTTCTCTATTTTGCGGAAAACTTCTAAGCGACTGAAATATGACGCGTTTTACTGTCTTCTTTCTTTCCTTCACCAAGAAATCTTCAGACGAGTCGCATTCAAAACTTTTTCACTCTTTTTTCTACTCTCTCTTATAGTAGGAATTACTATACTCCACAACCGTGATTCTTTTCCATTCTTCCATCGGCTACCATTGTGACAGATCTTAATAACAGGCGAATTAATGATCATCCGACTAGACATTATTACTGCCTCTTCACCTGGCTCAGGACCTGCACTATGTGTACACCATTCTTTTCTTTCATTATTACTCCTTCCTTACTTTCAAATTAAATATTGTGAATCACCTTGAAAACACCCGAATCACTTTCATAATGTGATATAAACTCAATTCTTATTGTTTTCCTTTTTATCGCCCTAACATAAAAGTCAAGATAAAGCATTTTTCTGCATTAGCTTCATTATAAATTACTCAATGAGTTTTTATGGCATTTCTCATCATTTCAGTATTTTTTTATTGCTAAGTATTTTCCCCATGCAGATTATTATTATACTTTGAAAATTAATGAGTTCATAGCTGTTACCCGTAATGTCGAAAGAAAAATGCTTTGGCAAGAAAGAGTGGAATACCGTTTCTTCTAGCCCGCAGGATAATAACGTGATGTGATTAATTACATCAACCGCGTTATTAACTGATCTTAATGCCTTCGTACTCGTTTCACCAAGCGAGTCTATTCATTCGCAGTTCCTATCAATTTGTCACCTTTTTAGTTGTATTATATTACTTTTTCCCAACACTCATAAAGAAATAGGTTTTTATAATACAAAGAAATTTTTCAATATCTTCAGTTTTTTTTAAACTCTTGGAATTCTCGACAAACGTGTATTAATAAATTGAATGGATTTTATAAATGCATTTACCAGATTAAATGTACTGTAACTTTTTCTTCTCAAAGTATCCTATCAAACTTTATTTTAAGTATTTTAAGTTTATTTTAAGTATCATCCTATCAAACTTATTCTCTTAGTTCTTTCAATTGTGCTTAAGTGATATTTAAGAAGAACAATAAGCAACGTTCAACGACGTCTTCTAAAAGAAATAGCAGATAAGCGAACGAGAAGATGAAAGGGAATTTAGTTAGTGGAAAAAAAATATATCAAAGTCATATAAATCATAGTCAAACCTTAATAATTTACTAATCTTACTAAATATATCTGGTTTTGAGAGCACTTTATCAAATCAATTGATTCGCCTTGACAGCGTTTATCGTGATTACTTTGAAAAACAGAAAGGAGGTCAAAAGAGCAGAAGCAGAGCAAAGACTTCGTTAAATAGCAGCTCTTGGTAAAGAGTCGTTTGCCTATGAAGCTACTCTCTCCTGCATTCGAAATTCAGATCGACACTTTAGTAAGGTCCATCTGTACCAATCCGAACCACAGTCGCAAAAGGTCCATTTCAGCGAGATAGCAGCTTTTGCAATGCAAATTCCAATGGCATTTTCATTGAGTTGCACGCGGAAATGGTGCGTTGCATGTCGCATCGCAAGAAGCTGTCCGATTAAAACAAAATCCACGAATAACAAACTAACGCAACGCGATTAATTAAGTGCGTTTACCATCCTCGGCAGGATCTCTGTGGGAAAGCTTACGCATACAGTCTCATGTCGATAACGATCAGTAATTATAGGACAGCATTGCGTCTGGAATTGAATTTGAAATTTCTGAACCGCTTAGACTTCGATGCTTGAAATTGGTTTTGATAATTAAACAAAGATACGATTTGCATTCATATTAACTCTACTTCTGTTTAAAGTTTTAGCAAAACTTATTTTCCAGTTACCATGTATATTTGATACAAAATTGAGGAACTCATGTTCACGATTTAATCAAACGGATTGAATTGCTTCTACTTAACAACATCACTTTCAAAGCATAGATTCATGCAAATTAGATCACGTTCATCCACAGCGATTATTTCGAGAGTCAGCAATTTAATTTTAAATGAAATTCCGTGTATTACAGTAGCTTTTGGGAAAAAAATAGAAAAATAATTGAGTAATATCCCGAGCCAGTAATTTAGTTTCCCGCAGTATTTTAGCGAGACTAGAGCTCGGCACAAAAGTGTTTGAAGTTGCGCGTATAGGTTTTATGACTGGCGCCCAACTGCTACCGGCGTGGCACAGCGATAAGCGTTACGATGTCAATAATTTCTGTTTTTTTTCTCTATCTTTTATTATTAAAGTTGAGCCGTCTTTCTTCGGAGATACAGGGTACTCAATTCTGTGATTAAAGTGGCAAAGGTGTACTTACCTTATCCATCAGCTGGCGAACGATTCCATTCCATTCCCCGGTCTCGTAATCGTAAACGCCGTACTTGCCATCCGGGACGAGTTCAATCCTATAGGTAAAGCCGACCAGTTCTGCTATGTCTCTGAGCAAGTCAATGCAGAAGCCCTCGTAACGCTCGTTACCGCTGAAATTTCCTCCGCTCTTCAGCATTACGTATGGTTGTTCCTATCGGGATCATAAAAAGTGTTTTTTTAGTTTTATAGCCATATACGAACGATAAGTACGCACTCGCTGCGAAGAATCATGAGCATTAACGCACAAATCTGAGAGAATTTTCAAAATAGAAAGAAAAGAAATGAGCCACTAATGAAAAGGCTAGTTATGTACTTTCTAAAAAAAAAAAAAAAACAAGGAAAACTTTATGCTGAACTCATAAAAAAAAAACGAACAGAGGTTCACATTCGACAATTTTTTTACTGCTCAATATTCTTCGTTTTACACTGAGTGGAGGATCGTTCACAAGGTGTAGTTAAATTTTTAGATTTTTATAATGTTTTTTCGATGTTTGTGTCGTAGCGTAAAAATGCATAAAGCAGGCGTTTTGATGTTGTCTTTCAGTATCCGGTATTTAGGATTATGGTTAAATATGCTTGAATATGATCTATAAGATTGCTAGTGTAATTATCGCTGCCAAAATAATTACATCAACAATCTTATAGACCATATTCAAATATTAACATGCTTCGTCTGACTATAGCCTACTCGTACTACTGAAAAAAATGTCGACTTGCAACATAAAGTTCATAATCGGTCTTAAACATTTTTTTTGACAGGATTCCTTTTTTTAATTGTAGTAAATTTATATAAATATTTTAATGGTATTATTAAAGATATTATTATAATAATCACCGTAATTAACCTGAAATATACATTACTATTTACTATCTCCCAACTGAGTACACATTTGGGTTGGTATAGACACACTGTAACTTCTGCGTCCTACACGATAATTTAATTGGTATTTACTGTATCTGTATGAGGTATCTCGATGTACATAGCTATCGTTGTACACACATGCGAACGCTTATAAATACGCTTACATGCAAACCCTGATTAGTGCCCAAAATTGAATACTCTTTACTGGACTACTAGCTAGAGAATATTTCCATAAAAAGTACTTTTTATGAATTTAGAAAATATTTAAAAATTACATATCAAAGAAGATAAATGGTTGAAATGTATTTTAAAATTTGGTCGAACAACTTTTTTGAAAGAGCTAAGTGATGTAACATGAGCATTTTATTACGCTTTTTACTTCGTTTACTATATTTTCAGAATATTCTGATGAAAATGTGTCCTTTTTGAAAACACAGATGTGAGAATTACTACAGCAAAAATGTTTTCGTATTATTCGCAACTGAATGGAAATTTACATGAGAATACATTTTCATTGTGATTCCTGTAAAAATCTGCAATTTTGCCTCAGTTCAAGGATTTTTTTAAAACTATTTTATCAAATTCCTTCACAAGTTTATTTTGCGCCCAGGATTTAAACTGTATATTTGTACAAAACGAAATATTGAAACATCATTTCACCAGTTATGGATATTGTCAGAAGTGTGAAATTGGAATGTGAATAAAATACAATGGAAAAGTAACATATGAAAAGACAATAATTTCACGATATTGTACAAATCCTGCAGTACAATGATTTTGCATTTGGCACTAGAATTATTGAATAGATAAATTTGATACAAAATTTAAAGTACTGTTTTGTGCTTATCAGATAATTCAAACTCAATCATGTACTCATAATAATGTAGCGGATTTTGGTGCTTAGTATTCTGATGCAGAATGGGCTATTACGATCCAAACCAAATACTGTGATATGTAACATGATTGTAAGCTTATTTAGATAGTATTAAAAGCATTCGCTATAATCGATCTCTAATATAATAATATACGTGAGATTTTGATACAGGCAATAAACTTAATAAGTATGTCAGTAACATTCATATAATAAAAATAATACTCACAAGTATCGTCATAATAATTAATGTGACATTTGTGGTTCCTGGTTCGAAAAAGGCACCAGCGTCCGTTACATTAACTCCAGATTCAGGTTTCCATTCACCAACCTATAAACATATTTCCACAAATACTTCAATTCTCTTGGATTAAGTTTGAAACGTTAAAAACCGAATTTTTAAGAATGGTACCAACCTTTATTAACGAATGTTGCTTAAGCTTCAATAAGTCTAATTTAAATTGAATCCTTTGTCCCTCTTTAAATTCTATAGGTCCCGTAATTCCTTTAATCTCCACCTAAAAACATATGTTTCATCATAAATGATATCAAAGCCTCTTTTTGGAGATGAATACATTTTTAATTTCCATTAAAAGTAGGCAATTATACGCTTCAAGAAATTAAAATTGGATTCCAACACTTTCAAGATGTTAGTCCATTTCTTCAACTTATAAGTTTACTGAACTTGTGTCTCGGAGGATTGTAAATTAAAAGTAAAATTTGTTCCTTAAATTATGTATAGAGATAGTTGATGAAAGAATAAATGTAGTATGTACTTTGAAAGTATTTAAGATTCAGTGCAATGGAGATACAAAGAACAGAGGGAAATGAAACTTGATTCAAAAGAGAGATTTAAGTGATGCTTAGAGTATCAAGCGTATAATTTTCAAGTGGACAACGGAGCCTGGGGAATAATTAAAGATTTAAATATCACTGTACTTGGCGTAATGTAAATAATATAACGTACAGAATTAACATTAATGACTAATTGCAGTTGGCAAAAGACGGAATAAAGCAACTTTGCAGTTGTGTACAATGTACAAAAGTGTCACCTCCTCCCAAGAGGTACGTATGTTGGACGCGTTCAGAATGTGGGAGGCAGGCTTAGCAGACGGTGAATTGACTGTTTTACGGATTTATCTTGGGACCGCTTTTACGTGACTGAATTGTCACAGCAAGAAAAGTGTTGCAAACCGCCTGAAGTCCTTCAAGCCACTTTTTCTCTATCCTATTGTTACTCTTACTTTTTTTCTACCGAAAAAAAAACAGTCAATTGCATTTTCAAGCGTCGCTTTCGATTTATTTGCTTTCTACATAAATTCATAAAAAAACAAGTGAATTCTGAAAATGTAAAGTGGCTGTTATTAAACGCCACTGTTCAATATCCAACTGCAATTCTTGAATTTTCCAAACATGCAAATATTTTGATTCTGAATCGATTTGAAAGTATAATTCAAAAGTACTCGACTCAAAGAAAATTTTCAAGAAAAAATTCTCTACACATTATCTGCACAATGCTTTATAGGCAGAGATATTACTTTTTAAAAGAAGAATAAAGTAAAAGAATTCTACCATAACTCTTGATGACGCTCTAACCCAGTTTTATTTTCTGCGATTTTGTGCAGCGAACATTCCGAGGTTCGGTTTAGGTCGATGAGATAGGCAGTTGTGGCTTGTCCATGATGCGAAATGTTAAAAAGTTGCACAAAGTGTGAATCGGACGTAATGGACTCTCGTTTACATTCGAGTAAACGACACGATCGAACCTAAGTGGGTTCTCCACGAAACGACCATTGGTCTGTGACATCAAGAGCCGCGGGAACTGGGATTGCCAACGTATAACCAAGTTAGTTACCGGTCTCTAATGGGCATTTCGACGTACTGCTAAATCCTCCTGTGAAATTACGGCTCCGCCAAAGTAGCTTAATTGAACCGAACGAGAAGTAATTGCTATGGAAAACGTACGACAGATCTCGCAGGAGTAAGTAGTTATAGTCAGCGCTTCGTCGGACACACATCGGTGTGTCTGGAATTCCACAGAGACTTTCCATCTTTCCCAAGAAGGAAAGTTGGCGAAAGAGCTCAATTGGATGCTTTCACTTACAAGGCTATAATCTAAGAAAACGCCTCACATATCTTGGAAAATACTTTTGTTTCTTTCACACAGGATAACTACAACTGTTTTTGCAATTTTTTAATCCTTGAGAAAATGAAATCGTTTTGAAGTTAGGCTGTCGGATAGAGTTCAAATTTAGAAGATAATTTTATCTCGCCTAATCTCGAGAAACTGGGCCGAAGAAGTAAAAGCTTTTTCATGCAAATTCTCAGTTTTTTCCGCTTATCAAGCATAACTTGTTTACTGCAAAAGTTGTGGATGGTTATTAAAAAGGTTAAAAACGCAGGGAAAACAAAAGACACGATGAACGCTGTTCAACTTCTAACGCTGCTAATTAGGCATGCCGCGAAGATTTTCGAAAGTTCTTGAGCCTTTGTCTGGGCTAAGTAAGTAGTTCTTATAATCCAGCGTTTACACCAGTTTGAAGTTAGCGCCCAGTCGTGCTCTGGAAGCAGGGAAGTCGTCCTTGGCTTCCTGGGTATTTGGTAAAGCAAGTTTCGCCCTAACTAGGACAGAGACGGTCTCTTAATTTATGGCTTTAGTTGTAATCCGAGTTTCAATTTGGGTGACTCTCTAGACTTCTTCCTCTTTCTCACATACTTGTCCGCTCTCTCTCATTTCTCTCTACATCACGCATAGATACACATCCTTACGTACACACACGCATGCACCATTCTGCACAATAATTTATTGCAGAGTACTTCAAAGTATACGTTACGTGAGAAAATTTAGAGGTGCCAACTTGAAAACAGAAGGAAGTGCGCTGAAATTTGTAATTTGAGTATATCATAGATCCATACACACCTGCAAATAGTATATTTCGTAAACTATGCATTTTTTTACATGTCATTTAGCTGTCAAATTAAGTTTTAAAATGGATCAGAGGAAGGGAATGTTAATTGAACCAGAATAAAAAAATGTATTGGTCTTTTATAAAGACTGAAATTTACGATTGCAGACAGAAGTAAATTATAATCATAAAATTGTGAAAGCGCGATAAGAAAATGGTAGAATTTCATTGGAAATTCTTGGCATTGGAGGGTGTCATCGGATAGCAGTAAGTATGATATTAACCGTAGCTGAAACATTTATCTTGGCAGGATGCCCAGTTGTATAAGAGAAAGGAGTTCCCTGACCAGAGATTCTGCGTGATTTTTAGGCAGAGCGATGCTCGGAACCGCGATTTCCTCGCCTTTCCTACGGATACCAACCATGACGTTCGCACCGTTGTATTATTTATATAACGCAACTATTTATGATTTCACTTTGCAATGCTAATGACAGCTGTTTGCATTTAGGCGCCATTTGGAGCCATGCCAGAAATCGTATCTCTCTTCAGCGGCCTATTAGTGAGCGCATCACGTAGGGCCGATATTCCGTTTTGGAGACTTCTAGTCCTATAAGACTTATGTGAGAATGAAAGCTCGGGTTATGGCACATCGTTTACCCTCCTATAAAGATTTCTCTCTTCGGAGTATTTTATTTTATTTTCTTTGTCGAAAATATACTATTTTTATGTCAATTAATTTTTAACTTAAGTATTAAAAATTAAAGCTAATTTGACTTGCAATTGAAATTCCTGTTTTTCAATGAGCCCCAATAACATTAAAATATTCCCAATGGTTCTCGACTCCTCGAGTCTTATACGCGGTCCTTTGAAGAACTTCCAACCGATTAAGCTTCAATCACATACATTGGTACATCAACCACTCATTTAACTAACGTTATAAAATCTCATTAAACATTAAAATATCCTCGTAGTTTAATTACGCTTTTCGAGTTTACAGAGGTGGAAGGGAAAATCAACAGACAGTAAACTCGTATTATTTGTATTTATCAAGCTATCGATGCAGCATGGTCAAATGTTGGAAACGAAATACCGGAAATGATTCTTCTCTCTCAAAAACAGGTCGTTGCAATTTGCATTATCGTCGTGAGTGGAGTGACGTCATTTACATTCCCACGGGTGGCCTGGTCAAATTAAATGTGACATTCAAAACAGACAGAAAAGCAAAGAAACAAAAATATACCAGTTTAGCTTTGTTATACGCGAGAGTCCAATTTCATTTAGGCGCCAATTTACAGTATTATATGTTCAACAATATTTAAAGTCGGAGAGTTGTCGAAAATTTCTGCATGATTTTTTCAACCAGAATACGAGAATTGCAGTAAAAAATAGCTGAAAATGTTTAACGTCCATCACACTCGATTGGCTCTGTGGATGCAACTCGTGAATTTCTGTGATGGCTTTGAATGCAAAAAAAATCACTTGCGCTGCAGATTCCACGAATTTCTGTGGCAGATATGTAACATGACGTGCACCACCACATTTTATATCCTGCTGACAGCCAGCGTCGTGTTGCCATATTTTTATATACCGAAAATAACAGACGATCAATAACATTTTATTGTGTTGATTGAAAGTTTCTGATTTTTACTTGCATCCAACACTCTCATTCTTTTTTCGAGTACATGGAATTCTAAACTACATACTCATTCTTTGATTTAGAGGGTAATATTTGCTAATCCAAATATGTGGCTCTCTCAGCGAGCTTTTTGGTTTATATAATGTCGCGTTGAAACGTAAAATACACTAACTGTTGATTCGCGTTTATCTATATGTTGGTTACTTTATGTATTTGTCATGAATACATTTTGTAATTTTGTAATTAGAATTGTTTACAATAAAATCCTGCATTGTAGAACTCTGCACACAGAGTTGTAACTTGTAAATTAAAGGTAAAAAGAACAGCTGTCTACAACTCTTGAAATACAGCACAAACAATTTGTTTCAATATTTGTCACTCGCATTATCATAAATTATCCTAGCGTAAAACTATCATGTGTGACTTCCATGTTCCTTGTTCGAAAGAAAAACTCTAATAACTCTTTATTAGTATCTCCCCGGGAACAAAAATCCTTTCTGCAATATACATCGTTCAAATACATGGGGAAGACTACAGGATAATATAAATTACTCTCAACCCCACCGTTATCATCTGTACTCGAGAGGAAAATCATAATTATGGAAATTCCCCACTCGCTAATGCTTTAATGCATATGCACGTATATATTAAGATTCGAATGACCATAGCATACAATGTATGTTATTAATCGCAGCCGGTGCTCTTATATGTCGTACAGAATATTGAAAAAAGCCAATATAGCCCAAAAGATATAACAGATGGAAAATTCATAGTGTCTTTAATTAATTTGATACTATTCATGTACTTAATTTAATATAGAGTTTCTTTGTACTAATCGACCCTGGCTTAGGCTGCCATCGTAGACAGGTACTTATGAGAAGCCATTAATTTAATAGAGGCACGGTGAGATTCCAATATCGGGACCTCTAATCGACTCGGAATATTTGAACCCACGTCTCTCTTACCCTCAAACCACTGGAATGTCGACTCAACCTCTATCTTTCTCGTCCCCTCGTACCAGAAGCCAAGTTATGACATGAAACCGCATATGGTATACCAGGCGAGTGCTTTAAAGGTGATGCAAAAATGCGGTAGTTCATTACAAACTTCCTCTGCTCTTTTATTATCCCTGTGCGGAAATTTCGAAGGAAATGAATTCAGAGCCCTTACAAATTATTCGTCTTTATCATCAAAGTTTCATTTTTCCATAAGGAACAATAATGTATATAATAATGCATAAAATAAAATGTTTTGTTCCTATAAAATAACATAAAGATCTTTCATGAAACATTTTCTCTTATCACTTATCTCCCAATGAAATTATCTCCTACTTCTTTTGTCATCCACCTTCTCAACCTGTTTTTTTACAAACTACTTGTTGGTCTGGATCTTCACGACAAAAAAAAAGTAAAAAACGTAAGGCAAATAAATTTTTTGTGTTGGAAAAGGATATCCAGGGTCATTTGAGCTCTTGCAGCTTGACCACATCAAAACGTACTCTAGTCAAGCAGAGCAGAGGATTTTAATGAATGGGCGCGAAACAGCGCGAAAACTCCATGATGGGTACAAATTTGAAGCATCGTTGAAAAGCTGGAGCTAAAGAGTAGTGGTAGGCGTGAAGTTGGAAAGGGGGAAGTGCGACATCACACAAGGATTTGTGGTTTCTGCGTACGACAGATTTGGACGTCGTTCATTAGGGTATTAAACAATTTATTCACCGTATAGGCATTCACTGGTGTCCCACGTGGACTCATCATTGAATTTCGTAACTCTGATTTGGATTTATAGAAATATATACTCGCCGTTCCATTCTAGTTGATTTTCGACAAATCCTCTTGCAGTGCAATTCAATTCCGTTTCCAAAACGTATCCTTCTTTTCTATCATTTGTCATTTTTAAAATTTTTATTACAAGGAGAAGAACGATTAGTATTTGAATACGAAATATTGTGAAACTCCATTTTTCCAAGTATCAGAAATCGAAACACTCGTTCTCGATAATATAACGATATTATACTAAATATTAAACAAGTTTATTATTTTTTCCAATAAAAAGTCGTTCAGTGATTTAAAAGATTTAATTTTCTTTCAAATATTTTTTGAAAGTTGGCTGCGTAACCATGTGGAAAGTCGTTCGGTAGAACAAGGTTGAAAATCTACCTTCTAACTCTGGCACATGAAGTTTCTATATATGTTTGAAAAGTACCGATAATTCAAGCATGGTTGCACAAATTCAGAGGACACTGACAAAAATTTTGAAGAGAATTGTAGTATTCCTTTTGAATTATGTATTTGGAGCCAGTTTTGTATTGATAGTAGTCATTGTAAATCTTACTCAAAACATTCCTTCCCCCCTTTTTTTTATTTTCGGAAATATGTAAGACCACAAAGAAACAAATTGTTCGCAATTATCTAAGTTAGTACCTAAATATTTGTATGTCGTTTAGGACAATGGATGTATATCTAGATTTTTCGGATGAACATATTTGTTATTCAATTATTCGACTCTAGATATTCAGCTTGAATATCCATTTTTCTCGGTGTGAAAAAGTTGTATACTTTTTGCAAAGTAAATTGATTCACTATGGAAGAAAATGAATACTTGTTGCAAGAGAAAGCACACAGCAAGGCAGCAACATAAAACAAGAGTGAACAGTAATCTGGTTCCCCTAACCATTCGTCAGTTCCATACAATATTTTCGGGCAGTGACTCGTAAACTCTTTCCTCCTGGGTGTAGTAGTTCTGTAGCAGCGGGCTGAACTTGACTTTTTTCGCGCACTAAATATTTTCCATCGGCATAGAATGGAAGGGGTTCACAAGTCCGGATATCGTTCGTGTTGGCATCGAGCCAGATCTTTCCTTTGGTAATTTACGTTATGCGACCGACTCGCGCTCAGCTTTTGCTGCTGAGAGGGAAGTTTCGGTAATTTTCATGGGAAAGCTGCTTCTGTTACTGGTCGCTTATAAAGTGTCACGATCTGCCGAGCCAGCAACTATCGTGGCATCGATTCCAGAGCACACACGTACATTTCGCTTCGAGTACGAAATGAATGATCCATTTTAATCTATCTATTCGACACTCTGGCTTCCGCTGCAATTCGTACCTGATTTCCCGTCCAATTGTGTTACCATGATGATGAGAAATTCGTTTCATAAATGGCTCACGAGGAAGGGAATCAATACTCACTCCCATCCTACTAACGTTTATCGAGATGTCTTTATAAAGTTATACACGCGGTGCTATATCTACAGCCTGCATAAATTGGGAATGGCAGAATTTTAACAAATTATTGTTTCATGTTTTATCAAAATTGGGACGCGTGTGTAGAGCACGATGACTAGTTACCTCTTACGTAAATTACAATTAATTTAAAATAAAACAGTATGACTGCAACGCAACTTGTTGGTAATTCCAATTTTCCAGTAGCTGATCAAGTTTTCATTAATTTAAAGTGATAGTCTACAAATATAGGAAAAATATAGCTCTATAGGATTTTATTTTATCTATAGGATCTAATTTTATCAAACATTACTTAATCTTATGAATAAAATGACTCTTTTTCGTTACTTCTTCTTGCACTAAACGAAACTGATTGTACTTTGTACTTTACGTGAGTGGAAATCATGTAGTGCTGGTACAGCTTGTGGAATGATTACTTTTCTTCGTCAACACATGAGCTTGTAAGAGGAAACTCACGTTAATGCTGGTCGTAAGGAAAATGTAATGGCGTTAAAACGAAGAAGCTCACCGAGTTGATGTAGTTGATGAGGGAGAGTCCACCGTCCCATGGATGCTCGAGCTCACAGGAGAGATTTGCTGGCTTGAGAGCGTGAGACTGCTCGAGGGTTCTCAAACCAACAGCAAACACCTGAACGCTGTCGTACATCAACGCTGGTTCTGCCTGGATTTCAAAAAGTTAAATAAATAACACACTTTAGTTTGCTCTTATGTAACAAGATAATATATGTATAAAACTGAAACTACTCGCGTTAACTTTGAGTACATTGATATTTAAAGAAAAAATCGAAATAAATGTGACCTTGAAATTTTATTAATACGATGGCGATACTAGCTTTTCGATTTTAACTCTTTAAGTTTATCTCCTTCCTGCTTTTTTTCCTGATTTAGAAACTGACATGACGCTTTCTGCACATCTCTCTTGGTCTAAAACTTTTAAAGGAGGTACTTTCAGCGCTCCGAATCCTCAAAGTCGCTTTCCATTCATCCAGTACACATTCTCTCGCAGGACATACTTTTCTAAATCTTTTTTAACCTGCAATTCTTTTAGACTTCTTTTCGACTTCTTTCAGTATGCCTTTTTCGTAGTCTATTTTAGCGCTCGACGACAACTGAGAAAAAGATTCTCGGAAGGTATTTGCTTTCCATGCATAAAATTGAGCAAAAGCATTTCCCTTCTATTTCCCACGAATTTCCCGTCATTTCCTTAGATATCAAGCAGGTGGTAAATATATGGAGGATATGCTTTCGTAACCTGCCTGAATGCTGAATTCAATCTACCTTGGTAATTAATCTAAATAATTCATTGAGCAATTGCCTCTCTCAGGTATATAACATTAATCTTTAATCAAGTCGAAATATTTCAATCATAAAACATTACAAACTTGCGATTTTTATTTTTGACGGTACTAATTGAAAACATATGATCACTGGAAAAGTCTTTTCATGAATAAAATTACTTTATTAGTGTGTTGGATCTAATTTATCAGTTAAAAAATAATTTTGTCCTCGTGCTACAATCTTAATCTGAACTCTTTTAAAAACGAGTTTAGAGTTGAATATTTCATTGAATATGTTATTGCTCCTTCGTATGTATTTGTTATACTTCTCAGGTGGAGGTGGATAAGTTAGAACTGATTTTATGTGTGTCTATGACTTAATATTAATGCTCAAATACGAATGTACGTAGAAGTGACTGAATTTCTAAGTGCGTCAACATATTTGCGCAGTCAAACATGGCAAAGGATTTGAAACTTTGGTGAGGTCGGCTAGTCGGCAATACATTGCCGGCGCCGGCTTCATCCTCAGCATCCAACATTTCCTGTAAGCGAATTTTGTGACTTTGCTTCGCTCTCGAAGTAAATCGGACTTTGCGTTAAGCCACACGAGTCAAGAAATTTTCGAAATAATTTTCAGCGAAACCACAATTAAAAAAGAGAGAAGAAGGGAAAAAAATTATTTTTGTAAAAGAAGATATTGGTAAATATACTAAAATATACTAAATATATATAAATTTAGATAGAAATAATTCGTAAATTTCCCATAATATAATTTTCCTGTCTACAAATTCTTGCTGGAAGTTTCCCTTAAGAGCAAACTTCAAAACACGTAATATGTTCTTACTAAGTATTGCGTGGAAAATGAAGCCACGAATGTTCCATCAGTAAACTTTGCAACAACTTTATACGCGTAAGTGAAAGGATATCGAGTTACTCGTATTTAATAAGTAACTTCCGCGTCTTATTCGAATCATTTTGGGTTATCCTAAACATTTAATTTCACGTTAAAAATAAATAATAAAAATTTCAATTAATCAGAATGTTTCATTTTGTGAAGCTTTTTCTTTCGCTCTGGAAGAAAATATGTGCTTCTATGTCAGTTATCCGATAATAAAAAAAATTGCAATGTGCCAGGGAATAAATTGAGCAGAGTGGAAATTGTGTACTCGATAATTGAAGATGAGTATGAACTCGTGTCTACGGGAAATCTCCGTCTCTTTGCTGCACGGTTTACGCATAAATTTCATTAGCGGAATTTCATCAACTTTCGCATCCCGTTTATTACTTGACGATGTACGCCGCCGGCGTTTTCTACACGATGACAACTTTCAATTGAGCTCCATTGCGTTGAAATTATTATACTTTTTGAAAATTCTAATTAAAGGTAAATCAACGTAGTCCCTACAAATTTCTATAATTATATTTCAACGAAAAGAGCCTTGAATGGAAAATGTATGATGTGATAAAACCTTTATACCCCAATATCATACCCCAATTCCAATACCAAGTAGATTGGAATCTATATCCAAAAGATTGGATGTAGATGTATTTGCGAGGGTGGATAAAATGATTCGATTTAAAAGATCGACTGCGATTTGAGCAAAGATAAGCAGTGTAATGTGTCAAAGGAGTTTATCTTCTAAGTAAGACGTTTCCTCAACAGGTGCTTCCTTGGCACACAGTGTATTGCGAATGGTGAAACTCCAGTCGGCGTCTATCAAGCAAAACGAGAGAAATAATGTAGTCAGAAATCCCCTTGAGAAGCGAAATAGTTCTCGTCGTGGTGAATACTCGGTCGTTATCTCGAGTTAATTCAAGCATGCTCTTAATTAGTCAAATGCCAAATCTACAAAGTTCACCTAGGGAAGGTTGCTTCTAACATGCAGGCAAATACGACCACAGTTTGGCTTTTACGGGACTTGACTTCATGTCGAAATAGTGCTATAATCTTAATTATTATTCTAGAAACGAGGAACGAAAGAATTTATACACGAAATCGGGCGGTATGTTTAGTGCTCGAAGTCATATTTAGGTTTCAACTATAATAGCTTCGGCATCTGCATGTTCATCTTGGTTTCATGTATGCCTTTTCAGTCAAACAGATTCTTTAAGAAGAAATTTCATACTGTTTGCAATTATTTTGTCTGTTAGAAAATTCACCTCTGAGGACATGATAATTCGGTCTTTGAAAATTGTATATGGTAAGTTAAGTCATATTATGAGTAGAAAAGGTACTCTGCATGGGCTAATACCGCAAAACATGCATAAATTATGAAAGGATGATACGCTCGCGCTACGACGTTAACCATGCAACTTTGAAATTTCAACGATGCAAAAGCGAAGATATTCAAGGAGACGAAATGGCTTGGTATATACGTGATAATGTAGTTTTGAACTAGAAAAGTGGTATAAATACCTTATTTCATATTTTACTCTAATACATTCATAATCATATGAAAACACAAAATTTCAGAATTATCATGACTCATAATCGATAATGTTAATAATGATAATAACGTTCATAATACAAATATTTTATGTAAATTTTGTCACGTTCACGATAAGATGGGTTGATACGTCTGTAAGAGAATCTCTCCTTTTTCCCCGTCTCGTGTTTTTCTGCTATGCATCTTCATTTTTCCTTCACTCTTATGGCATACAGATCAAACTATATTAGCATTTAAAACGAAATGCAACTGCTCTCGAAGCGAGAATCGTGTCTGAGAAAAACTTTTTAAGAAGGTCGTGACTAACAATAAGACTTTACGGTTAGACTTGGATTCAATTTTCAAGATATAAAAAAGTATCCATTTCTCAAGTGCTGATAGCAATCTAAAATCACTAGTAAAACTTTTAGATAGACTTTAAAAATAGTTACTCTTACTGTTGTCTCTGCGGATTGCTAAGATGTTTTACTAAAACAGTCGACTAAAGTAACCCTCTGCCATCATATTCGCAAAAACAATTTCCCTAATTGAATATGGTATGACGCAGCGACGCAGGGCGAGTAAATACCAGGTGTAAAGTAACTAATGCCGGCTAGTAATCATCTTTCGCACCGATGCCTTTAATTACTATTCAGAGAAGAAGCATCGTGTCAAGGCATGGACATTATCGGTCGTGAAATTCGGTATTCTGGACGAATTTATGAAATCGTCAACTGTGAGAAGACAAAAAAATAAAGCTCAAATTTTACCCACACGTCTGTATCTATAACAAAAGTAAATGTTGTGATTACAAATATCATTTTCAACGAAGCAGAGGTCGATCGCAGGATATTACATGCTATCGCGGTTCATTTCCCATACCAGTCGTTGCTCGTTTTCGTTCATTCTCGATGACAAATGGAGCTCTGATACTGGAAAACAGTGTCAACGGGGTCATTCTCCCACGAGAAAATAATTGCGAGAAGGGAACAATATTTTCTGCACCTCTGCACGTATCAAATCGGATTTTCATCAAAATGTCAAAACTGCATTTGAAATATCTTATCCTGCTTTTCGATAAAATACTGCATTCAATAAAATAGTACGCTATTCAGTAAATAATTAATTTAAATAACTGTACTTTATACAAGTTTTAATTTAATAACGAAGAACTGGAAACTTGCAAAAAATTCAATACTCTAGAAACAATGTATCCTACTAGATGAAAAAATACTGCCGTTCTTCTTATTTAAAAGCAAAGACAAGCTTTTTTCTCTTTCTCTCTCGTGCACTTGCATTCGCTTTTGTGAATTCTTTGAATTCTCACCCTTAACTTTCTCCCTCCAATTGCCTTCTTGCATTAAACGGCCAAGTTAGCCCCGGAAGACCGTAGAAAAAGTTCAGTCACAATCAGCGGTACAGACGAGCGGAAACGGAAGTAAAAAAAGGGAGGGTGGTAAAAAAAGTCGTCCCCCTCTCTAGCGGCTTGCTCTTTTCGTTCCCCTATACCCCTATACCCCTATACCCCTATATAGAGCATATAGTAGTAAGTATGGGAACACGACCAGTTTTCCAAGACAAGTGTAGGTGGCTGTTAGTGCGGCCAGGAAACCTCGAAAAGGTAGAAGAAAGAAGACTTGGAAAAGACAGGATGTTCAGATGCGAATACATAGAGAAAGAAAAAGAAGGAGGAGTAACATGAAGGAGGCAGGAGAGAAAAAAGAAATATACGACATCAGAGCTTGTTACACCAGCATGGAAACCCCAGTTGCATACTGATTACTCTACCTCTTTCTACCTTCTTTCACATCCTTTGAGTTTTCACTTTTTATTCCTCCCTCTCTTTCTCTAAACATAATTTTCTTGAATTTTTATTGCTTTTCTTTAATAATTTCGATGCCTGTGAACTGATGGAGTGAAAGCAGCAGTTTTATTCGAAATTTAACGCTCTACAAGCGAATAATTACATTCCTCGGGATTATTTGCTTCATCCGTAATTGGTGTCATCACAACCGATTACATGCCCTTAAGCATTTTTTTAAATTTTAGCTCAGCTCAGAATTGATCAAAGTATTGATCCATTAATAAATACTTCAAGACTCATATTGAACTTCAAGTTTATTACTTTCTACACTAACTACTTACTTTCCGTCAAAGTTTTCTTCTACGCTTTTTACAATCTTTTAAGGGAAATATATTAAAAGTGGAAATAATGTAAGAAAGTGCAGCAGAAGCGCTTTGAAGACTACATGTAGGATTGAATATGCAGATAAGAATTAATGCAGTGATTTATATACAGTAGAAACACTAGGAAGGTGAGTATGTAGTCTAGCTCGATTAATTTATTTCCCTTGACTCCAAGCCGTCTCTCCGGAAACGTGCATGTTTCCCTATATATACATATGTAAATATGGTTTATCCTGTTTGAATTTGAGGAAATCATATATACCTATAAAACGCTGAAATGTCCTGTTTTAATAGTCTCATTTTCTCATTAATCTCGTGCTTTCCCATCAATTTAAAAGTATAAGTACCTTGATTTAAGGACACGCTTACGTAACCATATATATCTCATTTGCACCAGCAAAACAAAATTTCGCTTGCATCTCTTAACTCGATTTATTAAGCAGCTAGTTAGTTTTCCCGTTTGGGCTCTTAAGTGCGCAGTTAAGGCTGATAATTAAAGGACTTTTTCAAACAGATAAAGCAGAGACGGATGAACCAGGATGAAAATCCTGAATGTGCAAGGATTTTGTACGCCACTGGTAGACTGGCCAATGAATCACTGAATTTACCCAAGCGCCGGTGGATAACCTCTGCTGTTTGCACCATAAATCAGGCTATATCTCTCACTCTAATATGGGTCTTATTTTTTCCTTTGGTTGGCAATAGAAATGGTGGGAACCGTCACGACTATTCTGGGCAACCCAAGCACTACTCGAAGTGAAGGATCTGACTCTCTGATTCCTGAAGGCATGAATGAAATCCTACCGTGCAGAGAACGTCGATATGACGATAAGAAAACTCCTTATACCGTCTTTACAGAATTACTGGTTCAACGCACGAGTCGTCATTTGTCAGTATTAGTTCAAATCGTTTCAAACAAGTTCCCATTTATCTTTTCTAGAAAATTTCATGACTTCATCGATATTTCTACAGTCTGTGAAGACTGCTGAGTTGGCTCCAATTGGTATTTCACGAAAACCTTCGAAATCCCTTGGAAATTTCTTTAAATTTCTCGAAATTCCACGACAACATTTAAAATCTCTTCAAATTCCTAGAAAGCTGTTGAGATCTCTTACACTTACCCGCAATTTCACGACAACATTTAGAATTCCTTAATATCCCTTTAAATTCCAGGAAAAATGTTGAAATCTCTTAAAATTTCACGAAATGCTTCAAAATCCCTTAAAAACCGTTGAAATATCAAAAAAAATTCGTGAAACCTTTTAAAACTCCTCAAAATTTCTTAACATTTAAAATCCCTTCAAATTCTTCGAAATCTTTTAAAAATCTTTTGAATTTCATAAAAATCATATGAGAATCGTCAAAATCCCTTAAAGTGACTAAAAAACCTTTTGAAATTTCTCCTCAAGAAAAGTAGTGTCAATCAGAGCTACAAATTAAATAAGCTTTATAAAGAAATTGAAAAATGATCGTATTGTATAGTATGTAATATTACAAAGTTGAACATATAAATTCATGAAAGTGTATAGAGAAGTATAAGTTATTTCAACTTGATCATGCATCGGTAAAGTTTCTCGTCGCTCCGTGCGACAGTATATAGTGAAGCAATTAAGCAAGCTGCTCATTGTTTTAGACATCTCTCTCATTCTTGCACCATCTTTCTCTGTCTTTCTCTCACTCCGCAAGTTTATCTCGAACCCCGAGACTTCCTATGAATTGTAAATCACTTGATTTACTAAGTTTTTTAATACTTCGGCTCGCTATAGAAACTGACATGGTAAAGTTTTCATTTTATCGTGGTATCAGAAATTATATTCCTGGCAAAATAAGAAAAAACAGCCTGCCAGGAAATACAATTTTAAAACCTGCATACATATTTATTTCTCAATAATCAAGTTCAACTTGATATGAAATAATAAAACTTTTCAAGCATCTTTTCCCATATATTTTTTACTGAATTCTTTTTTCAACCTTCTTTTCACACCTCCACCTTATATTTTGATTTAGCATTGAGTCTTACCTCTATGACGTGAGATTTATTGAGTATCGTGTTTCCAGCTGGTTGAAAGCGCTCCATATCCTTCAATATTCCTCGTACCATGGAGTCCTCAGCATCGACCAGTCGAAAGGCAGTGATGTTAACAAAATTGTGTTTGAAATCCTCAAGATCGAATGTCTCGATATCCTGAAATAATTTTTGAAAACTCCATTCTATTTTTTAAGGTTCTTTTTAAACTTAGGATTATTTTCATTCATGGTTTTCATAATATCAATCTTTATAGTCAAAGTGGAATTTTGCATGAAACATATGCAATTACGCGATATACATAAATATTACCTAATGAATTTTTTACTTTCAGATATTTTTTTTTTCAGAAATAATTTTTTTTTTGGACCATCTTAATAATTAGGCTTCATAGTCCTCGATTTCAATATTAGGTATTATACTTTTGTTATTATTCTCTCATTTGATAATTTTGAATAATTATCGTTTTATGCACGTGCTGCTTGAAAGGCATTCATTGTAAATGATTTTATATAACGCTTGAGTGATATATTGTTAATACGGTGAATTAAATTTTAATACATGTACATTTGTCGGATTTATTGCTCCTGCTTGGAGAATTAAAATTTAATGTCCAAATTACAATGAATCATACAATAATAAATCAAAATTGTACTTACAAATGTTGTGAAGAGGTAGTGATATTTATAGTCGTTCATTTGCAACTGCAGAATCTAAAAAAAGTAATTAAGGATAAAAATTACTCTAAATTTAAAAGACACTGCTTTTTAAAACACTGCTTTACCGTTCGCAAAAAATGATGCATATTATGAGACTTCGTGTCCACAATAAGATTCTTGATTTCTTTATTCTTTACTTCAGTTAGAACTTGTTTGTAAGATCCAGGATCAGCTTGTCGCATATGAATTTCTATATCTTGTAATTTTGGTGATCTTGCAAGTTCTCGAAGCTTAATTAGTCCTGAAAATAAAAGGAAAAATTAGTCGGCTTTTATTCATTGACTAATGCGAAATTTTTTTCGGGCTTTGTAGGAAAAAAATAAAATTAGCCCAGAAAATATATATTCGAAGTAAGTTATTTTTATGATCAAACTTTCTCATGGGATCAAGCATTCAATTTGTAAAGTAGATTTTTCTTTTGTGAGAGGTTAATCTCTCGAGATTAATCTCAAGTAGAAGAGAGTAAGAGAATATATGAGAAGAATTCCAGTTTTATGGGCCCATCAGAGGAGGTTATGAGAACAAGCCCGGATCATCCGTCGTCATTTTTCCTTCACTGAGCATCTTATCGTATGACCGGTCGCTTAAATGGGCGGAAACCCGTGAATCGCGTCGACCCTATGAAATCAATACTTCCAGCGCCTAAGTAATCAAGGTATCATCTCAACTTGTGGGTCTTCATGAGGTTCGTTTGGGCTCGTTCCCTCTTTACTTCAGAGATTTATCTGATCTTGATTTCAGAGCGGTCAAATTTCAGTAAACACTGGGTGTCCACTAATTGGAAACTTTGTGTAAACATTTTGCGAAAACCGGTCATGCTCCCAAAAAAATTGAAATTCAATACTCACGCCTATATATATATATATATATATATATAGTAAATGAAAGGAAACCTAATCTATTTCGATTTATTTTGCATCCTTTCTTTCTCTTTCTTTCTCTTTCTGTCCATTTTTATTCCAAATGTATTCATTTGCATTTTATTCGATTCAATAGTAGAAGAGATTTATATAATTGAAAAAAAGATCGCAGTGAAAAGCCTCAGGATTGCAAACCAAAGTTTTATCGAGCACATTGCTTCAGTGACTTTGTGAATTAAAATTCAAATAATCGTTATCCGAACAAGATAATTGCTATGCTGAGATTCCTGATTCCGACCAGAGAAGAAGATACACAGTGATGTATAAGATTGAGAAAAGTTTAATAAGTTATTAATAAATTTAGTCTCCCAAAGTTTGACCAAACAGTGATTATGAAATGCACTTGCTCATGGAAATTGTTCTGGATTTAGGAGAGGAAAGATCAATGAGATAGGAGAACTCCACAATAGTCTATGATGGTTCCGACAGAGTTCATTGTCGATTCGTAAGGCGTAAAGGACACGGAATCAGGCGAGCAGGACGAGCAATTTCGCGAGGCGCTTCCACATCGGAGGACGTTGCTGAAGCGCTATACCTAAAGCCAAATGACGCAACGACTCACAATGGCAGGATAACCCAGGCGGGGGCATTGTAAATTCAATTCATCGCTCGCCAATGAAAAGGACGAATGAGGAATGCCACTTCAGATCAAGACTGAATCCTCCTCGTGGCATACGTTATTATATAATATTTCAGAGATGCTGCAAGATGCTTCAACTTGTTGGATTCTCGCACCTATATCTCAACAAAGAGAGCCTCTCATAATCTCCCCTGCAACACTTGCACTACTATTTTATGGTCTTCATCAACGAGATTAAGTGCTCGTTTTAATTGTATCCCTTAATATAAATGTAAAAATGTAATTGTGTTTAATTGCAGATAGAATAGAAGAAGAATGGAAAACTCCCAGGCAAACCCTCTTTGAAGGAAGGACAATGACGAATAAATGTGCACTTAGATTTTCAAACCCTGATGAGCTCATAAAAGCTATAAGATCCAGAACTCTTTCTTTCGTAATCGGATACACAAATGCTGATGCTATTCTTTCGTTCTGACTTTTTATGAAACGACTTCTGTGAGCTACTTACCACCTTAAAATTTTATTGCGTCTTGAGCTTTATTCAAAAGAAAGGGAGTGATTGTGAGTTTTCTCTTTCTTTTCATTATTCCACCCCATTGGTGTGACAAGTGGAAGTGGCGAGAAAATCATTTCCGTCCATTGAAAGTTTATTACATTCTCTGCCAGGAAACTTTTCTATAAGAATTATTCGATCGGGATTTGTTATCAATTTTCACCATACAGGGTGTTTAAACTTCTGTATCGTAAATTTGGAAGCGAGAATTATAAATCCAACTTACCAATGCTGCATGCATTGATCTCTATTAACTTGTTTTTCCCCTTTTATTCGCTATATTTCAGAAATATTACTACAATATTTCAAGTTTGATCGGAAGTAGGTGTCATTAGAGTATAGAGTTAGTGTATAACTCATTTGAAGCTCAATGTGAATCTCGAACATGCGATTCTCGACTTTCTGAGCAATGCAGCAAGCCCCTTGAATTCCCTGGAGAAATTATCCTCCTCTTCTAAACCAACTTTTTTTTCTCGACCTTCGAGACTCGCCAACGATTCAGCCAATTATCTCTAGAACCTTTTCACGGGTTTCGCGACACAAGCGGATTTATAGGGATAATATATTTATTTATTTTACATCTTTACATCTAGAAATCTTAAATTTTCATCGGAATCTACACTTGGACCCAATAAATACACTCTTTATAGTGTCTCTTTACAAAAACTGTACAACATATATCATTTCTGCATATTTTGTTGATATATTTCTGCGTCGGAAATTTTGTAAGCACTTTGCGAAAATAATAAAGTTTGAGAAATAGGTTTGACGAAATAAGCGTAACACCTTTTTCTCGATTTGAACGTTTCATGCTCGCAGGTTTCTACAGAAAACGCAAGATACATGAAAGAAACTATATTCTAGATAAAAATTTTATACAAATCAGAAGAAGAAACGGAGCGTCAGAGAGTTCTCTCTTAGAAGTGGCAAGATATAGAAAAATATTTGAAAAATTCCTCACAAGCAAACAGTGCTACGAATCTTGAGTAAAAAGAGATCGGAGAAAGGTAGAGCGGATGCAACATCAAATAAATAAATCGAATCACACTACAGCGAGTAATGCATCAGGCATGTGCTTTTTGTTCAAATATAAACATCAAACATTTTTTTTAGAGGATTTACTTATCAATCATTTGCGTACTTTTTCTATAATTCAGAACTCATTTTTTCTTTTGTGAATCGAAATAAAATTTTCCAATACATGATATCAAATCCGTATATAATAATTTAATACCATTTCCTCTTTCGACCTTTATTTTCGGGCTTCTTATTTTCTGATTGAAATTAATTGATGCTTGAATTCTAGATTATAAAATTTGACGTTTATTCTTCGGATTAGACGTTTTAATCGTTTTACAGATGTGCATTTGAGACTGAACATGGTTAGATAACCCAACTCGGAGAGGAGTTTGAGTTAGAAACGTATCTATGGTGGTTTAACTAGAGTTGGAAGCACCCGTCGACGATAGTGGGAGGAGGAGGAAAACCAGTGGCTTACTGCGCCACGGGACATCCCGCAGGATGTTTCAATCGGAGCTGGATTGGCGAATCGTGCTTTCTTGTATTACTTTTTTTCACATTTTTACTATTTTCTTCTTCTTTCAAGCAAAATGTCTTTCGTCCATTCTGCACAAAGAAATCAGTAAAAACATTCTAAAGTGCTTCTGACCAATGGCTATTCCAGAAGGCTCTCAAGGAAGAAAATAGTTTCCTTAAAAAATTCTTTCACTGTGTGGAAAATGTATAAAATGTTAAAATGCTTGAATCTCTTTTAAAATGGCGGTCATTTCACTGGGAAACGCGAGTGAAGAATTTTTTACGAATACAAGAAGATATAAAGAAATTAGTATTCTGATAAAAAAGATAAATGTAGTCTGAAAAATTAGCATTGTCAATGCAATTATGTTATCTGCTGAGGGGCAATATAATTTGAAAGAATGCTTATTCTAACGACCTCGTTTTCTAAGGATTATGGATCAGAACTTAATCAGCAACGAAGAAGACGCTAGATGTAAGTATAACGGAACGAAAGAGTCGTTTGCATAATGAATTTTTTTCCTTGAAGCTATAGAAGCTGAATATTGATTGAGTAATAAGTGAAATCGCGACCACCTCCTCACATTCCTTAGCACGATTTTAATTTCTGCGCATCTACATGATCTTCTTGCAAAATGAATTTACAAACTTTTGTACGCAGTGGATTATTATGTTTATTGGTAATTGAAATGAAGTGCGCATGAGAGAAGATTAAATTAAACTGGAAAGACCGTCTCGGTAGTACATCGGAAAATTTGAAGAATTTCTGAAGGCGACTTGGCTATGAATATGCATTTCTCTTAACGCTGGAGATGAAGAAGAGGGTGCTAAAAGTTCGAGAGAGTTCTCTGTACTCCGTAATCGCCTTCATGCTTTTTCAAGATGCTCCTAGTTCTCGTTATCAAGTGCGAATTTCTATTTCAGAGGAATTTCTCAGTTTTCATGGTTTGACATTTATGCATGATAAAGAAATTTAATCCTCTGAATTTATTCATGACCTTTTGAATAATTTGTACAATTTCTAGATGTACGCAAGAATCTTTCTGTTTATATTTTATTTATCAAGATTTCGTTAATTTTCAGTATTTTATTGCTTGGAAATAAAATGGTTCGCATTTCTTTTCTATTGAGATCGGCCATTAATCACGTGGTATTCTAAAAGGGAGCGAAAGGTCGCAGATATAATCAGGATTGATCACAGGAGGGACGCAACTTCCAAGGCACATTTCATGTATTATTTTGTATTGACTTATCGAATCATCAATTCAATTTCTTGGCACTGGTTCACTAGATAATAACAAATGATCCTTAAGTTAGGAATTGCTGTTATATTTATAAAGACAAGAAAGTTGTATAAGTACCGAGAGTCTCACCGTAATCTTCTTCGTAGATAATAGCTACTTTTGTCCAGTTCAGGAATGCCATGACGTCTTGGTAGGCATTGTTGAGCAGTGTTTGTGCGGGATGTAAATTGATGCTGAATTCTTTCGCCTCTGTGTCCAGATCAAGCCTGGCTTCCAGGTGCGGTATGTCCAGGGCGTCGCAAATGCTGTGTATATGCTGTCCCAGGATCGGATTGGATGGACCAAAAATTGCCTGTACCCCAAATTTAACCTGCTGACAGGCTGAAAAAGCAAATTAAAAACGCATATTATTTCTTCAACTACGAGAGAAACATTCCAGTAGCTATTAATAATATTGAAATATTATAATCAAAATACAAAACATAACAATACAAAATACTACTATACATATATTCACTGTCGCTCAACTTTTCCTTGTGAAATTCGACAGTGAGTGAAGCGCAAGAGTTATATCGAAGTATGAGAGGATAGGATATTGAAATCGGAATTCAAATCTGGAAAATATTGGATAGAACGTGTAGAAACTGGAATCTGACTCAAAAGTTTATCTGACAATAGGAAAAGGCATGTGGTTGCAGAAAATGGGATAGAAAAGCACTTAAACCCGAGCTTGAATGAGAATTGTGCAATTTTGAAAACGTTCTGAATATTACTTTATGGATTTTGAGAATTATATTATATTCGAGAGCCTATTTGTGTCCAATAATCGATATTTTTACATATGGTAGACGCAAACTCATGCTTAGTTTTAAGAGATTAGGATACTATCCCTTGTTTTGTGGAAAGTTTAGTTTCACAGTGGAAGTTTAAGTGCATCATACAACAGGTGTTTGACTTAATAACTTTGTAAAGTGGCGGCCTTAGCAGAATCTTCTAATAGAACTTCTTCCGCCGAGTTATTATAGGATATCTTTCATCAGATACGCGCGTGTCATATACGATACCACGTGCTTATATAAAAACTTATAGAATTCATTTCTATCTAGAAACTCAGTACGGAAATCAAGTGATCGGAAGATTGAATATTGATCTCTGCAAATCGTATAATATAATTAAACCCTCTCATTCGAGAAAAATTTCCTGTCCATCTGACTCTTTTGACATGCAAAGCCACTCAAAGGAACACTCCTATTTCCTTTAAACACGCATGCGTGATGTCTTGGGTATTTAATTTATTTTTTAATATCCGCCCGACATAGCCTGATGAATAATTTTCAGCCTTGGGCCGAGTGTCCTGGCAGTGACAAGATAAAGAACCAGAAAAGGGAAAATAAAATGATAGAATTAGGAGTACCTTCAGAGGAAAAATTAAAAAATATAAATTCAGCATTTTTGCTAAATATTAAGATGTAAATAAACTGCATGTGATTTAAAGTTTCAAGCTTCTTTCTGCAAGTTTAAGATCACTAATTGTCCAGATGTGCCTCTCTATCTCCCAGGAATTATTGAAGAACTCGAACATGATTTAAAAATGAATTCAAATTCAAAGACTGCTGCGACAGACAGCCTACTCGGCTTTCTAACTTATGCAAAGGAAGGAAAACTAGTTATGAAGTCCTCCTTACCTCGCTGGAACACTTTGGAAAATATTTCTGCGCTGTAGTGTCCTTTCGACTGCGAATGACGCATCGTCTTCTCATGAATACCTACCCACTTTTCGTTTTTAGTACACCTACGTGTCAGGATTTATCAGAAGAGATTTCTACGCATCCTTCAAAAAGTTTTGCATTTCTTCAGAAATGAGGAGTCTACAATCTAGGCGAATTTAGAGTAAACATAATATATAATGTATTATCTATATAATATAGAAAAGTATTATCGAGTTTTAGCATCAAAATGTGAGAAATTAAATTTGAAAATAATTTTTGGAGTGTACACGGAATATCTTAAATGATTAGAATGGCGAATTGGATCAGTTACTTTCCAGACGACAATTCCGACCTCAAAAAAGCTAATTTGATTCCAAAGAAAGTTGGAACTTAAGTTTCTCGCCATTGCAATAAAGAATCGATACGAGGAACAAGGAAATCCAATTTTTCACCATTGTCTCTGTGATGAAGAGTCAATAAATTTTGGAATTCTTTGCAGATAGTTTGATTCTATACCACATCATCTATTCGCAAGAGTAGGTTGCATGTATTGAGATCTGGTGGGATCAGAAAATTTTTTACTTTATTTTTATCGATTTCACTCCAGATTGAAAATCGACCAAACGCATAATTTACGACGACCTATAGAGAATGGAAGTGAGTACTCGACCATATACGAGCACACCTTAATCCCAAGGTAGATTTTCGATAAATTATGTGGTCAAAGACTTGCCATACTTTTTCCAAGGAGATAAGGAATCTCATACGAAGTATACGAATCTCGTATACTTACTTTTTTTTTCTCTCATGAAAGAAAGAGTTTTATGCGTTGCGGTAGTAAAAACAGAATTTAAGGTGCGCGAAGAAGAGAAGAGAGTATTAATAAATTTTAATAAAAGCATGTTTTTACAATTTTTAATAAGAAACTTCACTATACTAGACTCTCTTGGCCTTAAAAAAATATACAAAATTAGTGGAAATTTAATCAACCTCCATTTCATTATATATTTTCAGTCGAAGTTTATAATGGCCCCACATTAATTTATCGATCTTCATAAACTGTGTATTAATGATCCACAGTCGAGAATTATGGCTCATTAAAGTCACACGTGAATGAGTGGCTACATTAATGTTTAAATTAAATATAATTAAATTATAATATACTAATTAATTACATTAAATTAACTTGAGTATAATTGAGAGTATTGCTTTTGCAGTCTTTCTGATTGCAAGAGAACGAAGAAAAATGCCTTTGTATTTATTTTATGTCTATCCTAAGCGATAATTCTGAAGCGTATCAAACAGTTGACAAAAAGCAAATGCTCTGAATTAAAGGGAGAAGTAAATAGGCTTCTCACAATAGAACAGAACTTAAGACAGACTTATGTTCAGGATCTACTTTTTGTTTCAATTTCATTAATATTTTCGCGTCGTGTAAAGAAAATGTCTTAATTTTTCTTGGTCGAGTTACTTGGAGCCTGTCTCTTGGCCAATTGCACTCCTCTTATTCCAGCGCTTGTAAAACTCAACAGGCAAATTGGCTTCCAACTTCTAGGAAATCCAACGGCAATTTCTAAAGCAAGGTAATGGGGAAAGAGGAATGGGGAAAAGAGCGGTACGAAGACGAGTCACACTCCTTTATAAAGCCCGCGGGCTCTCATTAAAATTTCAAAGCGTTGCAGATCTTCGCGGTCTCGATTTCTGCTAGAATTTTTTCCTTCCCTTGAAAAGACTTCTCTCTCTTATTAATTCAGATTAATCGCCCATTAACAGAGAGTCGATCAACTGCTATTTGAGTCTCTCTCTAAATTTCCCTTAGATCAACGCCGAGTTTAAAGAAATTTGTTTGAGTTGCTGTTGGTTCACTGATACGAAAGAAATTAATTATTTTTCAGAACCTCTGTTTGAAAGGCTGAAAACATCTTCGTTTGATGTGAAAAGTTGAAAGAAGATGAAAGGACGGAAACTCCATTGAAATACTCATTTCTCCAGAGTAGCTTAAAATTTCATTTAAAATATTACATGTTTGACTATTCATTGTACGCAAAAATTAGCTACCAGATGTAACAGTGTTCAACTTCTTTATGAAAATAATTTTTTTATCCCAATTTTTTTCTTAATACATTGTTAAGCTAACAATTTATTATATGATTTTTATGAATATGAAATTCTGCGGTTTTTCCACTGTAAAGGTTTGTCGTATGCGAATAATAAGAGAATACCGCTTTACTCCCTGCTCTTGGAAGAAGAGAAGTGTTCGCCCGAGAATTATTTAATTGAATTAAAATGAAATGTAATATTCTGAAAATGTAGAAACAGAAAGTGGCAATTTCTGTTCAGAGAATGTGCAAACGTACAAAGAAGTTCGCCCGCGTCTCATTCACTCGTGTCTCCTTAACGAGGACTTGAGGATCAGTGGGCCCTTTGATGTCGCCAATTCGCAAAAGCAAGAGACTGTAGATCGTGTCGTTCTTTCAATCAATGCAATTGTCCGTTAAATCTGTTCGGTGGAGTTTCGAATCAATTTTTGTCGCGAGCAGCTCTTGTAGATCCGACGCATGACTGCTCTTGGTTCAAACAAATGAAAAAAGAGCTTCATACAGCCAGGAATCGAAGCAATCAGTTAAATACTAACAACCCTTGATCGTTATTGGACTTTAAAATAAAGTTTACACTGAATTAATTTCACACGGGATTTCAAATTTACAAAGTGAATTAAGACTTAACAAAAGAAGCAATAGCAATAGACTGAAGGCTTATTGGTCAAAGAATTCAAGTAAAGAGTTTGAAAAGAAGAGTGTTTGAAGATTTGAAGAACCTCTTTTATCACATCAAGTCACTTCATACTTTTTTCTCCTTAATTATACATATAGAATCCAATCGATCAGTGAATAATTGACCTTGTTACAATTTTTAATAGGTACAAGATAAGTGCTAAACCATTTTCTTTTCATCTTTTCATTCAGAGTTTTCTTTTTTTTTGATCTATAGAAACGAAACGTTGGAATTTTGGTGCAATATAATTAGCATAAATAGTTAAATGGATCTAATAAATGAAATTCTTATCGCGTTCTCAATTGGAAGGTGACATATTCTTCTTAAAGCAGAACCGAGAGTAGAACTCATTTGCATTCAAAGACACGTTGAATCCAATGAAACGTCTTATAAACGTCCCAGAAATTGCCTGACGTCGAGTTTCGCGCTCGTTGGGAGAATATTACAACGAGTAAGGTAATAACGTTTCTACTTTTCGGTTCCTCGAATGTTTTCGTTTCTACTCTTTTCCCCTGATTCTCACTCTTCTGTGTCTCGCTCTGGCCCATCATAATTGCAACTCTACAATATTGGCGCGAAAAGCCGGAAGTCAGATAACCGCGTTTTGCACGTACATGTATAACCATAAAATCTAAAAAGTGTGGCTGCACCCTGATAACGCTTTTATGCGAAATAGACGGCGTAGCGGTTGCGAACTTTTTACCTCTTTACATACCAATGTCCCGAGAAACATTGCGCGTTTGTCCAAACGTACACACATTTTTAAATAAAAACATCCAGGGTCTACACGTTTTTGTTATTATGCGTTGAAATTCTATAGGTGGAGTTATAAACCCTCAAAATGGTGAACAGATGATAAATATCGACTGCCCCAGAGTTGCCAATAAAATATTTTAGCAGGAATATATTGAGAATATATATAGTTTTTTTGCAATCCTCATTCAAGTATAGTGCACTGTACATGTTCTCTCACGGGCCGTTGTGTGTAATCTAGCATTGATTTTTCATTCCCGGAGTCTACAAATCTCCGATGAAATTCAATATCCAATAATCCGAATCTTTTATCGTGGTATACTTCTCTCAATTCAAAATATCCCTGGAAATCCTGCTTAATGGATTTTTGTATTTTTTTTATTCTCAGAATAAAATGTAAAAAAATGGTACTATTGAAATTTCAATATAATGGTTGATCTGGAATAATAATAATCTAGAAATTTATCAGAATTCTGATAAAGTGGTCAGATCCCTATTATTTTTGTTTCATAGTAGAAATATACGAGGTTGACTTACTTATTAGACGTGTAAATTTACGCGGAATATATTCTTTTCCAAGTATAAAAGAATGTCGCGAAGAAAAACGGTTTTGGCAATGTGGATATTGTTGATGGGCACTTGAGCCACCAATACTTACACCCAAGCCTCACAAATGGATAATCCGTTTCTGATGACGTTATAAAAGTCGGCCAGACAATAGTTCAAGACTGTATATCTAATATTAGACAAGAGTATGTATTCTACTTTCGTAACGATATGGAATGCAGTCTGTTATCCTGTTGGACACTATAATGCAATGGGAGATAAATTTTCCATTCTGACCGTTTTGTTGCAGGTGACATTGAAACAGAATCAATATTTCTACTAAGGCACTTAAACACATATTTCTTCCGCTTCTATTTAATTTTTTTTTGTATATAAAAAACATGTAATCACTTCTTACCTTTTTTCGATGCGTGAAAAGAGTCATCTCTGGGAACATACTGAATATCGTAGACTAATGTGGTTTTGGGAAGTATAATTCTCTCTTTGTTGATTTTGTAAACAGCGTATTTGAAGGCCAGCTCGGTGCTGCTGTTTCTTTGGTCATGAGTGAATAGTGCTCCTGAAATAAATAAATATAAATAATAAATAAACACGTCTTTTTGAAACAGTATTAATGGAAATGACAAATGACTAGAGAATCAATGGAGATCCTTTACTCATTTTCATCAATATGACCTAAAAACCTTCAACATCAAAGTTCCTAAAATATTTTCCTAATCTGGAGCACCTATTTCGGTAATAAGCTTCTTTGAAGTGATACCCAGAATTCATAGATGTCTCATACAGAATACATATTTCCATTTCCGAAGTAATTCGCTCAAATCGCCGGAAGCTATTTGTCGAGAAGGATAGACTGGCTTGACACAGCAAAAGGGTTTTCAGGTGCACTTTTAACCTACACCCTCAGGAAATTTTAAGGGCTGATATATGCACTTGAGATATTCTTAAAGGTCATGTATACAGTGATCAAGAGCGCAACTCGAGAGAGAAAATCCGAGAGAAAATCCTCCTGCAAAGATCTGTGTATAAAGAGCTAGATGAAACCGTTGAACGAATACAGGTGCTATCATTTTATTGAACTCTAAAATAGTGGTAAAAATAGTGATAAAAATAGTGATAAAAATAGTGAGAAGAAAGTCGTGCGAAGTTCTATACAATTTTGTAACTATTAACAAGGAAATCTCAAGTGTACTTTGGGAATAGATCAGAAAATTTATTGTCCTAGACTGGAAGAGGCATTCCTTTATCTACTGCAAGAAAATAATCGTCGAGCTAAGCCAGGGCTGGCACGTTTCGCTGATCCGCCTTTTTCTTTCATTTTTTTTATCTCCTAGCCTTCGGTGTTCTCTCTTCTTTTTTATTTTTCGTTTCGCGACGCGAGTAACTAATCCATTTACCCGTAAAGAAGTGGATACACGTTGGCGCGTTCACCCATCTCTGCTTCTTTATCCACCCCCTCGCTTACCCGATATAGTTCTTTTTCGACCAGTGGCCCATCATCCGGCACTTCGTACCCGTTAAGTATCTCAACTCGGCTCAACAGCAGAAGCTTTGTTTTATAGGATTTCATCGTTTTCAATTGCGATAGTGCTTCTTTTTCTACTGAATCCGGATTCTTCTGATCTTTATGATTCACAAGTTAGTAGAATATTATCAGACAGCACCAAACCTTTTTTCAATTTATAGTCACCCGAAATTAAGTAGTTTTATTATACCTCGTAATATTATTTTACTCTGCGATAACAAAAGGTCAAGTTTTTTATTAGGTGGGTGAAAAAGTTTTTCTCGGAGTTTAGATGCAATATGAATGTTGAATTGCGGAGATTTCACTAACGAGTTTTTGAGGATGAATCCCCTGATTTACATTTTGTAAAAAACACATTTCGGTCTACACATGTGGCAGAGGGAGGGCGTTCAATAATATACAAATGAAGCACAGATTGTATCTAGATATGAAGCTTAAAAAATATTTTTTTAAATGATTAAGACTTGAATTTCTGTTCAGATTTATGCATAAACTATATAACGTTGTGTAACATCGAGAATCCTTGAGTGTCTTTTTTAAAAATATATGTTACTGTGACAGTAAAACGTTTTTTTACCGTCGGTGATAAAATTCTTTGAAAAGACCCATAAATCGGTTTATGTATATCTGCAAACAGAAAGATAGAGAAATATTAGAAATTTCTTTTATTTGGACTAAGATAAAGTCTCCCGTAAAGGATCGTTAATGAGATAATACTGTATATAAACCAGTGTTTCTAATCCAGAAGTGGTACAATTCTAAGCTGGGAACTGATAAAATGGACTCTGTGGAAATAGTGTTTCACCCCATGTTCATTGTACTCGTTTCCCTTTCAACTTTCCCTTCATCTTTAAGCCTGCCTATCTCCCCAACTTGAATTTTCTGTCTTGCTCTGTCTTTACGGGACACGAAATTACTTTCAATTTCTCAAAGTGCAACAGAAGTGGTAGTCGTCAAGGAGACGGTATTGCGACCTTAACTCTCAGGTCGAATCATTATACTTGTGACCCTACACGAAGTACCGGAAGTCAGTTTTACTAATGAAAGCAAAGAGTCTAGTTAAGAAATGAGAGTCTACTAAAAGATGTTAAAATGATACTCAAGTACGAGAGAATTTCATTAAGACAATTCCCAGAATAAAAAAAATACTGTGAATGAAAACAGAATCCTTGTTACAAATGTAGGGACAGATAGAAATATAATTGAATGGAATTTGTGGAATAAATAATAACAGGAATTTAAATTTGTTTTTTCAAGAGAAATACTGAAATCATTCATACAAACTTGATATAAATAATTGTCCAGTAAATGTTCTTTCAAAAAGATTGCCTTTTCAACATATTCCGGATCATAAATTGGATTGCCGTGTTGGACCAAATTTGAAAATTAGTACTGTGCACGACTAAAAGGGTTTGGTAAGGAAATGAAGTTAAGAAAATTTAATTATTCAAATATGGTCTGTCGGTTTTGACAAAAAGACGACTCTCATCGAGGGGTCTACCTCTGGCTTCATAAATCTAGCATTACCTTTTTCACGTGAAAATTTGAAAATAAGTTATTTCATTTCATGTAAATGTAATTTTACAAGGGAGAAACTCAAGAACTTTGATGTTTTGATTACAAAGAGTAAAATTGCAAATTACATATGTATCATAGATTTTTTTAACCGGAAGCTAAGAGCACGACACGCCCTTTCTTTCGTAATTTGATTACCATTTTCAAAATTAAAAATACTACTTTATTTACGTAGATTTATTAAATTTTCTTCTGACGTACTTTTAATAGAAAGCACGCTTCCTTTTATCTAAAATATTTAACTATATTATCTGAGCATTCCATAAAGTGTAATTTTAATCAAAACCAGTTTCATGAAACGTAGTCGACTTTTATCTATGCGAACAAAAGTAAAAGAAAGAGCATCAGATAGGTGTGGGTGGATTGTGAATCGGGAAAAAAGACCAGGAGGAAACGGAATTAATTTCAATTGTGGGTGACGGAAATGGCGAAAAAAGGAACAGCAGAACACTAAACGCCACGAGCGGTCTTTGCCGATAACTATAATCGAATGAGAAAAGTTAATCGAACCATCGTCATACTTTATATAGGTATATATATATACAAAGTATGACGATATATATATATATATATATATATACCTATATATATATATATATATATACGAGTTCAACTTGAGCGCGGTCGAGAAAACGCGCAGGGCTTCAAATTTCACGAGGAATCTAGTGCTGTAAGCACTTCGTTTCGAGCCATTTATATAACTATCTGCCGCTTTTTTTTAAGGTAACGAAACAAACGAATATCCGGCCACAGAATTGAGAAAACTCTCGACGTAGAATTTCGTGATCCCACTATTGAAAGAATAAAAAATTACTCTAAAAAACAATGACTGAAAAGTAGACGATCTCAAACTTTTGAGTAGAATCGTGTTTTTTATAAGGTAAATATGCACCTATTTGCATCAGTGTAAGGGTTACGACAGAATTTAAGACCAATACAAAAGTGTAATCCATTCCGATTCGCTAAAAAAATTATTACATTTTTTTGTTTTGACAAATTTATACAAATTACACCAGAAAATTTGAAAATTACGCAAAGATGTTATTGTACGTC